>QDHC01001161.1:524021-727630 GCA_013186455.1 Papilio dardanus tibullus
TTGTATTACTTACTTCTTCAAATTTATTTTATAAAGGTTTTACGCGGACGAAGTCGCGGGCGCCCGCTAGTTACACCATAAAAGTGCCATTTTAGTCCTAATTTTCGCAATAAGCAGAGTCGACGGCCCTATTTGTCAGCAGTTGAAACGTAGAAGCATACCATTAATATGTAAGTACCAGCTAGGTTAAAATGCCACACTTTTTTGCCACAGCATCTATTAGTTTTAAGCTTAACTATCATTAAATGATAATAATAATGTTAGATAACAAATATGTTCCTCGAATAGTGAATGAAGTATAGAATGTTTGTAGGGCTGCAAGCTGTAGGGGAAGTGGAAGGGGAAGTCGATATGCGTGCGGGTAAACATCTCTTCGAGCAAGTGTGCGTTTGCTCCCCCGCGGCGGCGACCCTACCGAATTACACACATCCTTTCACACCACTTCACTATACCAGATGGAGAACACAGTAGTACTTACGACCGAAGTCAATCTTTTTTGCTTGTGTATGACAGCATTTTAATGTATTTCTACTTCAAAAAACAATAGATAAACCTCATCTATTTAGTTTAGGTGATCGAACTTTTTTGTGCTCCCTTTCGTACAGTCGTTTAAGTCTTGATTTGATCCTGTCTCTGTTAATTTCAATTATGTTTTTGTAAACGTAATACAGGAAAAGAAACTCACAGTTATTTTAGCTAATTTTTATTTTAGTTAAATGCAAATCTCAAGGCAGTAATACTTCTTTCATTTAATATTTAATCCAGACTTAATTAAACCGGAGGCGCCAACGCTCTCATCTACCTGTCGGCGAGCCTTTGCCTTGCTTCTATTATACAACTTAAAAAAAACACTTAACGTCTATACGTAGCGGAGCTCGGCAACTTCTCACAGTTCTACTGCCCCTCCCACCTCGCCTCGTAACTCCCAACCCAAATAAAACACAACCTTTCAAGGATACAACCACCGTAATTTAAAACGCTAATCATTAAAAATATTCACAAAAGAAATTAAACTTTAAGACAAACTAATACGATACATTTTGCGGCACCATCGTTCGAAACATGCAATTTCAATTGCACCAACCTAATTAGGACTCTAACGACTATAAAATAAAGATGAATTTGTGCAAATGGGTAAAGGAGGCTGCACCGGTGAAGTAAGGGAGAAGGGCGAAGAGGGTTCATTAATCCCCGCGCCCTGCGCTCACGCACTTTCATGAATGGACCGAACAGGTTGTTGTATCCCTAACACAGGATGTTCATAAAATAAAACACACAAAAACATTGTAAAATCCTCTAGGTTAGACTTACATTCTAAGCTATTTGAGATTAACTGCTAGATTCCTATGAATATATTTGATCGTTATTTTTGGAAGACAAAAAAACAATAAAGGTCGATGATCTAAAAGTCTCTTAACAATGATGATGAATGCATAATGTAAGGTGTGAACGGTCGACATAAAATTTGAATCATTGTGCCATCAGTCGCTGCGTGTCGAACCGGGGTCGCAGATCGCGCTCTCGTTACAATTTATCGGCACGTTTCCAAGTATTTGTCGCAACGATTTGCATTTCAGTTCAACAGTTCGAACGGGTCAAGATACCATTCATATACCTTCTATAGTACTCATCTTATTTATCTGTTCAATTCATAACAATTATTTTCAATTGACTGTTTTCAGAAAGACAGATCAAAGATGTTTAACAAACTCACAACACTTTGTTAAAAGAGTTTGTATTATAAATAGTGTAGATCCTGTAGCATCCTGTATAGTGCAGCGGCGAAGGAAGCGCCGCAACGTCCGGCCGCGTGGATGTTGCGTGATGCTCTTTTTCCTTTTCGGTTTATTTTTTGTTCATCTCATTTATTTATTCTAATGTAATCTCTTCCAGTTCGTTTTTTTATTCAGTCGGCCTTCAGTGTTACCTGTGTCGGGACGCCAATGGGTAGTCCATTGTCGTTTGCTAAAATATCACTAACTTTTTTCCTTTAAAAAAGTTGCTTTCAAATTTCGCGCGTTTTCCAAAGTGTTTTTTGAAAATGGAATGATTTGAATTGTCTGTGATAAAGTGTGCGACTTTGGTGTTGTTTTGGTATGATGGAACTACCAGATTACTTGTTGCTTCTGGCTCGTACTTCGCTGAGCCGTGCCCAAAGCTGGGCTATGGATCCCCCACAGTCGCCCAAGTTTAATGTGCCTATATGGCAGCCGTGGGTACTGTCACCATCAAAAGGTATCATTGGTCTAATGCACACCTGATTCATTGTATTATAGTTTTTAAAACCCATACAAAAGTCTATGTTATTTATCTTAATATTAGATTAGTAAACTTAGTGCATAGGAAAGGATGATCAGTGATGCTCGGCAAGTAAACAGTGCTGTCGGATAGTAGGAGTATTTCAAACAACGCTTTAGACTTTTCAATATTCTTCCTGACGTTCATTCTAAAAATTATTAACCGATATTTTTTAAAATATGCCAATGGCTTATCTATGTAAAGAACATTAGCTATTTTATATAATTGGGATGAAGTGTTTCCATTTGTTATGGTCCCCGTAATTTTCCCGATCTAGTTTTTTTCGGTAACAAGACAATAACATTGATAATTGATGCAGTTGTATAACTTGTTTCAATAAAATAAATTACAATAATTTTGCTTTACGATTGAGTTTTAGTTTCCACAATTAATGTAGTCAAGAATGGCAGTACTGGTAGTATTATGGTCAAAAGTGGCAGATTTAATTATTAATTTAATTATTTCAGAGACCCCGAGTACGGCGTCGAGCGGGGAGTCGGAAGGTGACCGCACGCTGTCCCCGGAGACGCCGCGCGCGCCCTCCAAGGAACTCACCGGGAAGTGGAGGAGAGAACGCCGATCGACCCGCCTGCCTGATTATAGGCCGAAGTAAGTTTACGTTTATATCGTTTTATTGAATCTTTATTTACTTTTTGTCTTATGGGTTGTGTGTCTGCATTTTTAACATTTAAAATTCTATCGTTTTCAATTTAATGTTTTAATTGTACTTTAAAAGTGTCATCAAACATTTGATTCTTTTTACCTTGACATTCTCGTAGTGATATCACAGTGTATTTTTTTATTTTAGAAGCATTTTAACTTATCGATAACATGTAATGTTTCAGGGATAACTGCAAGATGGCGCTGCGGTCACAGTCCTTTAATGAGCGCCGCGCCGCGCCGGCCATGGCCCGCGCGCAGCCGCACAGCGACGGCGAGCTCTCCGATGAAGTTGAAGATTCTTCCTCCATCAATGGGAAAGGTAGACAAATACCTATTATTATTAAATTGATTACAATATAAGTAGAGCTACTGAATCACCGAAGTTTGGACTGGTATAAAATCTTTTTAAGAAAAGTAGGTTAACAAAGGATGGGGTCCTGATGCTTTTTTATATTATAAAGTGACAAACAAGCAAGCAGCCAACTGGAATCGCTAAAATATCGAAGCGACTACTGCCCATAGACATCTGCAACTGCAGAAGCGTTGTCTACCCTTAAGGTTCGGAGGAGGAGACACGCAGCAAGATGATAATTTGTCTTTCTATACATTCCTTCTTCCGACAAATCTAATTCCCGTTTCCATAATTTCTGCTTCTTCATTGGTACTTTGAAGCACCTCAAATGTCACTAGCATTTCGTAATGTTTCAGAAAATAGGTATTTTTATAAAAACAAATTATGCATGAAAATTGTAGCTTATAATAAAATATCATTAACATTATGAAACATGTTCCAGCTCCGCCGGAGTACCCGGGCAAGCACGAGGCGCCGATAGACATGCGCTTGAGGTCGCGGCCCGCGCCGCCGCCCTACGCGCGACCCAGCGTCATCAAGACAAACGACACGCCTCCCGGTAAGCACCACTAAGTTAACTGTTGTACTCGTTAAATGGCCGCTAAGAAATACCCTTAGTATTGATTTAGAATGAGAAATCTATATTATAGGGCTTAAACCATCGCTCTGACAGCTGGAGAATTACCAATAGAATACAATTATTATTTATACTATTGTATTTCTAACTTTAACACAGAACAGAAAAAAATTGTTTTTAATTTCTCAATTTGATGTGTTGATTATTTTTAAGAAGAAAATTTTATAGAAATGAATGAATCGTAATTGATAGATTTGTTATAATAGTGTTTTACTTTTATTGCAACAAATAGAGTTGTACAAATGTAACGTATTTATTTTTTCATTTGTTTTATTGCTAAGTTTTCATTAAATCAGTACTTAAAGGCACTAACATCTTAATTAGTATAGATAATATTTATGTTTCTCGTTTGTAGTGACACATTAATTTAACATTGTAGTTGCTGTATTTTACTTTGTTTCTAAAAAGATAACATGAAATACTATCATCAACTAACGTCTTTAAATGAACAATCTTCAAAAATAATGTTCCCATAATTTGCTTAATATTTATGTACCATTTAAAATTGTTATGTACCATTTCAATTATATTCACAGTATCAAATACATTATTATAATTTTATTAGTGCATAATAATGTATCATGAAGTCTAAATAATTTACTCTAAAGGCTATTTATAAGATAACCTTGAGAATTATTTATCAATTTCAATATATTTGCAGGTTCAATGTCGATGTGTGATCCCGTCATAGACGAGCACTTCAGACGTTCCCTCGGCGACGACTACATGAATCTTTTCAAGAAGACCGAGCAAGTGCAGCCCGGACCCAAACCCAACACTAAAGACAGAGCGAGCAGCCCCATACTCTTCAAACCTGAAGAACCTAAATCGACAAAAATCATAGCAATGGAAGTCGACGACGCAAGTATGTCTGTAGATGATCATTTTGCGAAAGCATTAGGTGATACGTGGCGCCAGATACAGACTTCGAGGCAGAAGGAGGACAAGCCGCAGTCGAGTAAAGTCGTCGACGATCATTTCAGTAAAGCTCTGGGAGACACGTGGAAGAAAATACAGACATCGAAGCATTTGGAAGAGAAACCTAAAGACCAGACTAAGATAATCTCCAGGAGTGGGGTCGTGATATAAGAAACTGGTTCTTGTTATAATGGTTAGTCTTTTTCGTGTATGCGATCAAGTTTTGTTTGAGGAATGTGTATCGTTGGTCTTTTAATCCATGACAATTCTGTTACCGAACGGTTTTTGGGTATCTTAGCGAGGGTTTCCGAGAAACAAATTAATCCTACCTTTTTGTCTCATTAAAATTCATAAAATAATGATTATATTTAATTGCAACTGTTAATTCGTATAGGTTAAAGGTATTGATTAGTAATTATAACCTTATATATTTGTATCGGGAACCCCGCGCCTTGAAATTTAAAACCTAACCATGAATATAAAAATCCAATCCTGGGACGGCTTTAACTTTTTTATTACAACACTTTGGACCTGGAAAATCTGAAATGAAATGAAATGAAATGAAATGAATTGAATGTATATGCAAAAAAATTAGTAGCATATTTTCCCGCAACATGGCGCGGGTTTTTATATTCTTGGTCAAAGTATATTAATAATAATAAAATTCGATGTAGTCAATTATTAGTCACCAGTTTACACGATAAGTTATTACCTCAATTTATGCGCTTTTGCACAATTCACTATTATTTAGGGTTAATATTATATTTTAAGTATTTGTAAATAATAGCCGGTATATTAAAATGTATGGGTTATTTAAGCTACATATAGAATTACTTTCAAAGATATAAATACATAGATAAATACTTGTGTATAAATATTTTTTTGTATTAATTGTTTTGGATACGAATTTTTTTCCTTAAGCCGGCTACTGACCAAACACTGAGAACTCTACAGTTAAAAATATGATAAAACTGAGCATTTTTAACTGTACATTTAATTATTTAAAAAAAAACTAGTTTTTTGAAATAATCGTATCCTGGCGTTTCTGTTATCCTAGTACCGAGGAAATTTGCTCACTGTGTATACAAAGAATTAAAGTTTTTTTGTTAATAAATTATTTTACATTTTTAACTCTTGGTACGTCTTATTGATATGAAAGCGAGATAACAATCGAAAAACTGAACGTGTGTAGGCATCACAAGGGGCGTCAGTTTTAACTGTACAGTTAAATAACTGAACGCCTGTAGCCGGCTTAACTCAAATTTATATTTGTTTAAAGAGTAAGTTATCGATAGCCCTAAAGCCTCAATAGAACGAAGTCACGAAAAAAACGGCCTTTCGCTGAACTAAATCTCCGGTTTTATCACGGACTCGTTCTAATGAAGGCGTAGGATAAAGGTATAAGAAAAGTTTCATTTCAACAATGTTATGTGATAAAAACGATAAAAGTAAAAATATTCCATTTTTCACAAATAATTAACACGAACATCTT
This sequence comes from Papilio dardanus tibullus, assembly GCA_013186455.1. NCBI lineage: Eukaryota > Metazoa > Arthropoda > Insecta > Lepidoptera > Papilionidae > Papilio > Papilio dardanus. The sequence goes on from QDHC01001161.1 coordinate 530,382, forward strand.
GTACCCTATATTTATTTTAATTATACTAATACATACTTTAGTTGTTTTTACTTAAGAAATGTGATCAAAATTATGTTATCTTTAATTAGTGTTTTATTTAATTTAGTTATTACTTTTAACAAATTATCTATGTATTTAAATCTATCACTAGTTGTATATTTATTTTAATTTCTCGTTGCAATGTTCCTTGTGTATAATTTTTATGTCCTAGTTGTTAGATCACTTTACTGTGTTTCCATTGTTGTAATACTTGTTTGAAAACATTCCTATTTAGTTCACTGACTTCTAATATACTGACTATGAGACGTATTATTTTGTGGCTATTTGAATGTCTACATTTTGGTGTTGACTGCGATTCAATGATAATTATAATTTGAATTAACTGTCATTTAACGACAGGCGCTTTTAAATTCGAACAAAGCGTAATTTTCTAGCAATTGCCTATCCATTTCGAGATCAGTAATCAAAAGCGGCATTTTAGTATAGTAGATTAGTAAATCCTTTGTTCTGATACTCGCTACTCGACTAAATTGCTATCCTGGTGCGAGGCTTTAGATATTAACATGGCAGATCCAAAGGGCCTTATTCTCTTTAAAGAAAACATGTTTTAAAACAAGTTTTGCGACAATGGAATTGCACGGTATATGTTTGTAAATGTAAATGTTTCGTATGAACTGTGTACAATAAACTACAATGCTATCAAAACTATTATCTCTTTTATTTTCTTTAGTCTATTATTTTCTAATGAAAAGGTAAAGAACTATTCAGTACCTACCTCTTCCGTCCACTCTTGCACCATTTACCTCATGGTTAAAGATTTCAAATCTCGTGGCCAAGGGTTCTATTCCAATAATTCGACTTCGACATATCCAAGGCTGTTTGAAATTGTACATGACATTAAGATGTAAGAGATTAACAAAGATCTGCTTATATTTGGTAAAGAAAAATATATTTTGACCAAAGAATGGGAGGACCAATGCAACAAAGAATGGGAGATTTAAAGTAAAGTTGTTTTGCTGTATTTTCTTCGCTACACATCTATTTCTTTATTAGATTTAGTTACGAGTTCAATTAACATATTGTACAGACTAAAAAATTATGCACAAATAAAGTTGTGTTGTTGATCAGATCAGTTTTCTTGGGTCATGAAGTATTAAACTATATTAGATTTTATTCACTTCTAATCTGGTAGATTACCATTAAGTAGGCAAACCTAGTTACTTAATAGTCGTAGTAAACCTTAGATAGTTGGATATTTGTTAGAAGGTATCTTCAGAACCTTTCAATGGAACAGATGTAGAAATTACTTTGGAAGAACGCAGGCTACTAAATTCCGAGCATACGAAGTCGGAGGCAAGTATTTCTCTAAGCATGATTATAAGTACACAAATAAATCGACTTTTCATTTAAACAGTATTTTTATTACAATTTTCATAGATATATGATACATCATTTGGTTTTATGACTTTCCATTACATTTATGAATAAAACATCTTGTTATCTCTGCCATTTTAAGGAGAAACAGTGAAATAGCAATATGTTTTAGTCAGTGAAAACCCACAGTTATATTGTCGATGACATAACACACGTAGTTGCAGTCTGGAACTTTGTGCTTCGTTTCCGCTGTCACGTAGGACGTCCAATTTCGAGCACTGAATTCGAATGGTGCTAGAGACTTGTCACTCTATCCACACACACGAATACAGTTGTCAAAATATGGACCGGTGAATGCTGGAACTGCAGTAGAAATTATCTGGAATATAGAAATTATTACATTATATACATGCTTTAAATAGAGGTAGGTAAATCAACAATGATGTGAGTGAGGGAATATAAAAAGTTTCATCGATTTTTCTAATGTATTTTCATAAGAAAGTCTGTCTCTCTCTGTGTTAAGTACGCTTTTTATCAGATTAGTAGCTAAATTGAATATGTAAATATAGTTTCAGAACTGTTGACAAATCTGTAAAGAACAAGCAATACTCTCAGTAACCCTCCGGCTTCATTAGACCGAGTTCGCGTAAGAAATTTAGATTTTTATTCGGCGTAAGGCCGTTTTTTTTTTGCGTGACATCGGTCTAACGAAGCCTAAGAGTTATAAAGAAGATTAATGTGATAAATGTAAACAAGCCAGGAAAAAAACGAAATAATTGAGGGTGTTAAATTAAAAGACAATTGAGCGTTATATTTTATTGCGTGCGTCAGAATTGTCATTAGCAATTAATAAGAGGTCCACGTGCCTCGGAGCGATTGGTATCGGCTTGCGACGTGACCCCCGACGCTGAACGCTTCCATTATTTACGCTTTGTTCACACGAGGGCAGATAAGCAGGACAGTGCAGGACTTTCTTTGTTTAAACGCACACTTACTCTCAAGATTTTATACCAGTACTGTTCTGTGCTACTGCTCTGCCACACTTCAGTCCTCGTGTGAAACTAGCACTACGCGTGCTCTGGCCCAACCTGTCCGGCGTATCGATCCAACACCCCCGTCGCCCCGTACGCCGCACTCCTCCGCCAACCTACAACCGAACCATCTCTCCCTCCTAACTGAATAATACAATAATAAATTCGATACGAAAAAAAGTTTACCATAACGAAAATATTCTTAGTATTCCTTAACTTTATTTACTTAATAAATATTAGTAGACGCAATTATCATTAATTGCTTTATGAAATTGTTAACGATGTTTATTAGAATCGTATTTTGTAAATATTTCTAACATTAAACACAATTTTACGTCAGAAAGTAAGCTGCACACAAGTGGGTTACTTGTCTACCGTCAACAGAATTTGCAACATTCCAAATTTGGCGAAAAAAACAGAAGCAACTAGATAAGGAAAGTGGAAGAATGGACATACCATAACCATTCAAAAGATAAAGCACATGAGTACAATTACTTCAATTTCAAGCTTGTACTTTTTCGACCGTACTTCTTCAAGCAACAGATGCTTGTCTGATATCACGTTTCAAACAGTTAAATTAGGTACTATTGAATCCTTTTTAAATTTATAAAAACAAATCTATTTTAAAATTCTTTCGAAATTCACAAAGACGTTAATATCTATAGCATTATTTATTTGAATCTTAGTTACAGCTCGTTATGCCGCGGTGGTATAAAATGGCGACAACTTCATTTAAAATGTATACTTCAATCAGGAGCCGTTTGACTGTTGTACAGTTTAAAAGAGAAATAAAAAGGGCTGAATTTACTCGTGCGTGATAAAATAATTTGAAATATAAAAGCCCTTTTCGTTTATGCTTTTTTGTGTTCACTGTAATTAAATGTTATTCGTTATTATTTGTTTTTTGTATACTTGTGTTAATTTTATTTACTGCTGAATCAATAAAAGCAATATTCGATCTCAAATCATTATACAAGGATTTACAGTATTTTTAATCTATTTGGTTCAAATTAAACCTATCTAAATATCACAAAAGCAATCGAAAATCATGATCTATTGTATAGAGACCGTTCGTATAATTTCTGAACTCGATTCTACATAAAGTAATTAAAATAATGTTCGTATCGATGTCAAGGACCGAATATTGATTTCGTTTAAAGAATTCGTATGAATATAAAGCGTAATATCGTATGCTTGTAAAGGAATACGCTTGTCAACTGAGAGCCGGGGAGCGTCCCGTGCAAACGTAACCCTACTCATAGCCACTTGATGCGGGTATTCGACTAGAAGCGCCATATTTCTCTATAAGGGGCGACGAATTCTTATTCGGAGCTTAGAGTTTATTTAAAAGGAAAAATGAACGCTGGGGATTCGGATGACGAGAGCAGAGTAAATATTTAAAACGTAACTTTTATGTTAACGACGTTTAAAGTTACGGATTTCGTTTTTCAAAACGTTAAAATATTATTTCTGTGTATTTCATCTACGCAAAGAAAACAATCTCCAATTTAACCTCTCCTAAGAAAGTGAGACAACAGCATTTTTGTCAAGTTTTTAGGTAGTAAAACCTTTCCATAACTGACAACACAAACTGTCAGTTAAACGAAGATAAGCGGCAGGAACACGTATCTTCATTTGTCGGACGGAGGTATTGTACTGGCTGTAAGATCTATTCATTAACCACTAATAGACATTTAAATACACCGTAAGATAAGAAAGATTAAAAAAAGAATAATAAGAAATATATAAAAAGTCAAAAGATAAGATAAACTACACCAAAATCTTTCATACAATCCAAATAGTAAAACTACATCTCGATTTACGTAAATCCTAGATTTTATTTGTTCGTCTGCCGTAATCCGATTGTCTCATGAACTGTGCGACCTTTGGACTACAATAAAACCAATTTATACGTGTATATAAAGTCAAATATCATCTAGCAAGTTTTAGAAGATACCTAAATTACTTTTAATCCCTGTAAACAATTGTTTTTTTGCGAATATACAATACTTAACAGTTTCATTAATACAGTTTATTAAAATAACAAAACAGGGTCTGATTGCACCCTTTACACTAGCATAGCCCCAATTTCCCTATCAATTTTTCTTTTTCTAATCATCTAGCCAACTCTATATAACAAAGTGTTTTAAAGAAACATTTTCTCATTTACACAGCGAATGTAATATTCAATAACTTCCTCTTGTAACTTTAGTAAAAGAGAAATTATAGAGAGCTTAAAACGTCGACTTTATTCAATAAAACCAATCCATTCGTAATGTATGAAGTTTTAACTATAGCGTAGCTCGACCATATTAGCTCTTTTGCTGCAAAATTAAAGTTTTCCGTCTGTTAGAACTTTAAACTGAGCGTTAGTTTTTAATTTACTTGTTAGAATTATGTTAAGTATTTATTGCTAACTATATATCCATGTCATATCATTTCTACGATGCCTATCTAGAATCCTTTTTAACAAAACAAAGGATGAGAAAAACAATTAAGAACATTTTTTTTCAAGTGATTAAAACACACCACTACTCACGAATACTAAAGTCCTTTCTTAAATCACTATTATAAGTTAAACATATGGTGTTCCACTTTGTGGGTTGCACAGCACAAGACTGATGCTGCTAATCCCAGCGTAGATATTTAAAGTGAAGAGTTGTCACGCGCGAGGGATCCCCGACAATTGTCTAGGTGCATCCTGTTAGTACCACATCTCAACAAAGGGTGTAAGAGGATATTTCCTCTAACAAGCTTCTATACTGTTCTAGCGACCGCGTCCCGCATAAAAGATCTTTAACCAACACTAACTGTAAAGAACTCGATACGGTTGTGATGCAACTTTAAATTACTTTTAAACTTTCTATACTTTTATTTTGTTCAGCAATAATTACAGTTGACGTCGCGACTCAGAGTGGATCTCGGTTTCAGACACGACAGGTCGTCAATTGTTCAGAATAGTGTTTAAAAATATAACTACAAGAGAGCTGGTTCACCCTGATTGTCAAGTCTGCTATAAGAATGATTTCTCAATTGGTGTTTAAGTATACTGTGACTATTGGTTAGTATCGGGGACCAGATCACTTCCGATCTTGCCGGCAACTTGACGTTAAATTCATGGGGACGATACAACATAACTGACTCCGGGGTAGTTCTCAATTTACCTACCTCGTTATCCTTAACTCTAACAAACGTATATATTCATGTTCAACTATTCCACATTTCAACACGGTATCTGGACGGCCTTACAAAACCGGTGTGTTATGATACCATTACTGCAGCAGTCACACCATTCTGACGCATCATATCCTGTTGCAGCGCGAAATGAAACCGCATAGAATCATGTCCGTACGATTTGAAAGAGAAAATGTTTGCTACGGTTTAAAATGATGAAGTGACTAACAGTTTCAGGGTCATTAAATGATCGCTATGGCCAACCCTTAGTAAAGGTTTAATATAAGAAATGTACTCTAACAATTAGTACATAATCATTAAATGACTTATCCAACATCCCAGAGGCCTGAAGACATAGTAAATTCCCATAGTGAAGAGAGTGATGAAGCTTCTCAGTCTGAAGCTGAAGATTTTGAAATTCAAAGAAATTTTGAAAAAGCATGGCGTACGTTTCCACAGATAGATTTCCGTAGATTCCACAACTTAGTGCATTCAAACTAGCTATTGCCGAATTTTTTTTGTGATATTAGTGCAATAACATAGCTCTTTATTTGATAGAAATAGTTTGGAAGTAAACCTTTATTCAGGCTTAACTTTGATGTACTTACATGATTAAATACTTGAACTGAAAGTAGATATTTTGCTACACATTCATTAAAATTTAAAATTAACATCTAATTGAAAATAAAAATTATTTTCTCTGCAAGTCAAATAAAATTTTCCAAGTGTTTGTGCACGTTTGTTGAAAACATGTTTATCAGGACTCAGCAGACTTTCAACGTTCTTTTGAACAAAAACAATTCAGGGTTCATGTTTAATGCATTCTGAATTTACTCTTACAAGATTACCATAGCGAACATTTTATACACGTAGTGCATAATATGGTACTGGAGAGCTGACTGGAAGAAACGATATGCAAGTTCTAAATTAGATTTGTAAATAAGATTGGCTTTAAGATGAAAATATGTAAAACTTTAACTTTAACAACGAATATCAATTGTGAAAAAAATACAATTCATAATTTTGATTTGTGTTAATGTAATTGCCTTTCATTGTATTAAATTAATGTATTCAAGAAATGAAAAGACAGAATAATAAAAAGAGATGGAACAAAAAAGAATTATAGGAATTGGAACAATACCAAATAATCAGCGACGTTAAGCAGGCTACAGACGTTGAGTTCTTTTACTGTACAGTTTTAACTGTGTAGTTGAAACTGACGTACACACGTCAATTTCCACTGCATATTGGAACTGTACAGTTCCCAGTTTTGCCTGCACACGTCAGTTTTAAATGCGCAGTCGAATTGTACAGTTAAAACTGTGCGTCTGTAGCTGGCTTTATGAACTTTTGAATTGTGAAAATGAATTTATATAAATAGCGTAGAATGACGTTCGCAGACTAAATGACATTCGTATCGTCGGAGTTTCTCTGGTAAATAGTCGCCAGAAGTTTCTGAAGACGCCAAACAGCTATTAAATGAAGTGCCGGCGCAGTCAGCGAAAGAAGAAAAAGTTCGTGTCGGCGAATGTTTATTTTGCGAATCGATATACTGTTTGCCTGTTTCTTATAGACTATAGTACTAACGTCTCAATGTTGCGTAAAATATTATTGCAATGTCCGAGAACATATATGAAGTAGTGTAATTATGATATTACAAGTTTTTTTTATAGCATCGGATCAACTAAATCAATTGGTTCGACGCCCACGGACATATGCAACGCCAGAGGAACCACAAATGTGTTGCCGGCCTTTGAGGGAGGAGTACGCTCTTTTCTTTTTTTTGTCATTTAAAATAGAATAATTATTTTTTTAATATTTATTCAAGAATAATAACATTGACGTTTTTATAAAAATACAGTCGAACCTAGATAACCGAGAAACCTCTACAAGCGAGAGTCATTCTCTGGTCCCGACGAGTTACCTCCATAAGCGATAAACTCGGATTAGAGAGAAACCTCTATAAACGAGAGAGACTCGCTTATTCGGGTTCGACTGTATTTCCAATTGGTAATTGCGAAATTTATCCGAAAAACAAACAAATTAATCTTAACTTCTGTAATTGAGTTTCGCGCGAAGTAATTAACAAACAATGGGCAATCGTTCGTAAGTAGAGTCCGGCTGACAACATCCCCCAGTTTCCGTTCAAACCTTTCTAACGTCGATAAGCAAACAAATCTCGTCGGAGACAAAGAAACTGGGATAATGTGGTCCTCAGTAAATATCCCTTTATCAACGTCCGGTACGCTTTGCCTTATTCCCTCAAAGGCAATTGTAATTCAACCAATAAAGACAAATTAAATCGTTTAACGGCCGAATTTTCAAACGCCAATAAAATATTTAAGAGCGTCTTACATGTTAAGTCCACGTTTAAACTCCAAATTCTACGTTTTCGGCGATCTCGTTTAATTTTGACACCTCATACATTTTAAGCGACGCTGAAATTTGATTGGCGTTTGAAAATTCGGCCGTAAGTTTAGTTAAGTTTTTTCTACAAAATTTTCAAATTAGTAATTTTTTAGAAAAACTCTTCCAGCGGCAGTTAACATCCTGACCTATCTGTAGTGCGTCATGCGTTGCGTAAACGTATGGCGCATTGTTATGTTTTATTGAAATTATTAACAACGTATTCTGGCCGAGGACGATTTATTGAAGCAATTAAAAATGATCGAATCAATTGCACGAGATTGTTTGTACGTTATTTTAAATTATAAGATAACTATGTATATGATAATTGTTTTGTTACTAAGTCGATAGTTCACTGTTAAATGTAACAACGTAGGCATCTTGTACCAACTTGTAAAATAAATATGGATAGATAATTATTAATCAACCATCATTTTAAATTAAAATGGCCATAGTTCATAAACTTGTTTATGAATTGAGATAAGATGCAAAGAAAATACATAAAATATTTAATTTTTACTTTTACTTGGAAAGTTTTGGATAGTAAAATAATTAGGCCTATTTGTGCAGCAACGACGTGATCCCATTTGGTAAAAACACGTAGTAAGATAAAGTCCCTTATCATGACATTCCCCTCTAATGACTTATTTAATAAGTTTAACTTAAACAATAATTTGTACTTAATTATCTTATCAACGTTCCACGAATATAATTAGTTCGTCTTAATAATAAAAAAACAAGTTTTGGTAATTAAATATTAGCTAGACAATTTTTAAACCGTAATATAGTAACGTAAAAATTATAGATATAGGACCTAAGAGGGTGAGAAATGACAGCTGTGGACGGAAATAAGGACTATTTGGTCCAAAAATATGTGAGATTGTGCGCTATGTTGTCTTCTACTTTTGAGCTATAATCGTTATATATATTGTTAATTGAAATGTTACGATGGGTAGCTGTGACACTTCGTTATCGCGTAAGCGGTAGCGATCACTACTTGGCGATTGCATCTTGGGTAAGCCCACAGGACGTATATTATCGCTGTTATAGTTTAACGCTCATTTAATTCGCATTCACATTGAAAGGCTGTTTGCTCAAACATAAAAGAAACCATTTTCTCTAAGTGCTCAAGACTTACGGAGCTTTTCAATAAATGGTAAGTAAATTGAGTGGTGCTATAAACAAATGTTTATTTCGCTATAAGGTAAAGAAATATTATTTATTTTCTTAATTAAATACTTCTCTCATTTCACAGTCAAATACTTTGCAATATTCAGTGTGTATCATTAACACAAATTGCTACGTAGTTCTATACTTTTCATCTTTGTGCTTTAGTGTGCCTTTTTATGTGATAATTGTTTAATAAAATCGGTGTCCACTGCCACAAGGACAAGTATCATCTACCAGCTCCCTCATTATACATAATTTTAACTATTGTTTAGTTATTATTTCAAAGGTTACATAAAATACAATTAATAAGTATTTTCTCTTAATAAAAGTCAACTATATGAGAATAAAAAACAAAATAAATGAAAATAACGTACAATACGAGCTCGACGCACTGAAATATCTTTATATTCTTTTATTCGTCGAAATGAGTTTAGTTTCCCTCGCGCGCCGCTCGGAGCCGCCGTAAAGAAACAATAAGCTTTATCTGTAGGCTGTTGACAGAGGGCGCTCCGGGCTCCGCGTGTCGCCGGCTCGACGTGATACAGGAAAATAACGCTTCAAGTAAACACATGTATTACAATTGTTTCAAGATAGAAACCTACTGTAATTGAAAAGCATTGGAAAGTATTTTTGTAGCTTCTCAACAATACAGCGAAGACTGCGAAGTAGGTGGCATGGGTGTCGCCAGGGAGATCGAGGGGGCAACCTACCCCCTAAACCTATCTTAGGTCATTGTCTGGCGACTCCCATAGGTGGCTAAAACTTCTGAAATCTATGTAATGGGCAAAGTCTAAAAGATCTTAAAGCTAAAGTTTAAAATTAAAGCTCTTATGTTGAGTTTTTCTGTACGATATTTGTTCTCAAATGGAAAGGGAATTTATATATTCGACTGTATTCTTTATCGCAAATAGAAATCATTTTATTCACAGCACGCATCCCTATGTATTCACAAGACGCGTCTTGATGTGCGTCGACAAAGCCGCGGGCTCACAATGCGCCCGCTCCTATTTGAGTTGTATCTCAAAAGCCGGTTTACAAATTCAATAGGGAAACTTGTTACGTAGAATTGACGTTGTCGGGAACCTAACTACGCGACTGTACGCTACACGTGCTTGATTCGACAACAGGCAGCTTCTATTGTTTTCACAAACCGACTTTGTTCCACACAAAATATGGCGACAAGGTTCGTTATTTAAAAACATTTGACAATCACACTTCGGATCCTATATTCAAAATCTACACACTTCTATGCTACATAAAAAGCTCTAGATTCTTTCTATGCATCCAAGTAAATCTATAGTTATGTCAGTATCATCGTCTTCATCCTCTTTGTTTCCATCGGACCTTCATTAATACTTGACGGTGCTAAATGTAACTGTAATAATTAACAAGGTAAAATAAAAAATGGATTCGTCGCCTTGACACGGAGTTTCTTACACACATTATTATGATATTATAGTTACAGATAATCAAGTACAATATTTTATATTTCAAAAAGAGCAAGTAATTTCATAAATGTAAAAGGGAAACGGTACACAAACAATTGTCGCCAGTTACCGAGTAATGGTCGTTGAGTAGTGAGGGCTCTTTGATGACGTCACAAAGTGCAGTACACGAGCAATGAATAAACGTGCCTTCATTATGTTCGCTCTTACAACAAGTGCTTTAATTGCAATTAAGTCAACTTAAACGACATTTAATAAGAGCACCTTGGGCGGGTAAACATTTTATTTGTATGATTTCTTACTAGCGCTTGTTTGAACTACAATATAAGACAGCATTGTCTTTGCAACCAACCCGCATTGCGTGAGCGTGGTTGACTATGGCATAGTCACCTCTAACCTAGGATAAGTGAGGTGATGATGTTGATGATTGTCCTGACAACATTATGTCTTAGATGTGCCGAAAGATTTTACAGGTAGGTGACACCACCTAAAACGTAAGAAAGAGTAGAATGATAAACATAAAGTACATTTTCGTTGCCCTTATCCAGGGAATCATTCTATAAACCATTTCAATAAGGCTTAATAGTGCCTGGTAAGGTTAATCGTTCAGGATTGTTAAATAGAGGGACTAACCTATATCGTAAATACTGATATAATTTTTCTTATTTAAAAATGAATAGAATAATCAATTTACATAAAAGGTTTATTAAATTAAATAAAAACTATACATTTTATCCACGAATACAAAATTTCATTAAAACGTGAATGGTGTAAAAGGAAAATTAAAATAATTTAACGCGAATGCACGCAGAAAACAGCGCCGCGTACCAATTAAAATAATAACAGAAAATGTTTTATTGTTTTTATTACGACTCGAATAAAATTCACCGCCAGAGGGCGTTAGCTGACAAGCGCTAGTGACAGTGAATCAATAAAATTATACCGAACAAGCATTTATAAATATTATCGAATTTAGTAGGAAGCATTGACTTTTATGAATAACATTTTGTTCAAAAACATATTCAAAATCGGCTTGCGTAATAACCTTTTAGGTTTTATGTCTAGGTCATTTGCCGTATGACCTGTATAACCATTTTAAAAAGAGTAAGGTTAGAATAATTAAACTCATACGAATATCGTAGAAACTGCTCGTTAAATTGCCTGAAATGTAAAGCTATGGCACACGTCAGGAAAATTTACCTCCGCAAAGCCGTAAAGGGAGGTTACCTCGCACGGTTCGTTGATCCTAACAGAGTTTTGGACAGATCCGAGCACGTATCCCTTTCGACCCGCAGTCAACGTTAAAGTCAGTCAAATGTGTTTTGTAGTACATTTGTAAATCTTCATGCACTAACAAACAACACGCGTCGTAAAATGTTATGTATATTTAAGTGCTGAATACAATTTATCTAATCTGTACTAATACTCGTATTATAAAGAGGAAAACTTTGTATTTTTATATGTATATAATATTGAAATAACTCAAGAACTACTGGGCCGATTTCAAAAATTCTTTCACCATTAGAAAGCGATATTATCCCCGAGTAACATCGTCTATATTTTTCAAATCCACGCGGACGAAGTCGCGAACATCAGCGCGTAAATAAATAAGATTAATATGCAATTATAACATGCCTAAGATGCAAAGCTGTACAAAATCTAAATAATACTCGTGCCACTGTAAAACGAATAACGGTCGTGTCGTAGTATGATTTTATTGTCAATCAATTAAGTTCGGAAAGTCCTTTCGTTTTTTTAATGGAAATTATAGACAATTCTGCCTATATTGACAATAGTGCTAGGTCTGGGTTTGTCATTGTATCCCATTCAAGCTGTAGCTATTGGCGAGTGACAAAACTGTATTTTGTATTTATCTGCTCAACCAGCCTTCAAAACGTGATCCATCTTCGACATAAAAATTGCCGGATCGAAATTAATTGAACCAGTTCTGGCATTGGCGTACTGTCAACACACCTTCTCCATTTGCATCGGTCAATTTCTTTCTGACTTCACCAGCATTTTTACCCTTTCTGTAGCAAAACATAAAATAAGTCGTAATTGTTGCTTATCGCTCTCCATATTTAAAAGGGCACCAACCAAAAACTACTACGTAGAATTAATTAAAACTTTTCACAAACAAACCTTGTTATATGAGCTTTCAAAGCATATAATAATTAAACGGCTTAAGTGACAATTTGGGTGAAAAATTTCAATTAAATCCTCTATCGGGAAAAAACGAAATTACTTTCCGAACAACCTATTATCTTCTAAATTACATAACTACTGTTTCTACATGAATCGTTCCAATGTAGACGAAGATGGATGAAGCGAAAAGCAAATACTTATACAGGTACCTATCAAAAGCATGTAGATTTGGGGTTAAATATTCAGAGGTGTACTATTGAAATTCATATTGTGCCTGAAATTCGGTAAATGTCCAATGATCCAATAATAACCTATTTTAGTGCAGTGATAAGTTGCAACGTGGCATGGTACAGTAATTACTGCGCGTTGGTGACGTCATTAAAAGGTGCATCCATTGTGGCGTCGAACGAGATAATGAATAAACAAACCGCACTCGCCGAGCTCATTGTTTACAACGACTTTTATTTTAATTAAACCAAATTAACACTCAAACACGTTTGTCGCTTGTCTCTTTATTGCTTATAAATATTGACCCTGTATTCGAAATGAAGTTAAAATACAAGGAAACTGTAGGTACTTACAATATGTAAAAAAAAATAAAAAAAAATGATTTTAATACATTAAATAGCTAATAGTATTATAGTAAAGTTTCACATTAAATTAGTTCTGTTGTTTAGGCACATATAAAGTCACTTCTAGCAGATGTATTAGTCGTTGTGATAAAATTGCGAACTTCAGAGACATGTCTTCAATTTTAAGTCAAGTAAAAGCTAAATTAAAAAAAAATGAAAAGCAATCTAAATTATTTTGATTAGACATGCTAAAGTTTATACGATCTAGTCTCTAGCCAACATAACAAAGACATAAAACATACTTTTATTTTTCTAACAATGAAATTACTTCAACAAAATATTTTACGATTCTGTATTTGAATGAGTTAGGGCCGACATATATGGACCTTCAAATAGTCGAGCAACTTAGGTAGCTTCGAATTATTGCCTTACTGTTGGCCGCATTTTTATCTGCGACTTCAAACTGCGGTCCGTGTATGTACGTACCTTGAAGCAAGCTAATGATGTCATGTATGCAGTCCCTATATGGCGGTCCTTATTACTTTATTTTGGTGAGAAGCGCTCTGAAATATATATGATATTCAGTTTTATTTTCGCTTTATAGCTCAGTATTTTCTAATAAACCAAAGTACTATTGAACATCAAAACAAAAAATATATATTTACGTATTTCTTTATTTTATAACATGAACTTTACGCTCGTGGCTCCTTTCGGTTCTTTACAATATTATAATTCCTTTCTATTAAATTTAACTTATTTTAAGTATGTAAAAACCATAAAATAACAATTTACAAATAGGGTATGACTGTTCACATATTTCTAGAATATAATAGCGTGTCATAACGTCTACTGTTAACCCTTTTTTTGGCAAAAATAAAAAATTGAAAATCTATTGTTTTTTTCTTTAAATATTGCTATTTGTAACTACAGAATTCAGGGAAAAATAATAAAAAAAATCGTAGTCTTATACTTTTAAGGCTATCATATGTATACTGTGGGATACACTGCCAAATTCATAGTAGATGTTTTTGCACGAAAGTATCTTAGAATACACACTCTAACAACACACAACATAAATAAAAGTAGTAATTTTAGTCAAATTTAATAAACGAAAATTATTTTACTTCATATTTGTGAAAATAAAAAAACATTTTTTGTCGGGTTTGTTATAAACATAATCATACTTCACATTTTGTACCAGTATCAGTGGTTTGGCCTTTAGTACATAGTTTGCATCTTCCTTTCGTACCAAAAATCGAAAAAAAATGTCAAAATATACTGCAGAACAAGCTGGACTTGGAATAGATTTATACAAGCGACAAAGATTTTTACTCCCAAACCAAAAGAATATTCGACAGGAGACAAACCTATAGACGGAAAAATAACTTCGCCACCATAAATGTGAAAATCATAAACAGAGCCCGATATGCCAGCCCTTACAAATATCTTAAATCCCCATTTTCTGTTTATTTTTAACATATTGTTTAAAATTGTCAGCTTTCTTTCCTTTATAAGGCACCATAAAGTCATGTCTTCAGAAAAAAACTATAAAAGTAGTCTAACAATATGCATCAGGATATACATTTACACATCACAAAGAAATATAGCAAACGTAGCAGTGTGTACTATGAGATACACACGCTTTTGACTATAATTTCTAAAGGAAAATATTAACTTTTTTCACAATTATTAGTTCCCTTACATTGAGATAATAGTGTAAATTGTAGTAACAGTGGCAGTTCATATATTTTTGACGAAAAACAACGTAAAATATAACAATTCTTAACATTTGTCGTGCGGACGCTCTGAGCCCGCTCATTGTTTTCAAAATATTTCAATAACGGTTATGTAATTCTAACATTTCTTGATGTAAATACATTCGGAAATAGCAACTTTTAAAAATAAAAATAACACTCAGATCCTCTTGGTCATAACTTGGTGGATATATTTTTTTCAATTTGACTGTATCTCACAGAATACTCCGTCAAAAAAAGGGTTAAATTACAAAAGCAAATAAAAATGAGCTATTTTAACTGCAATTTCTCACTTTATTCTCAACAGTAAAGCTGAGTTTTAAGCTTCATAACAGAAATGGTTGAGCGCTCTCTTAGAACTTTCCATTGGCCTCTGGAGGACATTAAAATTATTTTATAGCGGGTCTTCCAGTCTCCCGTTCGGGCGAACTTAATATTTCTCCGAGTTATATCCGTTGTAGAGGTGCTACAGGAAATAGAGTTCGAAATGTTAAAATATTTGCTTCGCTGCGCTCGAATACAAATATTTATAGTCTGTAGTTGTACACAGGTGTATTTTTGCAGCCAATAAATTAAATAAATCTTACCGTTTGACTATCTTTGAATAATAGGCAATACAAATCATAAATAAAGTTTTTTTCTTACAAGTTAAATTGTCTGCTTTTTCGTAAGAGTAGGCTGTTGAATTTAAACTTTAATGATAAATAAATAAAGTTCTAACTCTACGGTTTTGTTACACAGATGTCATACAAAAACGGCATAACGCCGAAGCCAAATCTCCGTTTTTATCGCAAACTCGGTTTTTTTTTATATAACATTGTGGCAAACGAGCAAGCGGCCACCTGGATTCGCTGAAATAGCGAAGCGACCGCTGCTCATAGACATCTGCAATTGCAGATGCGTTGCCTGCCCTTAGTTTACAAGGCAGGAGACGCACATAAAGGGGATTTCTCTTCCTATGCGTCCCCTTCCCCACCAAATGCACTTCCCCTTCACATCATTTCCTTATAAGAAAAGGAAAGGAAGGGAAAGTGGGCTAAAATTAGTCCTTCGGCACCACACTCATCAAACGAATCACGGAATCGCTTCCATTTGACGCCTGTGTTCTGTGTGGTCGTGGTATTTCACCGGGCGAGCCGGACAATTCGTGCGAAGATGTTAAAGCGGGCTGTACCACTGTCAAAAGGTCTAATGAAGTTATAGTGTAATGAAGTCATAAAGTGGAACAAATAACAAAGATTGAAGAACAAATTACGCATATCATTCACTGTTAAGGTTACCACAGTATAAAATCCCTTCATTGTATATCGTCAAAACAACGCAATATATTGTGTTTGCGATAATAAACAGCAA
Source organism: Papilio dardanus tibullus (assembly GCA_013186455.1). NCBI lineage: Eukaryota > Metazoa > Arthropoda > Insecta > Lepidoptera > Papilionidae > Papilio > Papilio dardanus. The sequence goes on from QDHC01001161.1 coordinate 546,806, forward strand.
TTTATAACATTCATTATTCATTTCGCGGTTAGATGTTTACTATACACGTTTGCTGAGCGGAGCAAAGCTACTCTAATGTGCGATTTTAATTTGTAAGTTTTACGCGATATATAGCCGAATTTTCAAACGTCACTCAAATATTTAACAGCGTCTTACATGTTAAGTCCAAGCTTAAACTACCAATTCTCGATCTCGTATAATTTTGACGCCTCTTAGATTTTAAGCGACGCTTAAATTGGAGTGGCGTTTGAATATACGGGCTCAAAAGTCATGTCGGCGACGCATACGTATCTACGGAACTCTATAAAATAATATTGCGCAAGTCGCTTAGAGATCAAAATCGCAAATCTGTGTTGCTCTGTGTACGAAAAGCCTCAGGGTATTCTGCTCTATCCCATATGAATACGTCTAATTTCACATAGAGTGTTGCCGACGTTATAATGCGAACTTTATTACACAAATTACGCTTTGAAAGAGCTTGTTAGCTGTATTAGCATGCAACGCTATAATTCAAAGACGCCTGAGGGTTGAATAAATTACTATAATCATAAACCAGACATGAACAACAACAGTCAAGGTCATTTAAAAGGCAAGTACGGTGACACTCAATTTAAGATCAAAATTCTTATGTACATGTTTACGTAGTATCCGGTTAATAGAAGCTAGAAGTAATAAATGTTATGTGGCAAATAGCCCGTAAATCCTATAAAGCTTTTACAACATAAAAGGCAAGCCTCCACGGCTCTCGTAATTTTAATGGATTTTTTTCAAGATCTTTGATGGGCCTAATGTCACCAAGTAACTGCTATCCGAGCTTTAACGGCTCGTACGCTTTTTACATAAGATATATTCTACATTAGAATATATTATGTAAATAGTAATTTTGCATAAGAACAACGAAAATACTTTCTTTTCACATAATATGATAAACAGGCTTGACAGTGCTGTCATTGAATAAAGGTTGTACAATTATTAAAACATGGTGTTTTAAGGAAGATCAACTTTTCGATTTAAAATCGATTTCAAAATTAATATTAAAAATAAAAGTATGAAGTCACTAGATATGATAAAATTTCCATCAGAACTGTAGAGGTCACACAATGATTTTCTGAAACAAAACAAAATATTAGTAGATTCACTAAAGTCTACTAATATTTTTAATTAAAAAAAATGTAACAAACAATTTCTGTTCGACTGATTATTAATTAAGTTTCAACGAAGACGAGGAGCTTAAACAATAGATAACTTGGTTTTGAACTTCACAACTTGTTTTTATTACATTTTGATGTATATCGAGATCATTTTCTTTTGTTCGACCTCGCGACCGGTTGACGAAATAAAGGAAGTTTTTATTGAGATAGCGACGATAAAAATCCGATCCTTTTTCTTACAGCAAATAACTACAGATATACAGAGCGGAGAGGACGGACAATCCAATAATGAAATAGTTTGACCCATAGAAAAAATATAATAATAAAATATAGCTACATAGGCATCTAAATAGAATGGTTAACTTTGAGTTAAGTTCATTGTTTTAATTTACGTTGTTTATATTATGTAAAGAGTTTGTTGAAAATTTAATTTACTTTGTTAAATGTAAATAGCATCAAAATGTATTAACATCTAAAGAAAAATAATATTCAATTTTGCATTTCATTAAAATAATTTCATAAGAAAACGTTTCTACGGTCGCTTTGTGGTGGCTACGAAATTGCTACGAAGATGCTTTGTGCCTGATTTATAATATGAAAACAGCGTCTACGGTTACTTTTATAAAAGAAAGTAACTTTATTTGAAACTTAATTAACTGTAATTCACGTCTAATTTAGATAAATATGGTATTATGTTATGATTAAACTTTTTGGTACTTTTTATATCAGCTACAAAGTTATAAAATTTTAATATGCATATCAAAGTCTAAGAACTGTATAAACAAAATGATTATTAAAAACGCATATTATTCCGATTACCAGATATCCATTGTTGCTAAACTCTGAAAGGAAATGACAAATAAGTCGAAAAGATTCATAATTTATTTATAAGACTACAAAACTGTATTAAAAGTCACAAGGACACAAAGTTTCGGATTACTTCATAAATTATACTCGAGTAATAACAAACTCAATTCACGGTCACAAATAACGAAATGATGTATTCATGTTCTAGCTATAATTTACTAGACAACTTTCTTCGTTATTTTCCCTCACTTGGATTATTTTTAGACTGTCTAGAGTCCGGTACGTGGGCGTAAGCAACGTAGAGCCCAGATACAAATAGACTTATAGATCAATCAAAATAACTTAATCTGACATTACAACATATCACTTAGAAAGGAAGTATTTTCGTATTACTTACCCTTAGGCATATTACTTAGCTTTTACTATATTTACATTTTGTTATCTATACTAATATTATAAAGAGAGAAACTTTGTATTTTTGTATTTTTGGATTTTTGTATTTTTGTTTGTATTGAAATAACTCAAAATCTACTGAACCGATTTCGATAATTCTTTCACTATTAGAAAGCTACGTTCTTTGTGTCTAACATAGGCTATAATTTATTTTTAGCAAAGGTTAGGAAATAGGAATAAACAACGCATTTCTGGACCCTGTCGCAAAATTTCATTAAATTTTCCTTTTTTTGGCTTACGCTGGCTAATCCGCTCGAGTTATATAAAAATGATGTACGAGACATTTGTAGATCTAAAAAAGTTCTACAAAAAAGTCAGCGATGGCATATGTTTATCTTTTACGGTTTTCTCACAATAATCACTTTTTGTTTTTTGAAAATCAATTAAAATATGCACTTAATTTGCCGCGTTATTTTTTTGGTTTAAATATAAATCCTTATCCAAATAAATGTGTTTGTTATCAGGAGAATTTAATGTAGATTAAAATCGTCCTTAACCGTATTTAAATCTGACGAATAGTTTAGAAGATATCACGAACACAAGTTATAAAGGTAACCGAAAAATCATCTCACGAGCCGGGCGTGGGAGAAAATGCAAAAGAATTCTGATATTTAATTATTTAATTGAGTACATATCAAGTAAGTATAACATTTTTTCCAATCCGAAGTGGGGGTTTGAAAATGGTTCATTTCGAAGCATCCATTATTACTGTTACAAGCTATTGTCTGTAACTTTTGTTCTAGACATGATTTTTTAATTCCGTAAAATATAACAAAATCTTTGGACCTTACATCAAATAGAAAAAAAATGGCGATCAAAGTATAATGTTGCGTTTTCACAATGTAGGTTGATACCTACGTATTGGCGGCGACCTCTCGCTCCCCGGCGTCATTAACGCCATGATCGGGAGCGAGAGGTCCTGGGAAGCCGTAGCCTCCTTCTGCGAACACGTCATGTTGCAGAAGGAGGCGAAGGAACGAGAGCGCGAGGGGGACCCCTCAGCGCCCCCGCTCCGCCGAAAGAGAGTGGGTCGTAGACGGCGGCAATATGCTGCTGTCCCACCCACTCTAAACCCTTAATGAGGGAGCTGCTTGGCAGCTGACGCAGGCGGGGCTGTGGACGAAACCGACAGGTGCCCACGGTCCCGCCGTAATGCGTTTGAGGGCGGTCAGGTTTTAGTGGGTATTCTGGTCACCTTCTGTGGCCAGCGAGTCCCACACTGCCTACGCCATTGCACAGCCCGGCTTAGGGGTGCATAAACGCATTTCCTGACGTTAAAAAAAATAAAGGTTGATACCTACGCTACTTAGATGATGCAGTTCAGTGTTCAGATTCCTGTCGTACGGCTGAACGTCCGATGGTAGAATGGTGATGGTGAATTATTTCATGTAATTCCTGCGCACACCCTCCAAAATGTAGCCGGTAGAACACCGAGAGACTAGCCACTTTACGCCACTTTACGCCAGTGCTTAATATTGACTAATTTTAGTTTATACCGATAAACTTTTTGGCCCGCCTCTCCACTGAATCCAGGGGTGCGAGTTGGTATTTGGATGCACCTGCCCAGATGTGACAGTAGTATTCCACGCACGGCCAGATATGTACTATGTACAGAATAAAACGCTGTCCCGGTGTGAAGTCCAGCCGCACCTTGGTAAGAACTCCGAGCTTCCTAGCAGCTACCTTTGCCTTAGACTCAATGAGCTATCCGAAGATAAGATTCATGGTTAATATTAAACACCGCGGACGAAGTCGCGGGCAACTGCTAGTATTTTATAAACTACTTGTAGCACTAAGGTGAAAGAGTCCTGGCTCCTATAACACGGGTCTTGAACCTAGTATAAGAGCCAGGCGAACCCTTCATTTGTAATATTTGTATTTTCTATGCCTTAATAAACGATTTTTGATTTTTTTGATTTTTGATTTCAATACTTCTCTAGCTAGAAGAGAAGGTAAAGATTTTAGTTACTCATTATTTCTTATTTCCCTGAATTCTTCTATATCCATAAATCTACCCATACAATCTTTTATTAGCTCTCAGCTCACTTCAGCTTTTTCCATGGTACAAAGTAGTACACTAGTGTGCTGTAAATTTCACTAGCATAATAAGGTCGCCCGAGCAACCTTATAAGTTAACACCAAAGGCGTAAAACCTAATTATTACGTTAGGCACTTCTTACTCACAGTTATCGGATAGCTTATAAAATAACTAGGTTGACATTATAAATAGCTATAATAAGTTTCGTAAAGATATTTTCCAAGTCAAATTAATGTTACTTAAAGTTTCGTAACAGCGTTTATTCCTGAAAAGTTAAAGGTTATCGAACATGTGTCGAAATTACCACTTCAACAAGCTGGAATTAGAATAGTAAGAAAAAATAGAATTAGACAGGAAGGTATATTAGCGCTTTTAACAATTCGTTTATAACAATAGCTGACGAAGATCTTGGATACAAAAATTAACTATCAAAATGTCATTTCATACACCGTAATTGGCACAAAGTTAAAAAACTTAACAGAAAAAAAGAAGTTTCAACGGCTTTAAACGAGTTCGTGGCAAAGACAGCAATGCGGCGCGGCGTCGAGCCTGGCACGGGGCTTGCATTGAGCCATTTACCTATATTAAAATTAATTTAGCTGAATACTAGCGAGCTGCAAGCCTACCCGACGCCCGCCGTCTTGCAACTAGGTCAATGACAGGCCCGCTGAGAATAGAACTGTCGCTTAAGGGTTGGATGAGCCCCATTGTTATCCATTGCTGCTGGAACTGGAGATGTTATCGTTTATTTAAGGGTATTCAGACTGTGTCACTTGATGACAGATGTCTTGTTAGTGCAAGATAATTAATGGTATTGTCACTCTAACGTTACTCTCGCAATGTAGATGAAGACAATGTCCAGGATTGAGTCCAAGGAATTAGGTTAGAACATTACTTATGTTTAAACTAGGGCTCCACAATAGGATCGAAATGGATTTAAAAATACTATGGTACCAAATGTTATTGAACAGAATGTTAAAATTAGACAGGAACAGGGATTAGTTTTTACATGAGCCTAATGTTTTTGGGATGAAAACAAATGTAAGGTATAAATGCAATTCTACGTAGACGGGAAGTAAATTCGTAATAAAGGAAACGATATCGGCGAGCACATTCAGTCGGAATTCCTCCGGGGACGGGACCCAGTTACGTTTATTATCGCAAGATAAGTATATTTATTAAACGAGCTCGGCCGCTGTAACGGCTACGGCGATATTTATTTCAATGGCACCGCAATTGTACCTAGCGACACAATGTACCCTTTAACCCATTGGATGCCAAGCCAAAATAGCAAAAATGTGCCCTGTGAGCCAAGGCTCAAATTCGTAAGAAATCACTAAAATGTCAACAGTGCTTGGACCAGTCATGTCGATAACGTGCAATATATTTATTTATTTTAACGACTATCTAATAAAAAACTCTCTCAAATGTAATTTTCTTTTTATGTATAGTCCTACTATCTACGAAAGTCACAATAAATGTCATAATCTAGACTTTAAAAGCAGTAGATTCAAAATGTTTAGTTCAATAAAATAGATCGCACAATAAGTTATGGAACAACACTATCCCTGTGATGACGACGTCCACGGTCATAAATATATGACAACTTGGCTCCGTGGACCAAGCATTTTACAAATGTACGCAATATACGTAGAGATGAACCTGAAGTTAATTTTGTTTATCGATATTCTATTTTCAAAAACATTTTCAGAAATCGCATAATCTTTGTAAAACCGTTTTCGAACCGAAAAAAATCTTCATTACATTAACATTACCATTAATGTAATGAAGAATTTCTAATAATTGAGACATTTATAATAAGTGTAGTCTACGCGGATTAATATGACACCAAAAAAGTATCGAATTTCATTAAATTGATATTGTCGTGCACATAAATGCACAGCAAGGTGACAAAAGATTTATATTTTAAAGATTCATATTTTGCGACCTCATTGAATTTCTTTTTATTTGTTTTTTTCTGAGCCCTTGGAAGGTATCCTATTAGTGGCCCCAAAAATCTCTGCGGGGCACGGACCAACTGATTTCGCCAGAATGGCGAAATGGCTGCTTTCCAAAGATATTCACAATTAAGGCTCTATATAAATATATTTTTCAAACCTTACACCTAGTAGAATAATTTTTGATTTATGCAATACATCACGTTTCGAATCACTAGCTGTCATAAAGTGTCACAATTTGTCACAAATAGCAGACCGTGGCTCCTTGGGCACTTCCTTTTTAACATTTATTTTTGACTATTTTAATTAATTGTTTTATGTTAAAAATACGCCATAATTACCGTTTTTTTATAAGTTTACATATAGTTTGGAGTTTTAACTTTTAGGTTTGATCATTAAAACTACCAAAAAGCATTGATTATTACGTTTTTTTCGTGTTTTACGAGGGCATGTTTTTGGTCATAAATAGCAGACCGCGGCTCACAGAGCTCGTCTTCGTTTGTCACAAATAGCAGACCGTGGCCTCCAAAAGGTAACATCTTTTACTTGATGTTGTAAGCACAATTTAGTTCCGAAGGAAGTTTGTATTTTCCTCCCTTAACTTACCTTAATAACAATTTAATTTAATAGTTGAGAGGTTCACGGGAAATAGTCTCAAGTAGATTTATTTGGGATTACACTGTTATTTTCTGTTCTTTAGGCATTTAATATGCTTTAATATGAAAGAAATATCTTACAGAATAAAAAGAACTCTTCAGATATTTTCGGCAGTATATTTTGTCAAGTCGGACAAGATTCTCCTTTCTTTTCAGTAATCCTTTAGAGAAAAAACGTCTACTTATATCCTTTTGTACGTTATATCTAAATAACAGATAAACGACGTGTACAATAGAAAAAAATCTAAATGCGAACGACAAAAAAGAAAGGTATAATCATTGATGCGGTGGAGAGAATGGAAACAAGAACAATTACCTCCCATTGCTTGCGATACCGCGCGTAATTTTTCTTTGTTATCAGCAAGAGTACCTTTATGCGAGAATTTAACTGAAAGGGGTCAAAGAACTGAATAAAACCTAAAGGTCTTCATTATTTACGATATAATATAACACAAGAAGTAAAGAATACAAAATGGATTCTGTGTTTTCTATATTATTTCTTTACTTTGTGAGTAAGCAGTCTTTTTTATACTAGAGATCGTATTATCAGTACAAATTTCTCTAAGGAATCATAAAAGATTTGCTATGAAATCTGTAATATTTCCACGTGGTCATCGTCTACTCGTATACGACTCTCGTATACAGGGGAGAGGACAAACAGAAAAAGTATTCCATTTTCTATTGATATTTTTCTTTCGCGTCGACATTATTTTACATGGTTAGAAATTTTTCCTTTTACTTAATATTCATGTTGAGCGGGCAACTAGGCGTGGCGGGCGGCGGGCGGCGGCGGCGGGACAAAGCGTTGCTACACAATAAGTACATTTTATCGAGCGCCAAGGACGCTCCCAAGGAAAAGCTCAGATTTCATTTCATTATCAAGAAGTAAGTACACACTTTATTATTCATTTACTTACACACTCAAAGTCAATTGGCAAAGACAAGAAGAAAATTACAACAACAACAGTCCATTTAGTGTATATTTTCGATACAAATCTCAACTGAGGACACTCACTTAGTGACCATTAAACGGTTCTAAGGATGGCAGTAGACATTGTAAAGACTGATGAAGCATTTTACAGCTTTTAAGAGAATTAAGATAATATACGTGTTAGAATTACCCAAAAGACATATTTTCCTGGACTCATGTGCATTTTCCACTGATTATTATTTTAAAAAATGCACAATATTTTGTTTCATTTCTGTCCTCATTGTTATAAAGGTTCTTTAGAAGTATCTACAATATTTTCTTCTATTGTTTGGGAGCACTAATTATCCGGTGTTTTTGCAAATATATTTCAAGGTGCAGTAAATGATATCACTATAATTATGTATATGTATTTAAAATATAAAGATAATTATGGTAATAACATCAGTAACAATATTTAATAACAATATATTAGAATGTTCTTATTTAAAATACAACGCACTTGTGAGGTAACTATGATACGTTGTTACAATTTACCCAGACAAAGTGTACACAAACAGTTAGTATTAAACGTGTGAAGGGCTGTCAGGCTGTCACTATTATTTTGGACGCGCTTTGATCATATGTCAACAGAGGATTTGAGTATAAGCCCAGTATCGGTGCGTAAACCGTGCTCTCAAGCAACGGGTGTTTGCTTAAATAAAAAGATGGCGTCTCATATTTCATCGTAAATCTTATTAAACAGTTCATTGGTATGCGTATCATATCTTAAAAAGAAATATTTTCTTATAAAACTAATTTGGAATATTCCATGATCTTGTACAAGTTTTATGTCAACATAAAATAAAATGGCATCCAGCTAAGAACATTCGAACAAGAAATAATGAAACTTTTGCTATTTCTACTCGGACTGTTAATAGACCGTACGGCTAACTTTACAAGATAAGAAAGTTAATAGTCTCGTGAACTACTGAAGTCGGATCGTGGAACATACTTGTGTCTGGAGAGGAATACTTAAAACAGAACATTTAGTTTCATCCATCTATTCCTAGTTTACTCCTTTACCTCCATTGATGACCATTGAAGTTTGAGAAAATTGATGAATAGATAAACGAAGGTAATAAAAATTAAAATTAATCACAATATTTTCTTGTACGACCGTTAAAATTAAATGTGAATTAGTCAAATAGAAGGCTAAAAACGGTTTTCCTGTATACCAACGATTATTTCTATTATAAAAGAAAATACTAATAAGAGAAGGGAAGGCAGATGTGTATCGATCAAGCGCTCCACCGCACCCCCGTGTAAGTTGAATTTATGTGACTCCATTTAACGATAACGTATGGACCACGAACAAGATGCTATGCTGATGCCGTGCAAGACTTACAACGATATCCACTATCTATCGTTCTGAGATACCAGACTCGAGGTTAGGCTAACTGGAATTATGGGTGAATTGATAATTGTCTTCGCGACTAAATAGTAACAATTAGATAGTGAAAAGATTGAGAGAAATAGATATCATAAAATTTTACTTTTTATTTACTTACGTATGTAGCACACTTTATTCTTAGGAGGTAAGTAAGCATTATTTTAAAAATATTATTTTTTGTTAACGTTCCGTTAGACTACAAAAGTTCATTGCAGCCTCACCTTGGCAGCCATGTTGTTACGCTAAAATTATAATCTGGGTCGTTGTGGTCGATTACCGGAAAATGGCTCCGACGTGATTGAAACGTTTTTTAATTTTTATCCTGAAAATTTTCTATCCTTAAAATATTTTAACCGGAGAAAATGTTAATCGAATTTTGATGTTTTCGAGTTGTTATCGTCGATGGAAACTCTGAAGGTAAAACAACATGTTAATGTTATTAATGCATCGTCTCAAACTCACATTATATCTATTTTTTTAAAACAATCTAATTTTAAATAATAAACTATTCGCAATTCGTGAGTCCTACAAAATTCTGTTTCTGAATTTTCATATTTCGGTGCTGTCAGAATTTTAATTAGCCCTATAAATGGATGGCAGTTTGAGGGTCCCCAATTTGCGAAGTCATATCTTTGAATTGTAGACGATGATTACTAAGGAATTAGGAAATATGTCTCCTGTCTCGGTGTTACAAAGTTCAATTCAGATAACATTCAACATTTTAAATAACTGTATTTATAACGGTTATTGTGCTTTAAATAGATCATTTTTAAAATTGTAACCGAGATATTTGTTTCAGCTAATTTACTCTACGGTATAATCCGAAAAACGAATAGTCATTGCATTAGACTCCTGGGATACATAACCCGATTCAGGAGATCGTTAGTGGGGATCATAGTTTTCATCATTAGTGGGATTATCATTGTTATAATGAATCATAAACCATTCATGCTCTACAAATAGATCAGTATTTAACAAGTGACCCTAGTGTATTTACACTAACTTAAAATTTTTATTTTTAAAACATAACTAGGCTAATGCCTAACTGCAAATGCAGTATAAATGGTATTTTACTTGAATCACACGTCCGGACGAAAGGCGACATAACCAAAACATGAATGGTCCATTCTCACACAAAACAATGTCATAGGGATGCCAAACACTGAAGATACCAACTTTTGCAACACTGCTTCTTGCCCATCTGACTACTAAAATGGATAGCCAAATTAAAAACAAGCGTTTAGATCCGTGATCATGACATTGTTAATTAATGTACAAATAATAATCGTCCTATTAATATTACATCTTTGATGTGACCTGGTCGTGTTTCATACATCAAGCGACCGCTGAAAGACTTGATGATAGACTATAAAATATAAAATCGCTATAAAAATTTTAAAAGAAGCTCGCAATTGACTGTAAATCCTTTGATATTAACTGCCGATTAATATTTTCAGCGTCTTCGTTGCGAACGGGGTGTAAATGACCGCTATAACATGTGAAACACGCCCACTCTTTATCGACTTCCACTGTTAGTACACTTACGAATTCTTTTAACGTTAAAGTGAACCTTATCTTGTAAAAAATAAGGTTTAAATTGGGAAGATAGAGTTTAAATCGGTTAGCACACGACCCAGTAAAACAACAAGCGAGACAAGACTAATATGTAATACGTAGTTTAATGCTGTGAAATGTCTAATATTATTTTTACATATACAACGGCAACACTATTATAACATTTGTATCTACCGATGACATAAGTGTAGGTAGTAGTATAATATTTATCATATAAAAATGGCTCCATGTGGGTTTGATACGAAATCTATTATGAGTATGGAGAGATAATTTTCACATGTCCCAAAATTTTAACATGTTTGAATATCGCTTTTTGGTTTTTCTAATTCTAATCAGTATAAAGGCCATACTCACAGATAACAGAGTTTAAAATTCAAAGTAAAATTACGTTTAAATGTATTAATTCGTTACCTCATTCCACAAAGTGTTAATTGATAAAGGTGTAATAATAAATCGTCCTGATAGCGGCGCGCCGCGGTGTACAGCGGTCGTTTACATTATGTCGCCCTATTGTTTCATATTATTTCTACTATAACGTATTCATTTACCCTGCATTTTTGTACTAGTACCGCATTTACAGAGGAAAGAAACTCATATTCTACGTCAGATTCATTACATCGAAACAAAGTCTTCTGAACTTCCTTATTTCTATCGCTCCAGCTTTTGGAAGATATATTCTGGCCATGAACATATTCCCTTTTCAATTCATCGCAAAAGATCAAACGCAAAATTTCTACTTACTAAAAGAACAGCACTTTGTCGCCATGTAAATGTTTTTGTTATCAAAGTATAATTAGCTAACTCTTATCGTTGAAAAAGTATTACCGTATTTAGCACTCCTTTTAACAAAATGCACAGAATTTTAAAGTTCTTTCATCAGATTCCTAATGTACTTTAACGTTTGTGTTAACATTGGTAAATCAACTAGTCTGGCTAGTTAAAAGACATTAGATCTTTTCAGTCAAACCACATGTGGTCTCGACAAGAAAGCTTTTATGTGTTCTCTTAGCCGTTAGAGAATTTTTACTACTATAGTAGCAATATTAAAGTTTTTTTATATAATTATTAAAGAATAAGGTCAAAAGAAACGAAGTTCGATATTTATTAAACGCCAGTTAATAATCCTCGTTCGAATTATTAATAAACCTTTCGCATAAACTTTAATAATAATACATTAGCTAAGAAACAGTTCAATGACCGTCAGAAAAATAGTATGTACTATCTTTTGTGAGAAGCTCTTGAACTTTTCCTTTATGAAAAGTAACTATAAATGCAATTGAAGGCGTTAACTGATTTAAAAGTGATTTAAGCATTGAATACAATTTAATAAAGTAACAGTTTATTTTACAAAGTGAAACGACCAAGTTAAGGTGAGAATGATATTCAAATTTTTGGCACTTCCAACAAATCTTTGGGACCTTTTTACAAAACTTTCAAAAGTTTCCATTATGAAGCTTAAAACGCGACCAAAATCTACGAACTTTAAGTTGAAAACTTGTTGTAACTTAAGCGCTTCTTTGCGATCTGCTTTGAGAAATACAACTCCATATTCCTTTGTGAACATTTGCACAGAGATGAGGGTGACAACTTATTCTGCCACACTTGTATTTTTATAGCGAAACCGCACTTGCGTCATTTACTTTTTATTTTTTAATATCATACCCACGAAACTGAAGGAAATTGTAAATGTAATTGGTTCTTAAAGTGTATGTAGAACTACCGCCAGAGTCACGGGAAATAGTTAATTATAAATCCACTTCCAATCATAGATGAAAAACATGGGGATTAATGTAGCATTAAACTGCAGGCTATCCTTATTATGACTTAATTGGTTTACTGGGTCATATGATGTCCGTAACGAGTTAACTGAACCGATAATCCATTTTTTGCAATTTGTACCTTGCTACGATTGTTTTAAAGCGTATTTATGCATAATTGAAGCTAATAGGTTGCGTTAAGTGAATATCCAGTGAGAAAGTCGATAAGGGGTGGGCCTTCGTACTTTATACCGGTCATTTACATTGTCCATATGAAGGTGTATAATAGGGATCGTTTAAAATAATATTAACACTATTTTGTAATGATTTCACAAACACTTTCAAGTTCCTATTGTCGGAAATGTTCATGATGACGTTCTATTAAACTGTTTATAACATGGTGTTACTTTTTATTGTAGTTTTAATGAAGGAAGGTAACGTTTTAGAGAATTCCGTGTGATGGCAAAGTTTTGATTCGGTTTTAACATACTTATCTGTCCCCTTAATTATGTATATTTGATAAACAACCACAAAATGTTTACACGTTATTAAAAAAATGTAAAAATATACGATGTGCATAGTGACATTTCACACAGCATATTTTTTTCTTATTTAAGTTGAACAAAATAAACCGTATTATTTTTAAAATATTTTTATAAAAATCTCACACGAGAGCATGACGAGAGACATCAGATCTTTATCGCCAACCCTCTTGTCAAGCGCCAAGTATTGACCCATTTAAAACAGTAAGCCAGCACAAGCCAGCGGTATTATAACGTTGTCATTAAATCTTTTTGCCCTGGATAGTACTAACACAAGCCCATAAAATGTGTTTTAAATTTAATAAAAATATTTAGATCAATATCGATGAAGTCTGACTATGACGTAAATACTATGCACAATAAATAAGTATAAAAAGCCATAAGTGTCTTTAGACCCGTTTTTTATTTCATGTTGTCAGAGCGGATATTTCAATCTAAACGTAGTTATAAACAGAGCTTCAAAGTTAAATTGTTTAAAAAGCAGCAGGTATCGAAGTTTCCACTTCGTAGCGGTTCATCGAGAAAATTGAAATCAAATTTGTTTTCATCCCCGAAGCCATTTAAACTTCTATTTAATTAACTTTGCTATTGACATGATTAAATTGATCTGCAAATAGTTGAACGGAATTTATTTTATGGGTGGAATCGAAAAAAAATTAGAAATATTAAAAGCTAACGGGCGTGGTCTTATCTAATCATTTGATTAATTTTATTGGATAAGATAATTTTACCGAAGGATACAGTAAACGCAGCTCGTTGGATGCGGAGAGCGGAGGACCGCATTCTGTGGAAGGCATTGGGGAAGGCCTATCTCCAGCAGTGGGCAGAGAAAGGCTGATGATGATGATGATACAGCTAAAGTTTTAACGGTATTCAAAAGAGTATGGATAATAATATACTAAGATACTTTATGAGAAAATCTTCAAAACGTACTTAAAAAACTGTAATACTAAATGACCTAAGAATTCATTAACATCAGTTACAATTAATCGGGTTGTTGATACATTAGACATGTGCTACAATTCAACATCAGCCTTGACCCACACGAGTGGCGCGACTTAACTACGTGGATAACCTTCTTGAATATTGCATCTCCTACATTATGTATACATAACACCTCTATCGATGCAACCAAGGTTAGATAGCAATCAAATTATACAGTGGGCGGTGGAAGCAATTACTTTAACGAACTTACATATTTCCATTACATTGACTTACACATACAACTCAAGAGTTACTAAAAGGTAAGTAAACATTTTGGTCGGACTTCTGCCTTCTATTTAATAAAGATCTATAAAATTATATAAAGTTATTATGTTGCTTCACTTTTACCTAGGTATTAAAACAATAAATTAGTAAATTATTCCCTAAAAAGTTCGCTATTGGTGAAAATAAAAAGAATCGTTTAGTAGTTATATAGTTAATCTTATTCAGGCAGACGGCGAGTGAACTTTGTTTTATAATGTTACACAGACAAACATGTTGCAAAAACGTTTTAGAGTATTCATTTCCAGAGGCATTTCCGTTGTTGAAAGCTTTTTTAAAATTTAGGTTACATTTTACAGGCGCGAGGGTCGCCGTTGTTATTGGCAACGCGTTACGTACTGGCGCACTGGAATATAAAATGTGCGTCGATTACTTTTTATTGCTACATAGTAACCTTTTTTTAGTATTCAAATATCAAATGTTACTGCACTGCCAAAGATAAAATTATTCCGAATGAGAGTTTTGTTAACTGTGGGCTTGGTACCGCACATTATCTTTGAAGAAATACGTAAAACAATAAAAGTGTCAGTCTATATATAATTACTTACCAATTTAACATTAATAAGACTTGGATAAGGAGAGATAAAGAGAATATCACCAACCAATAATTAAGCCACATCCTCAGCCGAATCTTAGACGTTTGTAATGATCATTTTGATCTAATTAATAACGCTCCAATAGATATGTAAAAACTTGAGTTGGTAACTAAATTTATGTTAGGCTTATTATTTCGCTAAAGTAAGCAATATTATTCGAGCGAATTTTAGTATTTCATGAGCGTTTCACTGAAACTTCAGCGAGTCGCGAAATATTGGGCGTCGCCCGCGGCCGCCCTCCGACCTCGATAAAACTTATTTAATAATAAGAAAAGCTCTGCCCTTAGCGATGTACGCCTCCTACCGCGTGATCTGACTTCTCATTAAGAATTAATAAAAAAAGTAATTAATATTTCTATATACTAACTTAACTATAACTTATATCAAAACGTTTTTTTAAATTTCGATATGGCTGAAAAAAGTAACAAAACACTGACACGTTTAATAACTAAATGACTTGCTAATTGATAAAATACTATCCTGGTACGAATAACGCTTTAAGGAGATCTATGACAGGGTCGAGATGGTGCGGGATTGAGAAAGTTAGAGACCTATATTGTGGTATTTGTATATCAAAACATTGTTTTAGTGACAAACGGCCTAACGCAGAAGCAAAATCGTTGTTTTTTTCGCCAACTCGGTCTAATAAAGCCATAGGGTAATAGATTTGCAGATTTATCCCGAATATACAACAGAAGTCAGTTAATCATAATAAAGGCAACAAACTTATTCATCTTTTATATTATTCGTATTTTTCGTAGGGATCGTAAAATAAAATATCGGAGCACAGCCCAGCATCGCACAGTGTCTGAATTTTAATACGTAAATCGATACGCTTTGACAAGTGAACGAATGGAAAACAAAGCTCGAGGACATGACTTCTAAACAGCGACTGGCAAGAATCAGAATCAACAATATGTTTTTATGCGGATGTCTAGGCAGTGACAGAAATAAAATGTAGTAGTAGTCGTTTAGTTCGATCAATGATAGGCTGCATTTTCCGCAAGTCCACGAAATAGCGCATATTTTGCGTGACTTCGTAGATATGTTCAGGTTGCATCACGATGTTTAATAAGTATCGCCTTTTGATTTAACTGTAAACACTTTTTAAACATTTAGTACTCTAGCTAAATATTATCATTTATCACAAATAATCTCTAGATTTGTAACTAAAACATAATAATAAATTAAAATAATTTCAACAAACTTTTTTATTGGACACGACAGGAATAATTATTTCGCGTTGGCAATTTGCACGAGTTGGCCGTAAAATACTTTAGTTATGTTTTAGTGCTCATCAATATGCGGACCAGCGGGGCGATGGCGACACTCTGTCTGCCAGGCGCCCATTTCAACTTATATCTATTACTATAAGCCTTAAGTGCATACTTGAGGGTACAGAAAGAATAATTTTAGCGTAAATTACATATTGTTTCTTTTATCGCATACAACTGAAGTCAGCAAAATTAAAACGTAACAGCATTATGCATAAAACATCTAATCGAAGATACATGTTGGTAATTAACCTCTAATTAAGGGTATTAATTGTACATTCTGTGTGAAGTTTAAAAATTAAGTTTATAATTTTCGTTATCACGTTTCCATAAAGGGTAAGCTTTGTGGGTAAAGTAGGCACACGGGTACTTTGTGTGATAAGGCACGCACGAACGCCACCGCGAATTTCGCCATACCCTCCCTTTGTGACACGGCTTTGTGCGCTTCACGGAAATAAATTCAATGCGATTTAGCAATTTATGTTTTTATCACTCAGATTATACGCACAAATCATTTTTTCCTCTTTGATCCTCTTACCATTTATCATACATAACTCACACCCCTAAAAAGAAAATCATGAGATCATCCGATTTATTGACAATTTTATAAAACTACTGAAAACTTTACTTCGATTTAATTTAAGTAATTGTGATTTAGTTTTTCGCCAACATGTAAGACATTTTTTTTACTTCCATACGCGTAAATGTAGGTACAAAAATGAAAGGCCATGACAACATTTAATATAGGGAATCCGCTTAGCTGTTACCTCGTACAAATTAAAACAGGATTACAATGGATTACGTTTTAGATATACGCCCCAATTCTGACAACGCTTTACGAAATATAAGTTGTCTATCTGTTGCGTCTGCTTAAGTAGTTGTGTTTAAGATGATCAAGGAAACTACGTCAAATGTTAACAACGTTTACTGAAAAGACTCTCTAAGACATGCTAAACAGGAAAGTATTTCTCATAACAAAATAAGATTGATGGAAAACCCAAAAAGAAACGTAAAAATATCTACGCTGGTTAAAGTAAAAAGCATTGTCAAATATAAGTGCAGAACACATTATTTCACGAATTTACACAGAAATGAGAGATGTTCCAATAATGTTTCCCAAAACACTATTAGAGTAATGTTTAGAATAAATCTGGCCCGATAAATGAGCTTATGCTTCGGTAATGGCAACATTATTCTCGTAGACGGCTATCCCGTAGCTTCTAGTTAAGAACCCGATCGTAGCTGATCGTAGCTGACATCAAAGAATCTAATCCCGCTGAGCCGGGATTAACATCAATTTCTTTGACGTTCAGAGTTATTAGGAAGCTATTTGACAACGTCGTCCTTTGAGTTACAGATACATCTACCCTGCAGGCATATCAAAGATGGGCTTCAATGTTTATCCAATTTTACCTCATGTAACAAGCTATGCGCCCCGACTTTGCACGGGTAGAATTAATTTTAAACATTTTTTTGCATATCGAGATGTATCCTATTCATTTTTAATGGAGTTAGAATATAACGTTTTCGATTCAAAGTGGTATCAAGTTTGGGTCGGAAGAAAAAACCTAAATAGAAAAGTTTTTTTTCTTTGAATTTTTGAAATGATTTAATTAAACATATAGCAAGTACGGACAGTAAGAGTAATGGCCTGTATTTATAACCTTGTTTACTGCAACACGAAATAGGCCGGTCACACATTAAAATTTACATACGACGACGCAAAACGCAGGGTAATAACTGGCAGAGCAATAAATCTACTTGTCAGATAGCGCCAATTTACCATACGATATGCATACTTTCTAGCTATTTTATTTTAAGAAAATTAGAGTAATGAAAAATTGTTATTTTATAAAAAAATATATAGCAATTTTCAAGGAACATGACCCATAGAAATAGGTATGGGACTAGAATAATCACGTTATGACCTTAGTGTACGAAAGTAGCCAGCCTTGGACGAAATAGACCCATAAAATAATCTATTCAAGATGGTCCACTCAATATGAGGAAACGGGACCGTAATTTAGGACAAATTTTGGAAAGTTGTCATACGACATTGATTGAGTTTAGGTTGACGATAACGATGATGTTTATAAAAAATACAATAATTAAAATAAACTGAAATGTCATCATTGGTTGTATGTATATTCTTGTAAAAATATTTGAAAACATACAAAATCTTTAAAGTAATACACATCCAGCATCTATATCTACGTCAACCAACCGAATTACAAATATATTGGAAGTTTACCGAGATGAAAATCACACACACATACGCACTAAGAGCGATATTTCTGGTAAATTGATTTCATTCGACGAGATTCGCTTCCAGCATCGCAAATTGCGAAACGGCCGCAAATGCCGGCCGGCGACCGCACAGCTAGTAAATCAACCGCTCTTACACGTTTCATACGACGCATTTCCTATTTTGTTATATATTTTATGCTATGCTTACATCTGCGAAAATAAATTATCCAGATTCCTATTTATTAACAGATTTCCATAAATATAGCAAAATTTTCAATTTACATCTAACTTCTTATCCTCCTGAATGTCACTACTTACTACTGATGCAGTCGAAATAATGTACAAAATGGGCAACAAATAAAGAGCAATATAAAAACGAATGTAGACGTTTCACCAAACTAAAAGTTGGTAAATAATAAATACAAATCTGCCAGCAGGGTACACGAGGGCGAAGTAAAAATGTTTACTGTTCACTCATGTTTTTCACGCTCGTTCGAGTTTACGCTTAGAATTTGATCGTGTTATGGAAATGTCCGACGAATTTATTCATAGTTGTTATTGTATGAATATTTTGAATATTGTTATTAATGGAGTCGTGGTTGTTTTATAAAAATGCTAATGTAACTTACAAGATTCTAAGTTGTAAAATACAATGGGTGCTCATGCAAAAGATCTGAGAGTCACTCATTTCGAGAGCTCCTCTGGTCGAGTCTTCGGTCGAGCCGTTAGTTTAGACGGTTCACCAGATCGAGAGGTTCCCAAACTCTTGAAAGGTTGTTTATATGTATAATAGATACGGCTACATATCACTGTAATGGATAAGAACAACAAAAAGCCACAATAATATTAATATAATGAGACATTTTATTATTTTTCGGTTTCACATTATGCTACGCTCATTTTATGCCTCTTGATTAAGACTAATTATAAAAAAAAACGTGCGTACTAATAATGCTAGTATTGTGTTATTTGTTGTGTAGAAGACACAGCTACGTTTATTTGAGCGAACTAAAATATTTTGCGAAGATCATACTATAAAGCAGTCTGAAGATTTGGGTAATATGAAGCTTATCTTGGTGTTCGAGACGCCGAAATACCTCTTCATGTTAGTCTATCTATGCTAAAATGATAAACTTATTCCAACATTTTGACTTTAAGGCGATGAAGTGAATTTACTTCGAACCGGCGACGAGGGATAATTTCACACGGCGTACCGAAAGAGATTCAACAAATTAAAAACTTTTAAACTTAAAATCAATTGCTTTGCAAATCAAACATAACCCGATGCATAGAATGCAATCAGGATTGCGTGTAACTCAAGACGACGGTGTCCAGTATCGACCAAGCCTCGTTCTCATAGGTATACGCCAACCTGGCACTAGAACAAATAGTCAAAGTAACCAATCATGTGTGAAATAAATTATAGTAATTTGAGAAATATCTCAGGCAATAGCTTAGATTATCGGACTAGGGAACAGTTGACGAATAGGAAAGGTAAATCCGCCATTCAGTATTTCATCGTGAAGGATTTTCTTTTACACAAGTTTTATAAAAACAACGTTGATGAAGAGTCCAACTTAAACACCGGAAAGTCATAAGTACAAGCAGATTGGAACTGGCGTTAGATATCCGGTGTTTATCACGTACTTATTGTTATTAAATTATTCGTAATACGTAGGCTCTAAACATGATCTACTGAAAATCTGTCTAAACTAAAAAAAGAGAATTAGATTAAAATCGAAATGTTTTACAGTTTTGACAGTGGAAACTGACGAGAACAAGTCCTCGGGTGACATTGTAAGTACAATAAATCTGGTGAATGATCAACAATTGTTAGAGAGGATAACGTATAGGTCGGGATGTCAGCAATATGGCATATCAAGACCGTTGGCCTAATATAAATGCTAATTCTAGATAACACTGTAACAGTGTTCCCTATCTAACAAATTTCTAGATTACACCCTACTCCCTAATTTGCATGTTTTGGTAGAAATGTTAAACTACTTTTGAATGTTAATATTGTTACTTTAGAATTAATTAAATTAGTAAATCCTAATTGTCTTATAGTACCTTGAACATTGATTTAAATTGCATTTTATAAATAAAATTATAGGAAAAATTACACAAAAAATGATTTGTGTACAACTTTGTAGAGAAGAAATCTTAATAACTTATTAGAAATGCTGTATCAATACTAATTATCATTTTTTCTTACGTTTACAAATAGGATCATTGGAATGTAAAAGCTATCTCGCTAATTGGATTTTAAATATTTTTGAGCATGTAGGTACAATACGAATCAAAAATTAACACTACATTACAAACTTATTTATTATAAAATTTTTCAATAAATTCCTTAGTTAAAACAGATATTGTTTTCTACAATATGAAAAATATTGAAAGTAGAATTGCGCTGAGCTTAATTCGAATGAGATGACGTCAACGGCAGACTAACCCCTTGTCCTCTTAGCCTACGGTCACGTGGCCTTTACGCGCTTTGAACTTATACCGCCCCACAGAGTATCGCACTATATAGGTTTCGTTATACAACTTCCGTTTCCCGAGAGCAATCTCGGGTTATAGCATCGAGTTTTAATGGACTAATTACAATCTATTGATACACTTCCTTTGAACTTGTAACGACATTTTCATTAGTTTTCAACTATAAAAGTAATAAAACTCGATATGGCTTTAATATTACGTAATTAAGACATTAGATTATATCTTTAGACTTTAAAAGACGTAGTTAAGAGAGATGAACATAAATTTTCTTAGTTTAAAATCTTAGCTATAGCTTCATCAATACATGCCATTTAAACGTACAAATTCGGTGAATGAATGAATGAATGACTTTTAACCTTTCAAACGCTATATTAATATGGAACGGAGGTGGATAATCTAAGAATAAATTCGGCTAATATTTTTGCACATTGCTCGGCTAAAATTGAATAAGCTCAATCAATATAACTGATTTATCATCGACGGCTTTTTAGTTTTTGTACATCATGATGGATCGGATATGTGGTAAATATTATATTAGTATTACTAAGCATTTTTCGTCTTATTGCCATGATTAAATGTTTGGAAGCTTTTGGAATACGTTTACACGATCGGTCAGCATTTTTCTTTTAATAGTACAACAAATAGACTTATCAGCCATGTACATTAAACAAATAACATAAAATAATAATTACAAACAGAGAACGGATAATACAAGACAAACATTAATAAGAATTACATACACAGTGCAATTAACAACATTGGCATTTAGAACGAATGTCAGTTTAGGTTAAGTCAAAAAAACTGTCAACTTACCTGAATTCCATGTCAAAAAGGCATGGCGTCGCATCTCCCGCCAATTGGAAGCGATCGCCGGAATCACAGAAGGCATAGGCTCGGAGAGGCGGCCACGATCGATATAACCGCACACGACACAGGCTCGCGGACGCTGCACGCAGCACGGCGCGTACCTACGCTCTTACACCACATATTATTCTCAAGTTATTATTTTACAAGCAAGTCCGCTCATGAGAAAAGCAACCTGAGACGACCGCAACGCTCGAAACCTTAATACTTCCCTTCGCTTCATATATTAGGTGACAAGCGATCGAATACCTTCGCGCGATTTATTAGCACAATTTCCAACTGGTGTGCTCGATTTTACTGTTGTAAAGTGCACATACGTTAAGAAACGTAAGATAAGGGCATTGAAAACTTATTTCGAGCTCACGAAACTTTGTAACACGTCAACCGAGGACCGATATAAAAATAATGTGAACAATGTGGGGATAGGAACAGGAGTCGCGTAATAATAAGAGACCTCGCGTGGGGATGGGCACGGAGGGTGCATTGTGCACCGGCGAATTTCGGAAGGGCCCGTCCCGAAAGCCCTTGTCGATTCCCCTAAACTTGCGCAAGATGTGAACCAGTTTTGATTTCTTTGAAATACCGTTGAATTTAGCATTCACAAAAGGGGAACGGCAAACAACCGTAATGTACCGTTTCCAAATCGTGATCATATAAACATCGAAAACAACCCAGATGATTAATTTACAAGTTACATTTTACTACCCTTTTATTAATTGATTTATTTTATAGGCTCAACCTAATCACAACAATAACCTTTAACTTTTATGTTTTATGAATATATCTCACGTCGGCAGTTGTTTACTTTGTTTGTATATTATGTTTCTATTCCGATATTCTTCTATTCTGTCCAGAAATCGATTATCTAAAGGTCGTTGAACCCAAATATAACGCGCACTTCCTTATTCGTGCGTAAGTTGCGTATATGTATTTCAAAATTTTACGAGATTATGGTGGGTAGATGTGAACAAAATACTGAATATTGAATCATACCAATATTTCGTAAGATAAGTCGTCACTATGGGTGTATCGAATAAAGATCTGCATAAACGAGGTATTTGAAGATTAAATTAATTACATATATTTAATTTTTTTTAAGTTATTTTTATTCAAAACCAATAAAGCTAAAAGAAGTTCACTTAACTCCTATTCGTTCACTGACTTACTGTGATTCAGCACTTGGCTAACGCTGATTCACGGTGAGCGCATACAAACTAGCAGAATTGTTATCTTTGACACTTTATGTTACGTTGAGACGTATAAACTAAATTGTATAAGTAATCTTAAAATATTTTGGTAATCTACTATTCTTTTAACTACATCGGTCTACACCCAAGTTTTCTAAGTACCCTATTTAGTTTCAAACTTATGTACGGCCTTTCGGAGATTGAATTATTTTCAATCATTAAAATTTTTATTGACTAAAATAGATACTCTAGTTATCTACCCTCATAAACGAGTACGGTGTTTTCCCTGCTATAGTGGTAATTAATGATTTTTCAAATACTCAAGAGATCGTAAGCCCATGAGAACAAGTTGTCTTAGTTCGAACCTATTAGTTTAACGTCAAAAAACATACATATTCAAACCCAAAATGAATTTAAATTTTAAATACATAGTACCTACTGCGTCTTTGAACAATATCAGTGAGATTATTCAAATGAGTGCGTAACTTGAACATTACTTTATCTCGCTCTCTCCCATTACCATTCCAAATAGTTATGTCTCTTTCGATTACATCAATGGTATTAATTGAAGTTATATTGACTATGAAATTAATGATTTTATACTTCCATTCACAATCATAATTATCTCATATCTCCGCAGTTATCCGAAACTGACCAAAAATTTGCCTCAGCTAACTGAATATGAATATTTTTTGATCTTGTATCAATATGGTTTATGTACGAGTATGAAACCGTTGTCTTAGGTACATGTAACATTTAAAAAAAAAATAGATCATAAAATATTGTTTTGAGATCGCGGTGCTGTTTTTTATGCTAATCTTGTCTTCTACTAGTTTTTTTAAGTCAGTAATAATTATGTTACTCATAATTTTTAAGATTAGGTATAATTAATTACTCTTTATTGATATAAACGACGAATATCGTCAGTGAACAAAACCTAAAAGACTCCATTAAAATATAGGTACTTAAAAGCGAACATGAATGTACGAAAATGACTAAGTTATTTGCTTGGATACAAAAATGTGACTGCAATCGCTGAATTAGTAAGCATAGCGAATATATTAAAAATTCAGTTCAGTTTTCATGAGCTTTCATAAGCATATCAATTTACTTAAAGAGTTTAGTTCGTCGTTGATATCAACAGATGGCTCCGTGTGCGCACTGCTATGTCAAATTCTCTTTGGTTTGCCGCTGCGCTACAGTATCGATTTTACGTACACACCTCAGTATTTACATGACTAAAAAATACGTAAATGAAAATAATTCCAAAAACTATATTTATCAGCATAAATACAAGCATTTAAATAGCTTAAGATATGGAAAAATCAAATAGCAGTTGAATACTTTTTATTTACAAAGAAAAAGGCAAGGAACGGCGCGGAAGCAAAATAAAACCGTAGTCGCGCAGCGCTGGCAACTCACAGATGTCTATGAATTTGACCCCGAAGCTCGTGTCCGGAGCAGAAGGAGAGTGTGGTGTAGGGCTAGGCCCTTAGTTTTTGATCTTCGTCTGTTAATGTTGTGTAAAATGGGCACATAAGAGGTAATTTCTTTTTATTTAACATAAGTGTTATCAATTAAATGTATTTTTGTGTCCGCCGCGGTGAATGCTTCAATTAAAAATATCGTGAACTGACTACGAGCTACTTCATCTAAGAATATCGTCAAATGTCGCGCACTGATTATCTTGAAGTAACATAATTTAATAGCAGTGTTATTTTTAAATTATTAATGTGACATCTAGGATTATAAGAATGGGATTATATTTTTTGAAACGGTAATTATTATTTGAATGGAAGGATATAGTTAAGGTTTCGTTAAATGTGAGACAATGGTACCTATATCGATTATTTTGCGCTAACGAAATGTCATCCCGGTGCCGTAGTGTTAATATTAGAAGTCTATGTTGGTGATCGCGATTGCTATTGTCTAGGCATCTACGTGTTTTAAATTGAGCTTGCCGACATCGAAATTAGGATCTGTGACCGAAATACGCCAAATTAATATTTTCTGTATTTAGGGTATGATAGCTTTCAATGAAAATTGTACTTAATACAATTGGAAAAAAGTTAAAACTGTAAATTACTTAATCTGAAAGATCTTATTGCAAATATGTTATTAGGCTTTTTAACATTAATTATTTATACAACATTTTCAAAATATGTGATTGGATAATTTCGTATTGGAATTTGTAAAAAAATTGTTCACCTTAATTCGTTTTACAAAAAAAAAAATACCATCAAATCATTCATCATTAATTTCTAAATTAAAAAATAATAATACAATGTTATATTAAAACATGATTAAGGTATTTTTATTCATAAAAGAAGACATTCTTTATGCGTTTGTACTAGGTTATTTTAAAATAGCGGAGAAATCTTTAAAACGAAACTAGAGTTTTTTCGATCGCGGTTTATTATTAAAAAAAAAAACTTCAGTTGTTAATTTCGATCAATGATAATACAAGACAATTAACTAGAACAGTTGGAGGTATAATATATTAGGAACGTTCAAAAACGTAAAAACTACACAATTTTATAAGGAAAGATACGTTTTAGGCAATTACATGTAATTTTTTGTAAATATTTTGTTTTTTTAATTATATTTTTATATAACATAGGTAGATTAAAATAATGTAGCTATGTACTAAAAACATATTTGGCGCTAAATAGATTTGTTCTTTTAGTATATAGCCTATATTGTAATAAGCCATGTACATACTTAGATCCACATCTGACTGCAACATTAATTTTCCTTGTCGTATCAATCATTCTTTTAACTATGTAAAGTACGAGGGAAGCAACGAGGATAATAGATTGCAAATACTACTCAGAGTTTATTCATTTCGCTTACCTATTTATTTCGCCTACGATACCAAGGGATAAATTTCTCAATACCATTTAATTCGTAGATTAATCTTGAGTAATACATTAAAAACGCACTAACTCTCGAAATCACGATAACAAACTCGTTGACTTGTCGTTTTCAAGAATTTAAGGGATTCGTTATACCGACAATAGTTATTAATACCGTTATTAAATTCTATCTTTTGACTTTAATATGGTCCGCGCGGAACTTAGTAAAAAAAAAACATTTTAGGTTAACCATCTTACGAAAAATCCGATTAGTTACGAGATTTTCCGGTGATTTCATTCTTTCTGTTTTGAGTGGGACTAAAAACACAACTAGAAAAATATACACGTTATCTATAGACGTAAACGATGTACTTACATTCTTTGGTAAAATCCTTTTTCGCAAATAACAATAAATATTATGTTCTTGTTTCAGAGTGTTACAAGCAAACGTTCGTGCTCAAAGTAATAAAAGGCATTAGTTCCAATTGTTGAAAAGGGAAGAATTAATATAGAAGAAAATGGCTAATCCTAATCGCGAAAGTGTTAGCACCCGTTTCTCGGACAATTACGACCTTAAAGAGGAATTAGGAAAAGGAGCTTTTTCAATAGTGAGACGTGCCGTTCAGAAGTCGACGGGCTATGAATTTGCAGCGAAGATTATCAACACTAAAAAACTTTCAGCTAGAGATTTTCAGAAACTGGAACGAGAGGCTAGAATTTGTCGAAAATTGCAGCATCCTAATATTGTAAGACTTCATGACTCCATCCAAGAGGAGCACTTTCATTATCTCGTTTTTGATTTAGTAACTGGCGGCGAATTATTTGAAGACATCGTAGCGAGAGAGTTTTATTCTGAAGCTGATGCATCTCATTGCATACAACAGATTCTGGAGTCAGTGCATCACTGCCACCACAACGGCGTGGTCCACAGGGACTTGAAACCCGAAAATTTATTGCTTGCTAGCAAAGCTAAAGGTGCAGCTGTTAAACTTGCTGATTTCGGTTTAGCAATTGAAGTACAAGGTGAGCAACAAGCATGGTTTGGTTTTGCTGGAACTCCTGGTTATTTATCACCAGAAGTGCTAAAGAAAGAACCTTACGGAAAACCTGTAGACATCTGGGCTTGTGGTGTTATTCTGTATATTTTGCTTGTTGGCTATCCCCCATTTTGGGATGAAGATCAACACCGATTATATGGCCAGATTAAAGCAGGAGCTTATGATTACCCGTCTCCTGAATGGGACACCGTAACTCCCGAGGCAAAGAGCCTTATTAATCAAATGTTAACTGTGAATCCAAGCAAGAGAATCACAGCTTCCGAAGCTCTTAAACATCCGTGGATCTGCCACCGCGAACGTGTTGCTTCAGTTATGCACAGGCAAGAAACCGTGGACTGCTTGAAGAAGTTCAACGCTCGCCGCAAATTGAAAGGAGCTATTTTAACCACCATGCTTGCGACTCGCAACTTCTCTGGGAAATCAATGGTAAATAAAAAGGGAGATGGATCTCAAGTCAAAGAATCGACTGACAGCAGTACTACTTTGGAAGATGAGGATTTAGACAAAGATAAGAAGGGTGTAGACAGGGCATGTACCGTCATCTCAAAGGACCATGAAGAAGAAGCGCTTACAAAAGCTGATTCATTTGGAAAAGCCCGGGGCGACAGCAACGCTTCTCTTCGCCGCGCCGAAGTGATAAAGCTTACCGAATTACTTATTGATGCTGTTAACAACGGCGACTACGATACGTATTCTAAACTTTGTGATCCTAATGTGACCGCATTTGATCCTGATGCACTGGGAAATTTGGTGGAGGGTGTAGAATTCCATAAATTCTTTATCGATAATACTCCAGCACACGTTAAAACCAATACTACTATCCTAAACCCTAGGGTGCACTTGCTCGGCGATGATGTGGCGGTGATTGCGTACGTGTGTTTAACGCAAAGTGTCGACGCTGAAGGGCGACGTGAAACTCACCAATCGCAGGAGACTCGCATATGGCACAAACGCCACAACAAGTGGATAGCTGTTCACTTCCATCGCTCCTAACTAGTCTCCTCTCATGTCAAGTTGCCACAAGTTAAAAGTTAAAGAAGCAAGCGCTGTGTAATAGTGTGGCTATCAAAACGATAGTCACGTTTTATGGTGGTGAATGAGCCATCACTCCTACACACATCACTCCTATGGCAACAATACAAAATTATATTTGAAACTTAATATCCAATTCTGCTATGATAATCACACGAATTTTATTAGAATTCTTTTGTAATCTCAAGAAATTAAGTTAAAGTTTAGATAAATATCTATGTCAATGTAAACAATTCAAAAGCTATTTCTTATAATATAACATCTCGAAAAGCAGTAATGTGGCTAAATGTGATACCGTTGAAATGTTCAGTGCTTGATCCTAGTTAAAAACTTGTAGAATGTAAAATAATTCTGATCTCCGCCACAATCGAATATTACCATCGAAAATGTAATAATAATTGACATCAAAGAAATCTCAGGAAATAAACAGATCTGATAAAAGTGAATCTATGTCATAGGTGAATATGTGAAATGCAGAAATTTTAAACATTTCGAGTTTTAGCACATTTCTCAATAAGTCTCTCTACATTTTTAACTATGAATGTTTTGTCGTGCTTAAAAGGGTGTTCTATTTGTTATTGAATACCTAGTTAATAAGACTTAAGAATTATTGCTGCAGTTATTGGCACTACATGTTGCAATGCTAAGACAAATGTAGTAGTGTACTAAAATAATTTAAAACTATAGAATATATTGCAATAGTTATCATCAAGTATCTAGTATTAGCTAGTGCGGATTTGTTATAATGTTTTAAGTGAATTATATCAATTTTGTCAATTTTTAGATTTAAATCCTGTTATTTCTGCTTGAATAAGAAACAGGTCCTGTATATGATAGTGATAAACACCTCATATCTTTTTAATATCATTGGTTTCGCAATAATATTTTTAAAAAATACTTAAGAATAACTTTTAATTTTGTGTGGCAGTTTGTACTTATATATTTTATTGTGAAGAAGCTGTGTGTCATAAATATTACATGTTTTAGTATATAATGCATTACTTTTGCTGATTTGCTTGTGGAAATGCTATAAGGCAATATGCTTACTGGTAACTCATTATTTATTAGAAGTGTAATTAGATATAAAAGAAATTTATCGTTTTTTTACAAGTTTTATAAATACTTTAGCATAGTTAGCAAAACTTAATTTTAGTAATTTTGAAATGTTGTAAATTATGCAGTAAATTGTGAATCAATGATACACAAAAGTGGTCATCGTGACATAAAGTATATTCAGTGTAACCCAGAGTACATAGTTGTGCCATTAACTTTGAAATTAGTGCCAATAACTGTAAAAACTAAAATTTATTCTAGTCTTTATTGTTACGCATATATTTAGTATTAATCGATCTTTTAAAAATAATTTTATTATACATGCATACTGTATGTACATAGATATATTAATTTGCACATGTTTGAGTGTTTTCAACATTGGTTTTGCTTAAAGGAATTTACGTTTATTTTACTAATGTTATATTATAACGTGTCATCACACTTTCTATGTATTTTCGAACTAGGTTTAAATATATTAATACTATAGCATCATTTTGTTAAGAGCTAATATGAACACCACAACTAAGGTAAATGCTCCAAGTCCATTATTGGTAAAACAATACATCTTATTTGAAGCCAGCATAGTACTTTTGTATTACCTCTTGTTAGGTATTAACAATATTATCAGACTACATACTTCTTTATATCACAACTCTATAGTACATATTTGTGTTAACTAATTATGGTCATTAAAATTATCTGACACACTAACTGTATGTTTAAAAATTAAGGTTAAATGTGTTTACAGAGTTTTAAGTATTAGGATTTTTGTTGTTCTAGGTTGTTAACAATCAGTATTTTATTTGTTATTTCAGATTAATATATATCATAATATTTTATCAACTACCCTACATGTTACATCTTTACTATTTGTGACAAATAATTTTATAGAAATATAAATTCTTCGATTCAGATAAAATATTGTATTAGATGCACAAATATTATAAGTTTGTTTTTAATATTTGTTGATGATTTTATATTTATGTTCTTTAATCATTGCATATGTATTTCGTCTTCCCTCATTGACTTAAGGGAATAATTATCAACTAATTTTGAATATCTAAATTTTAATATTTTGAAATTTTAGAATGCAGCTCTCCACATATATTATAGCACATTATCCTGTTTGCATGCACTTTACCTCGCTGGCTTTTAAATTTAGGGGAGCTTTTTTTAAAGTAACATTTAAATGTTTGTCTATTGGCTGTATTTTATTAATAAATACAATAATTGTTCCATACTAAAATAAGTTTTTATTAAAAAATATATACTGATTACGATATCCTCCGACACTTTAATTACACAACTGTACTGAGGGATTTGCTTAGTGTCAATAGGTAAGGGAAAACAATGATTCTCAAAAAGTTGTCCTATAGTATCAGGTACAGATCACTCTTTATTAGATAGTGTGGGTACTTATATAAATGAGAAGGGTCGATGTTTAGTAAAGAAAAAAACAGTTCAACCCGAAAAATGTGTACTTATGTTCCTTCATTAAACCATTGAAAGACAATTTTGAATATTAATATATGATAAAAATGCACTTTATTAAACTGTGCTTCAAGTGGTTCAGTATATTTAGTAAAATACTAATATAGTTAGGGTGCAGTGCAATATGGTATTCAGATATTTAATTAATAGAATTTATTTGTTATATTTCAATTTCAAATTAAATAAAATTAAAACACTAAGATTTGTCTTGTGTGAATAAAATGCACACACAATGTGTTTCTTTAAACATAAATGATTATTACATTGAACTAAAACAAATGGGGTTGTTCTAAATAAGTAACCGGATTTATTGAATGAAAATGTATAAGTAATTTTCTTGTTTTCTTAAGTAAATATATTATCTAGAATATGTCATACTTTACTGCACCTCATTAAATATAAAATTTTCTCTATTATAATGAAAGCTATTTATAGCAAAATTTTTAAATGTGAAGGTGTAGCTGTATTAAAGATTTGTCAATATATTTGTCTGCAATATAATTTTAAAAACCTCTGCATTGCCGATTATCATGTAACTCTAAAATAAAGTTCTTTTGATCTTATTCTTATTATTGTTTATTTATTTATCATAATTTAATTTGGTTATAAAGTTAACTGTAAAATGCCATTCTCTTTTTCAAGAAATTGGTAACTTTCAAAGGAAATATATTTAATTAGGTACCCTACATGAGTGGGATAAGGACTGGGATATGTTGATTTACACCAAGTACCTATTTATTTCAATCCTTTTAGGGTAGGCAGTAAACCGTAATATTTTTGACCAAAATAAGTCATTTAAAAAAATAATATATTTTAAAGTGTTGGATAAATAATAAGCACACAAATATGTCAAAACTAAATCTATTAAAATTTACAATCACTACATTCAATAAAAAGCTTATAAATATATCACATTAAATAACAGTTCTTTATATTACATTATACAAATATAAACTTTCTATTACAAACTAATTTCTACTAACTAAATACATCAATTCTACTTTATTAAAAAAAAACATACCTTTATGTCAAAATAAATTCAATGATTTAATCTTTGTATGAACACCCTTACAACCATCTTGTGATACATTAAAATTCTTCATAACCATATTAATATCTATATTTTTAACCAAACTTTGTTCTAATTCATCTTCAATACATTGTTTTAAAATATCTTCAGTCAATGGTAAATATTTTATAAAATATTTTGAAATACTAACACTATGAAAAATTTGTTGTAAATTTAACAAAAATGAATCATTGCAGCCGACTAACTCAGTTGATGTATCACAGTTATAAACCAATATTATTGTAACATTGCTTTTCAAATTTTCAGTCTTTTCAATAATATCATTGACAATAGCTATTACATGTCTGTCTCTAACACTCAAATCATCTACAATAATAAACCATTTCTCACAAAAAAATAATCCCATCTTTATGTCTGTGGAAAACTTGTCTACGAAACTTGGCATAGTGTAATGATACACATTTGAAAAGTTTAATTTGTCAAGTAACACTGATATTGAGAATGTTTTTCCTACACCAGTCCCTCCATATACAACTAATATCTTGCTGCTATTATCCTCTAAAGCGTGAATGAAAGTTTGTATAGCATTCGACTGACCGTGGACTTTGGAAGACAAGGAATCTCGTAATAATTGCGTGTTAATCTCCCGACAACATTCGAAATTAATCACTTTATAGTATAAAATTGATGTGATTACACTTCCAATAATAAAAACTAGTAAATACAGACTAGATTTGAATAATATCCTTTTCTCTTTTGGTGCAGGCATATCTATATGAAATTTTTTAATTCTTTGAGAATCTGCTTTGGGAGTAGCATTATCAGCCTCTTCTTTAACTTCGTTATAAGATATGTCCATAGGGGCATAGGAATTTGCACTTGAATCAATATCCATAGGTTCGTAGTCTAAATTACTCATTTTGTACAAATATAAGTTACAAAACAACTCAAAATTACTGTATTACTATCTAGAATTTAAAAAATAATTTCGCAACGACTCGTCTTATTTTGATATAATTTGACAAACCATCATCAATATTGCCAACTCACAAATATAATTCTACAACTAAAAGAGAACAGAACTGACGTACATAACTAAAAAATATTGTTTTCCATTTAAAAATAATGACAGAAAAAGCATTTTTGGGGTTTTTGTCTTAATTTTAATACTCCTAATAATATCTCTTATTCACAAAGGTCAAATTAAATTAGTAAATTAAGGTAAAACAACTTTGGGTAGAGTTTTACAATGGTAAGTAGTGGTTAACCCTCAAATATTGGTATATTTTTAAATAAAACTACCAAAATACCAAACCCATTTTGTAAGCTGTGGTAAATTGTAAGTAGAAATTGTAATAAATTGTTTATTGGTGTGTGGATGGTAGGGACGACGTTATTTTCGAAATGAATACGAAAAATGATGGCTCGAATCAAGATTGTAAATTTACCCCACCAACTAAACCTAAAAAAGTTAGAAATCCATTTGATAAAGCTTTAATAGAGAGGTTACACAAACCGATTTGTAGGTGAGTATTGTTCCATTTCATAATTCTTGTCTTCAGCAATAGTATTCATTGTTCTAATTATATCTTTCAGTCCTGGCATGTGTAAGATTTACAAAAAGAAAAACAATGGGTGCTTTAAATGGGACATAGACCAAGCATCCACTTTAGTACCGGCCGATATTGTTGCATGTAATAGTCAATTTGAACCATCGCCAGATCCTATGTTAGAAAAGATTGCCGAAGAAGCATCAGACAGGTTTGTTAAAGAATTTGTATGTTATAAGACTATTAAGAATATTTTCATACCTGTTTATGAGAGACAAACTCATGACATTGCAGTTGTCACGAAATAGGGCGGGAGGGCCTAGGCGACGCCTATGAAATAAAATTAATATCTTTAATATAATGTGTTTTAGATTTTTTTCACAAGAATTGGTGGTCCCTAGTCCTCTTGAGACATCAAAGAAAGTCAAGCCACTGTTGAAAAAAACACCTAACACTAGTGTTCTAGAAAATAGTTTAAATGCATATGTGACTAAAAAAGATGGTAAGTTTCATAAAAATTATATTCATGTAAAAGATATTTTTATTAATTAATGTTTAATTATTTCAGTTTCAGTACAAACCGTTTTGAGTCTTCCAAAAAATCTACCTCATGAAGTTGAAGAAATTTTACAAAATTTTTGTACATTCACACAGGTGACAATAAAATTTAAATTAAAATATTTTACTATTTCTGTATGTAATTCTATTATTATTTCAGGACCAGAATGTATCTGGTGATTATGTGATCACTGCGAATGATTCGTTCCGGAGACAGTTGTTCTTTGAAGAGCATAGTGATGCAGAACATTATGACTCCGAGGTGACTGATGATGAAGTACATCATGAGACTCGTCCACAATCAAGCTTTGAAGCTCATTCTCCAATTGTCATCAGTCCTGATTTGGTATAAAATTATTAAAATTTCTATGATATCCATTTCTAGAGTAGATTTCTAAGCACGGTTAAGGACAGGCAGCCAGCCATCAGAAATGTAACCAAAACATTTCATATTATTATGAGTGCAATTGATTGTTGATCCATTTTTAGATTAAAATTACAAACCATAGAGAAAATCTTCAAAAGGTTGTTGAAAAACCTACCAATATGTTTAATAAAAACATAGGATGTGCAAATATACAAGTGGTACCTGTACTTAACTTATTTGTTTGTCTTGAAGAATAAAAAAAACTAAGCAATATCATCTATGACCACATTCAATTAACTTAACTACAATAATCGTGTCTAGTGTAAGTGATTTAATTTAATAAATCTATTTTAGAGCCAAGATTTAGTAACCAAAGGCTTAAAACGGACATTTGGTACGCCATTAAATAAAAGTAATTTACATACCAACAAAGCATGCTTTCGTAACAAAGCATTAGATGTTGTTGACTTTGGTGAGCCCTGCTTCAGTCCGATAGAGTTCAGAACACCCAAGAGAATGGTTCAGGTATCTGCTACATCATCATTAGCTTCAGCGTCCATATCACCAGTTAATAAACCATCAAGTGATGAAGAGGTAAGTAGTTTTTTAAATGCAAAAGTTTCCATCTTTGTTTTATGGTATTTCCTGAATGACTTAACAGATTTTGGTGTAATTTCGTATAAATGTAGGACACAGTATGGAAGAACATAGACTACTTACCATGTTTTTATAGTTCCAAATAGATGGAATTTCGAGCGACTGCTAGTATTTTTAAAATTATACAGACTTGTAATATAGGTTTGTCAGAAATTGACAAAAATAAACATTTACATCTGGCACCATGTCAACCATCAACGGATGAGTAACAGGGCCTTAGTTGGCGGTCATTGTGGGCAATGTCCTACCTTAAATTACCAAAAACTAAGATTTTTTTTTTCATAGTGATATAAGAAAAATAGTTTTAATTTGTACTTACCTATAAACATTTCTGAACCTGTATACAATGTTACCCTACCTTATAATCGAATCTAGGTAGAGCTCTGATGAGCAAGTTATATTTTACTTTACTGTTTTTAACTTCTAGAAAAATGCGTTCACGTCACCCGAATCTGATACAATGGCAACTTGCCTTGACTGCATAAAACCGGAACCGGACCGAGAAAAGCAGTATCCATGTTTCTGTAAGATATCTACAAATAAGTTGAGTTTGAAACGCAGTGCTTCCTTAAAAGACTCACCGACTAAAGCTAGAAGAGGCTCTAACTTATGTATGGAGAAACGCAGTCTTAGTATGTCGAGTTTGAACCGCAGTCGCTCTGTGCAAAAGCTCGATTTTAGTATGGATATGAGCATTGATGGATCGATTCATAATTGTTCACAAGGTATGATATTTTTTAATTTTATTTTTACAAAATGAACACCAAAAAATGTTCCTCTCAAAATTTGTTTTTTTTTTATAGAGATTTATTTTCATGATTTTTTTCTGAGTATGCTTGTATTTCTTATCAAAAATGCAATGATGAAAGTTATTAATTTTGCTTTAAAACATCTTTGTGCATGTAATTATCGTTTTTCAAAAAAACACTTTTGGCTTGGTAAAAAAGAAAAAATAATTTTCAGAAGATTTCGAAATTGGGCAAACTCAAAGTGCCCAAGAAGCGTGGTCTATAGTCGAAGATACGAGTATTAAAGATCTAGTTAAATTAGAATTCAAGGAATCATGTGATATACAATCTTCCACTAAACTAGATAGTGCTAAATTACATATACTAGAAGAGACGCCTATAAAAGGCAAGAGTAAACATAGTGTTCTCTCTCATGAAATTAGTAAAATTCGTAGCTGTGTGAAAACGAGCCCGTCTCACATGTCTCTAGATAATAGTTTAGATGATTCAGAAAACTCCCTAAGCCTTGAAGATAAGAAAATGGACTTTAATAATGTTGATCTCAAATTTTTGACTGAAGATATATCTCGATTCACCTACAGTACCCAAAACGCAACAACCGTAGGTGAAAATTCGGGTAGTTTTAAAAGAATCGATAGCGGTTTTAATGAAAATACGTTTTACGCGAACGCATCTAGTTATTATGAAAGTGCCATAAAGCCATCGGAATTGACAGTCACAGAAACATCAAAGAATATAAATTCTGCTTTGAAAGAAATCTCGAATGTGACTTGGATGAGAGTTGATAGCGGCTTCAAAGATGAGACCTCAACAGATAGTACACAATTTTATACGTCCGATAATTCTAATTCGAAGTTTTCCGGTTTTCGTTTCACC
Source organism: Papilio dardanus tibullus (assembly GCA_013186455.1). Classification (NCBI taxonomy): domain Eukaryota; kingdom Metazoa; phylum Arthropoda; class Insecta; order Lepidoptera; family Papilionidae; genus Papilio; species Papilio dardanus. The sequence continues at coordinate 583,315 of QDHC01001161.1, forward strand.
GAAGCAAAATTAGAAGATAAAGAAAATGTGAGTTTTGTGAACGCAATGAATAAAAACGCTCTGTCGATGTCTGACATTTTTACTGAAGATATGAAATTAAATTGCAACTCCTCATCCACTCCATCGAAGAATAAATCAAAGAAAGTCAATTCTTAGTTAGTTTGAGGATTTTTTTATTTGTTTATTTAAGTAAGACTATTACATGTGAAGGCCTAATTTTTGTATTTTATTGGGAAGAATGCTTGAATTTTGTATTCTTAATTTTTTATTGAACAGTTCCCGTACGTCTTGAAACTACGTAAACGGTGAATTATTGACATTAATCATAATTAGTAAAATATTTTTGACTAGTTCATTATTGTGAACTATTTTATAAACTCCAGTTTATACTATGGCTATTATAAATTTTGCATTTTTTTATCCTTGAGGCGAATAAAATTTTTATATTGTTTAAGACTGAAATATGTTACTGCATTTAATAGAATAATAGAAAAATACGCCAATTTGACTTCTTATTTGATTTTGACGATTATAATTAAATTAAGTATTTTTTTATTAATTTTTAATACTCTTTAAAAATGGGTCGATTTTTTATTTACTTGATATAATTTCATTAAGCATAATTTTACTCAATGTATGTTACGTTCGTAATAAAATTGAAATAAAATTAATGAATTTTATTTTTATAATAACTGAAAAATTCCCAATAACCTTTAAAATATTATATATTTTAAACGAGTCGCGCATATATAAAATCATAAAAGTTTTGTCACTAGAGCTTATTAAATATGTTTGTTTTCTTTAAGCAAATAAATATGTTTACACAATTCAATAGAGAGTAAATATCTCTCTTTATTGTCAATTAGCGAAATGAGTAGACTTGAAATGTATCGTATTGCGGGTAGTACGCGCCGAGCAGACTGCTCGTGCGTCAATCGTATCCAAATGATAACGTCCTAACCTCTCTTATCTACGCATCCCGGAACGTCTGAACCAAAGGCAATGCGGATCTATTGAATTATCTATATATCTATAGAAAATATTATCTTTTGTCTGTTTGTAGATTTTTTATTTAAAATTTGATATTTTTTGCAAAGATTTTTGAGGATAAATAAGTTTGATTTTTGTGAACACATAAAAATATGCTTAAAAGTGATTAAAAAAAACACTGAAAGCACGAAATTAAACTACAGGTGATTCTATTTCGTGTTAATTAAGAATAATCCTTGATACTAAATCATGGTTTAAATGTAATAAAAAATTGTATTTCTCTTAGAATACATTGAAATATACAAACATATGCTTATGTATGTATGTTTACATATAAAACTACAAGCACCGACGTTTATCATTACTCTGCCATTCGATCTGTTAGCGACCAGCTGTACCGTCTGTACGTTGATCGTATTTCATTAGTTCATTTCATAGAACACGTAGTGACGTTTTCATTGTTTGCGAGTTTCAGCCAGTATCAGTTACTTTACCACTGGCAATAGTCGTTTAAAAAAAAAATAAAAATAAAGTTTAGTGACCATGTATAATAAAACAAGTGCTACTTTAATGCTGCAGACAATTATGGTGTTAATGGACAAACAGAATTCAACAGATGTGACGCATTTTCCCATGAACTTTTCCGGTTAGTTTGATTTTATTTTTACCTACATTTTTTTTTACAATTTTACAAAAAAAAATCACTTTAGCTTTATCAAATGTAGAAATTAGTATAAAAAGTGTTTAATTAATTAGAAAATAACAAATAATATACTTAAAAATGTCGGTAAGTAAATATTTATTTTAAAAATCGTTCCTCCGTATTTGTTAACTTTTAATGTTATTGTGTCCTTTTACTAATTAGTTGTTTAGCATTATCTATAAAAACATTGTAAACTCATACCTTGATGTTGATCGTAGACAAAAAATGAAAGAAATAATAAATTTAAAAAACAAAACTATTTTCACCAGCCAGTTTGATTTTTACCGCGAATGTTTATTTTTATATTATTGTTATTTATTTCCAAAGAGGATGCTGAGGTGGAGAGATGCTACGGTGTGTACGGGTGCTTTTCGAAGGCATATCCATGGACAGAGAATCGGCCTGATAACTACTTTCCCGCGCCACCAGACTCTTTGGGTGTTAAGTAAGTTTTTAATAGAAAACTATTAATTTACACTCCATAATTTAAATGTAGCTAAATCAATAATAACACTGGCAGAGATTACAGAGTTAAAGGAATAGATCATCTCACGCTTTTTTATTCTTACCTACATATTCAGAAATGATATACTTTTCTTTGGCTTGTCCCTAATCAGCAACTTTATGGTACATCAGAAGATTGGAATTTCATCTACTATCTTAAGATTTTTCTTACAACTTCCCGTTTATAACAATTCTGAAACATTTACCGCTTTATTCCGAAACGAGAATCAGAGTCATTATTGTTGTACTTTCTACCTTTGGTACTGGTACATTCATAAAATGTATTTCAAAATACAGAACATCCTTGTATCTGGTACTTCTAATGATACATAATGTTGGTCCAATGGGACCCCTGGTCTATCTTATTTATTTCCCAGTGTCCTCCAGTATCGTATAATCGACGACTCATTGGTCCCCTTTTATCGAAGTACTTTATGCATTTTTCGGAATAAGGGGGTTAATATATATTTTTATCGTGCGATTAGATACCGCTATTCCCTAGTTTCGGGTATAAATTATAGCTCTCGGGGTAATTTAAATAGGTCCGTAACTTATAACCCGCTTGAGAAGTCGATATCGCTCAGGAGGGCTATCAAACTTCTCAACTCGACCTGCGCGGTGTTACTATACGGGTTAGTGGCTAAGATATTATTAAGTTTACAACTTCTTGGATATAAACTTGTGTTTAATTGTACGTAAACATAATTTTAGTTAAATATATTTACGACCTTTGTTTCATTAAATAAATAATAATAACATCTGCAAATAATGCGTAAGAAAGATGAATTTTAGATAAAAAAAACAATGTGTAAAAGGGCCAATAGCTTCATGGTTAAAAGAACGACCAATCATCACGATCGTAGATTTGAATCTCACTCCTTCATTATTGTGAAGATCCATAGCCTGGCTTATGCCTAGTAACAAAAAAAAATGATATTAATATTTATAATAAATATTTTTTTGACATTATTATTTATAAGAAACTATTTATGAAACGTTACAACAAAATACTTAAATCAATAACAATTAGTAACAATTTGATTTTATTAAATAGCACAGATTATTAAAAGTGGGTGTGTTTCGAAAACAAATACATCATTGTTTGCCAATATTCGATACGATAAGGTATCGTAATTTATTCTTACTACAATTTTAACGAGGCTCAAAGTTTAATTAACAAGATCCGCTTCTTGTTTATATCATATAATTTATATGTCACAATTATATTACTTATCAGGGGTAAATTCCAACTGTTTTGTTATTTACATTTAAAATGACCCGTAGTTTTAGTACATTCAAACCTGGATACGCGAGTCATTCTCTGGTCCCGACGAGCTACCTCCATATATGAGAAACTCGGACTAGAGAGAAACCTCGCGCTAGTCGTGAAGTTGCGTATAATGGAGCCCATCATGGGCCGAACCTTACCTTAGAGAGAAACCTCTACAAGCGAGACAAATATCGTGGTCCTTTGGACTCTCGCTTATGCAGGTTCGACTGTAATTGTTATGTTAGTGGAGATAATCAGTTTATGATGATAATACCACAAAAATATTTGTACCAGTTAATATTTTTAAAACATTGGGACTATGTTTGGTGTGTGTAGTCATCCATAACTACAGCATGATCCCTAATTCTAAAGTAATAGGGACGTATATGTACGGTGCGCAAAAAAGTTGTCAAATAATTTAGTTGGAAATAATAAGTGGTTGTCATCCAACCAGCGTGATCGACTATGGCCTAGTCACCCCGTAAGCCTTGTACGCACCAGGATAGTATTTTAGTCGAGTAGCAAGTATCCGAACAAAGGATTTATTAATCTACTCAACTAAAATGCTGACACGTTTAGTTGCTAAATAACTAGTGCGTAGGTTTAGGCTTAAACAAGTTCGAACAGTAGTAAATCCTTTGTTCGGATAAATGCTACTTGCTACTCGAGTTATGTACTATCCTGGTGCGAACAAGGCTTTAGGGAAGGCTCCGAGCACCTCGGTGGGGACGTATAGTCAGTTAGGCCTTGTTCGCATTAAAGACAGTATTTTAGTAGAGTAGCAAGTAGCAATTAACCAAAATAGGGATGGGCGTTGTACAACGACATAGTTAAATCAACCGTTGACTGTTTTTCCTTCAAATAATAAAATTCAACGTATATCTACACAGGAAGTCACTGGTCGGTTTTTTTTTCGCCGCTGGTCTTTGGTCTTTCTTTGTTGAATATATGCTTAACTTTTTAACAAAAATAATTAGTTTTCCAACAAGTTGGCAAAAGCAAATTAACCGTTTCGTTTCGTTGACGCGAAAAGCGATAACGACTCACCATCCCTACTCCGATCCCCACTCCAAAACCAAAACTCATTCGCATAGTTGTCGCAGTACTGCACTGCACGCAAGTGCGTGATGTTTTGGAGAATGAACATGTAAAACTAGCTCTCGCTCGCGGTTTATAGAAATCTTACTGAGTAGCCTATGTGTTCAAATAAATGTCTATGTGTTTCACTGAAAGTCTCGAATTTCAAACTTTAAAAATTTTAAGCAATTTAAAAATTAAAACAAGATGGGTAATATTTGATATTAAATTGTAATTCCCGCGCTGCGATCGAGCTCACTCGGTCACCCAAAGATGGCGCTGGAACGATATTGTTTGTGTACCCAATTAATTTGTTTGAGAAAATACATTACCAAAACCGAAACGAAAACACTGCAAAATACGAATTCATTATAAATTATAATTAATGTGGTGTTTAAATGTTTTACCTAAAAAAATATTTTGATGTTTTAAAAATAATATAAATATTTTTATTTATCCAAACCCTGTTCACAAAATATTTTAAAAATTGAATTACCAATTTTAACAACATGTTTAATAATTATTCTATATCCTGGTATGCAAACTATTTTATTTGCTTGATATTCCACAAGCATTAATGTTCCACATATTTGGAGACATATTTTAAAGTAGTTTCCTCGCTCCACCGACACGTCTTGTTTACGACAAAGCGGCAAACTAATGAACTCGCCAAAACAAGCTGTTCGGACCGCTACTTGCCGTGAAAATAGAGTAAAATGGATTGGCTTGACTAAAACGTTTTTATAGCCTACTCGACTAAAATGTTGCTGTTCGCACACGTTTTAGTTGCTACTCTACTAAAATATAATCTGGCGCGAACAACTGCTACAATCCTACTTGACTAAAATTTTGCTGTTCGCACACGTTTTTGACTAAAATACTTGCTACTTCACTAAAATACTGTCCCAGTCCGACCAAACCTTTAGTGAAGATGAATAAGTAGTTATTTAGATGCAAACAATTCAGTTGATGACACGTAGTGTCTACAACATAAATTAAATTACTTTGTAACTACTTCGTGTCATATAACGATAGATCCAAAGAGATATTATACATAGAGGGAGCACTCCATACTAATTTGACGTTAAAAAGCGTGCCAAAAAAGAAATTATTAAAAAAAAAAAACTTGCCAGTATCATGAAAAAATTTCCCAAGTTTGGGAAATTGTGTGATTTTTTTTAATTTTTAAAATAAACAGTAGAATAAACTAAAACATTCATCAAAACGGTAATTATCGTTTTTAATTAATATTATTTTATTTAAAACTATTTAAATCCAAACAATTTTTAACAAAGACTATTTTTGTTTTATGGTAGTTATAAATTTTTAATTAGCGTTTTAAAAATGTCTCTATTAATTATAATATTAAACTTTAGTAAATACTATGAAATACAATTTAAATTTGAGAAAAGAGGTTACACTCGGTCGACTTTTTATGTCGGCAAAAGTAATTTAGTGGTTAACACTTAGGGAGATTTTCCTACATTAGACCCCCGGAGGTCAAAGAAAATGCCTCACTTTTAGGCATCGAGTGTTCCATCTACAGTATAATATATCTTTGGATAGATCATAGTAAATGTTAATTAAGGTCCGCATGATAATGTCGGGGGCTCGTCCGTGACACTATCCATTGTTGGCCAAGACAAAACATATTTACGATTACATGACGTATTTATCATTATTTAGATAAACGAGTTATTTTTGTTGCAATCTTCCTTCAACACGAGATTCGAAGGGTCTGTTGACCTTTGTACAGTGGGCCGGCCCGACGCGTGGGTAGACTGATAAAAACATTTTGTCAATTTTAGTATCATCAAATAATTGATGCCATACAACAAAAAAATAACATAGTAATGGAGTAATAAATAAAATTTAATCGAAATTATTATTGTTTTTCAGATATGCAGTTTTTACAAGACGAAATAGAAAAATCCCATTACTATTACAAGCGCATGACAGCGAGAAAATTCAACATGCGAACATCGATCCTAGAGGACCGTTTTATTTGATCTCTCACGGATTCATTGATGGCGGACATAAGCTATGGGTACGGTCATTTTTATTAGAGATTTATTTTCGCATGTAATTAAAAAATATATTCTATGTTACTCGTGAATAATGCAGCTATTTAACGGTGAGAGAATTTTAAAATCGTTCCAGTAGTTTTTGAGTTATTTCAATACATCAAAAATACAAAGTTTTTCTCTTCATAATATTAGTATAGTTAATTGCGGGTAATAACGATTCATAGCTTCTAGAGGGAACTTAAGTGTAGGTTTCTTATATTAAATCTACACTAAGGGAGGCCACTTAATATACAGTGTGGGAGTTGAATAGAAACTAATATAATATATCTACTATTTCCACAGGTACAAAATATGGCGAATGCTCTGTTAAATTTAGAAGGGAATGAGGCAGCTACGGTTATGATAGTGGACTGGCGGAAAGGCTCCCAGCCTCCGTACGGGCAAGCCGTGGCTAATATACGTCTGGTTGGTGTCATGACCGCGCATCTCGTACATACTTTACACGTAAGTAGAACTAGCTGTTGCTCACGACTTCGTCTTCGTAGAATTAAAAAATATAGCCTTTGTTACTCGGGGATAAAGTAGCTTTCTAATTGTGAAAGAAATTTTGAAATCGGCCCAGTAGTTTTTGAGTTATTTCAATATATACAGACACACAATTTTTTATTATTTAGTACCTAGTCTTATAAGTACAGGGTTCCTTAGTTGGCACGTCAAGCAAAAGAATACTCTAGTTCGAGACGTTCCAATTTTAATCCGTTTCAAATAATACTTATACAATTACTCTGTTAAATGATCTAATGTTTGATTAAAGTTTTATTTTGTTTTTAGGAAGTTTTAGGTCTGAACAATTTAGATAATTTTCATTTCATTGGACATTCTCTGGGCGCACATTTAGCTGGGTACTGCGGTCATACATTGCAAAGGGTAAGTTTAAAATGATTTTTTATTAGTATAAGTAATCAAAATATACAACATAACGGTTAAAATTTAAAACTAAATTTATCATTATACATTACAGTAGCTTTATTCAAGAAATGTTTGTATAGTGACGGAAATCCGCGGTGTTCCACTTACAGAAATTACTTTGTTGCATACGGGAGAAACTATACTTAACTTTACCTATTTTTGTAAATGAAATGAAAAAGTTTATTAGCAAACTCTGTTATACATGACACTAAGTGAATATAACCAATTAGATAGCAGTAAGTTGGGTAAACGGGGTAATATTGAAAATAAATTTGTTTTGTACTACCGATCGTTTATTATACAGTCAAAATGCGTCCTATTAGTTATAGTTACTTCTTCGGTTCAATGCATACTTGTTTGTCGCTAATGTTTTTAAGGTGGAACACTGACAATTTCTCTAACTTTTTTTATATTAAAACGTGGCAAACGAGCAAGCGGGCACCTTGATTCACTGAAATAGCGAAGCGACCACTGATCATAGACATCTGCAGTTGCAGTTGCGTTGCTGGTCAACTACTGAACCTATAATATTGTATTTTGATTTATTTTTTATATTTATACAACCATTGTTCGAGTGAAAATACTGGTTCATTCGATAAAAGACTTTAACAAAGCTTTGAAAAAAAGTCAGCTATTTGTAATAAGATGGTAATTAAAATGCAACATTAAAAAAGAAAATTTGTCAACTACTGGTGACTTACCTTACCCTTATTCCACGGTGGTGGAGACGCACAGTAAAAGGATGATTCCTCTTCCTGTGCGTCCCCTCCCCCACCAAATCCACTTCCCCTTCCCATCATGTCCTTTTAAGAAAAGGATAGGAAAGCTGTACTTATAAATATAATAACTTTTATAGCAATTCAATTTGAAGCTTGGTCGTATAACTGGTCTGGATCCCGCGGCGCCGTACTTCAGCCGCACGGTGACGCTGGTGCGCCTCGACCGCTCCGACGCAAAGTACGTCGATGTCATACACTCCAACGCGATGCCCTTGTACTTCTCAGGTAGATTTTATTTAATTTATTTGCTTATAAAATTAACAGCGAAAGGGCGCCATTGGTCTGGAAAATAGAATCAGTATCTATAGACAAGCCCTTTCTCCTTATATCTCGCCCAGAACTGTACGCGTGGTGTTAAAACCGATATTGATCATTCATCGGCTTCATTAGGCCGGGTTTGCGTTGAAAACGGAGATTTTGCTCCGACAAGTAAGTTTTTATCGCGAACTTGGTCTAATGAAACCGAGACATAACTGATAGTTGTACGAATATTTCCTTTTATTAGATTTGAAAGATAATTCTCTGTCAAAAAATAAAATCGGAAATGATTGTGACTTTTATGAAATCACCGATCCGCTTATGCTTTTATGAAAAAACCTAAACTAAATATACGTAATGTGATGTCCAGGTTTCGGTATATCAGAGGCGATAGGGCACGTGGACTTCTACCCGAACGGTGGGTCTACACAGCCGGGCTGTGGCGAAGTCCCGGGGGGCTCCGGCGATGTGTACGCGCAGCTCAGCCGCCGCGTCAGCTGCAGTCACGAGCGCAGCTGCGACCTATTCACTGAGAGTATTACTTCATCCTGCCCATTTATGGCGGTCCAATGTCCTTCTTACGAGGTATGGAATATCCAACAGAAAGTTCTACACACTCTTAAGGTAGATTTGTACACTGATCTCTATAAATAAACAGGCTATATGTTGTGGTATTTTGTGCCTTTTTGATGGTGTTGAATCAAACAAATATACATAGAATTAACTGGGCAATTTTAACAGACAATTTTTACATCTAACGCTTCAAATTATAGCTTTTCTAAGCAAAACCTATCCATTTATAGAGGTCAGTGATCTTTTAACACTTTTTACTGATTTATATGTCAATCATAATACTATTTAAATATTTTTCAGGCTTTTTTAGCTGGTAATTGCACAGCTTGTGATAGTAAACACTACTGTATCCCAATGGGTTACTATTCCTATACATTCTACAAGAGGCTGCAATCTCGAGGTCTCGTTGATTCCAACTCTCATATCACGTTATACTCTATGACGGGTGGTTCAAGACCATACTGCAGTAAGTATTCTGTATAATAAAAAAACACATTTTTCTATATTCGGTTACTACTATGATTAAAAAATATCTTGTCAATAAAGATTTTTTATAATAATTCAAACTATCTAGTAGTCTAACTTTTTAAAGACTATATTTGATGGATCAATTTTTTAATTCTTATTAATTTCAAATATTTTTTTAATTATTTAAGATTCAATCATAAATATTCAAATTAAAAATGTAGTAATTAAATATTTAAAAGGAAAAAAACTCGCAAAAATGATATTGTTCATTTTTTAAATTGTAATTAAATTTAACACACATGTCAGGTTTTGACAATAAAGGCTTAAAAAAACATTTTATTTATAGAGGTTCACTATAAGATAACAGTTAAGGTATCTAACTCGACTGAGAGCCGTGTGCACGGACCTGACGTCGGCAGGATATCCCTCGTGCTGCTCGACAGGAACAACACCAAGACTGACCACAAGTTTATTGATGATCAACAGTAAGTTACTATAACTATATAAAAGGGTAAAATGTTTTTTTTTTACATAAATAAAGGGCAAACGAGCAGCGGAAACATGAAGGCGATCACAACTTAACTATCAACGCACATTCGAAACTATTAAACTTGAAATCTTGGTCTGCTATAGTTGACACAACACTATGGATCCCAATAATTAAAATTCAATTTAAGCTACCATGAGAAAAATTTTACAATTTTTTACCAAAAATCCTACCAATTTTACCAAAAATGGTACGATTTTCTCCATGGTGATATGGTATGGTAATGTAGATAGGAAAAACAAAAAAAATCCTATCGGATTTTATCTATTTCTCATAAAAATATGTAAATGTTTTTATTTAAGGAAATATTATAAACCCGGTGATATAGAAACTAAGATGGTACCGTTTAAGGACACCGGGTACCCGCCGATGTCGGTCAATGTCGAATGGAAATATGAAACTAATTTGTTCAACCCGATGACATGGAGGTTACTAAAGTCTCCCAGTATTTACATCGAATATATGAAGATATCTTCTATTGAATATAACACTGAGTAAGTTCAAAATAACTTTTAATCAGTAAAAAAATGTTTTTTTTTTGCTAAGTATTAACTTTTTTGATATTACAGCATCACCGTTTGTCCTAAAATGAAAAAGCCTGTCGTCGCGAATTTACAAACAGCAATGAAGACAAAATATTGTGGGTTTTAGTTTCTATTTCTATTGTAAATACGATAAGGTTTTCATCTCGGGCAATGTGCTGTTATTGAAAGCATAAATTGTCGAAAAAGTATTCAAATAGTATTTATTTATTAAATTGTAGTGAAAAGGAATTGTAATTGTAAAAAAATAAATTTGATTTAGTGTTAATGGTTTATTATAATTAAACTATCTTTAAGTAAATAGTTTTGTTATGTTGTATTTTTTAAATAAAGTTATTTCGATGCGTGTGTTTGTTTTTTCTATTCCTACCGTAGGTGTTCATAAAATGAATCATAGGAATTCTACGCTACATTTTTTGAACACTGGATCTAGATTGTATCAAATAAAGATGAAAGTTTATTGAAAAAAACAAATGAAATATACGTTAAGGCTGTTGTAAACGCTATTATGCTACTTGAACTATGTACTAAAGTCTGGTGTGGTCGTATTGCTCAGGGACAGAAAAATCATCGAATTTTCAAGCTACAAGATTTTCTAGAGGCGGGCGAAAAATAATAAAAGAAGTTTAATTATCTGTGTCTAAAACAATAAAGAAGATTTAGAATCTGTGAGAGATGTTTACATAACATAATGAGTTGCGTTATCTGTGTATTTATTTAAATGTCACGTTTGAGTTTGACAATGTTACGTTACGGCATTGGTATACCTAGTTTAAATGATCATGTTATTATGTGATTTCATAATTCAATTCACGTAATAACTCCACTTATATCACGGACCGTTGCTATAAAGGAGTGTCTTAGTGTGTCAGTGCAATCAAAATGGGTGATAACAGGAAAAAGAAGAAGTTTTACTTTAGAAAGAGGAGAAACAAATACTTCTTGGAACCCGGCTTCAGAGGTTTTTTCTGCACATGTAACTTCAGAGAGAAAGACTGCGTAAAAGAAATGTATAACTTGCTGAACGAGTACGCCGGAAAGATATACCCCGACTTGGAAGGCGATCAGGTGCCACCGTCTGCCGCAAACGAGGAAAACTCCTTGAGTGAATCTGAAGAAGAGACTGACATAGGGGACCTGCTAAGGCGCGAAGTGGAATCAATAAAGAAAAGTTCTCAGAAATCTCTCAGGCACAAGCGGTTTCAAGTTGTGGAAACAGGGGCTTCTAATTGTATTTTTATTAAGACTAATTTACCTAGTCCAGAAGTGCTGACCACAGCGATTATACAAGATTTGTCAGCAACAAAGGTGCAGAAGACACGTCATGTGCTACGTCTGTTGCCTATAATGGCCACATGTAAAGCTAATTTACCCGACATTATGGAGGCGGCTGGAAAACTGTTTGATAAATACTTCTTAAAAGATTCCTCAACATTTGCAGTCATCTTCAACAAACGGTTCAACAGCAGCGTGTGCAGAGATTTGATCATCAAGGAGCTGGCAGATATGGTAGTGCTTAAAAACGGCAACAACAAAGCAGATTTGAAGAATCCAAGCCTTTGTATAATAGTGGAAATTATAAAAGGCATCTGCCTTCTGAGTGTTGTAGACAATTACTATTTGTATAAGAAATATAATATACACGAGTTGGGTAAAGATGAATCAAACAATGATTCAGAGGCAACGCAAGCAAAGAAATTTAAAAGTGACGATGAAAATGTCAAATAAACTTTTTTATTAACTTTTTTCTATGTCTGTATACCCTTTCTTGTAGATGTATGTTAATGTAATCTATTGCCCCAAAACCAATTATAGCACCAAATTTTCTCTTTAACTTTGTGGTCCACTTTAAAATATACATGTGAGAATAAAATTCACAACGAGTTTTATTCAATTCATTCCATTATGCAAGACATATAAGCGTTATCTGCCACGCCCTAATATCCTTTATGTTAACCAAACAAAGAAATTTACCTCTTACAAGTTATGTAACAATGAATCTTACATAATATGAGGCTTTCAAAATATCAATATCCCTCCCAAGCAACCTCTGGAAGAATAAGTTTCAATGAGTCACGATAGATGGCGCTTTGTTATAATTTCGATTTAGTCCCAATATTTTTTGGATAATTTACTAGTTTTATGGATTTTAGCGCGCTAATTGTATAATTGTTGGGCCCTTTAATTTTAAATATTCAACCCAAAAGTAAGATAATATTCCAGATATTAGATGTAGGTCTGGTTAAAAATTGAAAAAGAGTAGGTAGGTATTAGAAAATATCCGACATCAATTAAAACACCTCAGTTCATAAGCAGTGCTTCCCGTGACCTTGAGGACTCGAATGTGTTTGAAATGTTTGCAATCAAAAAGTTTAAAAAGTGGATACAATACTTTAAAATGTGTATAACGCAAACGTGTATATGTAATGTGGTAATAGCTAAAAATTAAATACGTGTTTTCAAGACCTTTTTATATTTATTTAGTTATGTGTTACTGAAGACTTACAAAATGGTATGATTTTTAATAGTTTCTCGTGAGTGTCCCGGTTTCTGTATGATGGCGCTGTCGTTTAAAACCGATAACGCAACTAATAACAAAATAGTATTTATTGAAATACGTTTATAGCAGGTAAGCGACTATTTCTATAATACAAGTACATAGCGTATAATAAAAATAGGGTTAGATTATTAGGTATCAAATGCCACCATTACCAGGAGTACATAACCTAACTAACGAGCCGGTACCCTTCGTAGTTGTCACACTTGTCGTTGTAGTGCCTACAGCCCCTCACATATTGAAACAATGAGTGCTAAATTAAAAAATAGCGATATATCGCATTGATCGTATGTGCTTTTGAATAATAATTAATGTACCCATCAGATACAATAAAGATACGCGAACGGTAAGCCTTCAATTTGAATTTGAGTGACTGGTGAGGGGCCGGGGGGTGCATGCGGGCTTCGGGGTGGCTTTGTTGATTAGCTGCCTTTGTTTTAATACCCTAGACAGTTCCACTGAAAGCTCCCATGTTATACCATGTAATCAAACATACTGTTATCCTACACAAATAGGTGATCGGTTTAGAATGTATAATCGAATAATTTTATCTGTAACTAGCTGTTGTGCGCGACTTCGTCCGCGTGGAATTAAATAATATAGCCTATGTTACTCGGGGATAATGTAGCTTTATAATGGTGAAAGAATTTTTGGGATCGGCCCAGTAGTTCTTGAGTTATTTCAATACAAACAAAAATACAAAAATTCAAAAATACAAAGTTTCTCTCTTTATAATATTAGTATAGATATAATATTATTAAGAGTTAAATAATAAAACAGTTTCAATATAAAACATAAGTAGTTTTTCACTTGCGTATAAAGAAAGTGTTATGAGAATTTTCAAACGTTAAAACAATTGTACTTTTATAATATTAAGTACAAAGGAAAAATACGGTTCGAGGAAATTACTTTGCGCATAAATAACTACAGCAGGAAACAAATAGGACACACAGTAAAGTTTCACTTAGCGTAAGCTCTCCCGCGTTAAAACAAAACTCGTTGCAATATGTTAAATGTGGCACAAACTTTTTTATATCTCTTTACTTACCCAGTCTTTAGCATAAACTGTTAGAGAAATATTTGAAAAGCATATTTAACAAGAATTTAATTACTTTATTTTGTTTTTCACGAGTAGTAAGAGGATAATATAATTTTCATGGACGTGTTTGTTATTAAAAAATGATGATGATGATGATGATGTCCTCCTGGACGTGTCCGTCCATGGCGAACCTTGGTGCTATCTCCGCGAGTGCCATCGGAGATGGCTGGCAAATCCAAAAAAAATCTCAATTCTGGCGTATTTTTTTATTAAAAAATTCGCCAGAATTGAGTGTATGCAGTCGTAGCCCCTAGCGAAAAGATATTACGTATGTACGTGGTCGGATAGTTTTCATATGCCGTCAAATGACAGGAGTCACCTGCTGTTGATTCAGGGCTGTCAATTTCGAATCTTAAGACATTTTATACTATCAAAGTTAATGAATATTTTTGAATAATTATAACCATATTGTTCCTCACCTATTGCATGTGTTTTTCAGGTTTAGTGCATCAATTCAACTTAATTTAAAACTTAATAATAATTTATTCAAATTTAATATTTAAATAAGTTAATTTCTGTGACAAAAATATCTTGAGTATAACAACTGGTGCAATGCGGTAAACGGGAAGCTTGACAACGTGTTAAAAACTTTTAATTTATGTTCAACGTACTTCAACTAAACTAACTAAACTAGTTTTAAATAAATAAAAAAATCTCTTACGTATTTTAAAACGCAATTAGTGTGTTGGTAGGAAAACTTTTAGCCAACCGCAACCCTTTCACAGACATGACATACCTAATATTGTAATTTTTTTCATGCCACTTTTTTACATGTAGAAACTATTTATTTCATGTTCCAACTTAGATAGGAATCACTATATCGTTGAATTCCATTTTTAGCATTGCTAAGAAACTACTATTGAAATAACGAGAATCGTAACTTAACCAGCCCTGAAAGGTAACACTCCAAGTTATCGCGAACGAAGCGGCTTCCGTGACGTGCGACGTTGACATAATCCTGCAGAACCACCTTTATACTAACAACTATTTTAAATCCTCGTGTATTTAATATCATTTTAGTGTTCAATTGCAAAGCTTTGCTCGAGATTGAGCAAACAAAAAATAAGTATAAAAAAATGGTTTGATTTGCGCGACGTTTTAAAATTAAGTTATATTTTTATTCAAAATGTAGTTACGGTTTAATATTCCAAACAATAATACTGAAAGTATTTTTAATGTTGTGTTTTAATTTGAGAAGATTTTTGTATAGCAAAGCAATATATTTCAAGTTTTGAAAAGACCAGTAGAGTTTTTAGCCAGCATTTCTCAGGAGAATTTCGTGCATTAGAGCAGTGAAGTAGTTTCGGCTATTTGCAAAAGCAATTGTAAACAGCCATTCGATGTAATGCTCTTTTTTATTGATTTGATTTCTGAATACAATTAATTATGTTTTTATTATCAATTTAAACTTTTTTTTAAATTTATGATTGAACGTTATAAAAGATTATTAGTGGCCTTCAAGAAAAGAGCGTACTCCTCCCTTAAAGGCCGGCTACACATCTGCGGTTCCTCTGGCGTTGCAGGTGTCCGTGGGCGTCGGATTTACTAATTTAGGCGATCCGCTCGTTTGCCCCCTTCTCATATAAAAAAAAAGATAAATACTTACACATTGCTTTTAAGCGATCAATTTTTAGTTTGGAAGAATGGTACGGATTTTGCTTTTAAGTAAGTACATATGGAAAAGGTGTCTAGATTGAGATATACGCGAACACATTTGTTTACAAAAAAATGCGCAAATGTCACTTATTTTTACGACACCAATTATGCCTGTAAAAAAGGTTCCAACAAGTACCTACCCTGAATAGAACCAGCACAAACGTGAATGTTGATGAAAAATGTGAAAATGCAAATGGCGGCGGTGGATTTGCATGCGTTAGTCAATTGGCCATGTTGCCTGAATTTTCGGTGGACTTTGTCAGTTCTCAAATATTCGAAAAAATATTCCATTGTGAACTAGTGTTCGAATGAAATTAGTCATAAATGAATTTAAAAAAAATGGATGTGCCATAGTAGCAATTTTTACTTTTGAGCTGGTGCATGTATTTCTATTTAAAATAGTTTTATTCGCTATTCCTACAGTTTTTTTAATAGGGGGCAAACGAGCAGCGGATCACAATTGTTAGTGTGCCATGTTACAATGTATAAAAAGTACCTAATTTAGACTTACTGAATATACGAAGGTAATCTATATTATTAAATCTCTACGTTCAGTCATATCAACACCTCGCATAGAGTTAGATGGTTTTTACTTAACCAGTTTTTTCTTGCATTGAATTTATTAACTTCAAATAAAAGTCGTATTCTCAGTGCACAGAAAGTGAAATGTCAATGTTAAAAGCTTTCCTCATTTCTGCGACATCGACTCGAAAGTTAAAACCTATGTACTCTTGTGAATTGAAAAATGTATTGCACGAAAGGCCATATATTAGTTAAGTTAGTTGACATATGAGGGCCAAATTTTATGAAGAAAAATGAACTTTATTAAAAATCTTTTAATTAGACTTTAGTAATTTGTAGTAATTTACTACTGTTACAGTGACTTTGGACCTGGTACTAATGTCTAACGTCGTTTCTGAGTTGTCAAGGAAAATTAAAGGGATGAAAATATGTATTAATATAATATGCACATCAGTTGATACCCTATGTTGCTAGTAAATAGATTGATTAAACTAAAATAAAGGACTCACTATGTAAGTTTAATAGTGGCAAAGTTCTCGTATTTTAGTGCTAACATACGACTAGATACACTTTGTATGGACTGCAAGAATGATTCTTAGTACTAAACTTTACTACGAATATTATAACTTTGCCGTTCTGAAGACGAGCTCTTTGAATCTTCGCAGTGAAGGTACATAAACTTTTCATTCTGATAGAGAAGTTATATTGTAAAATGTTTCGGATATTTTATTTAAAGTTTCACATTGAATAAAATTACAAAAAGAAAAATATATGATTCAAATATCGTGGATTTGTTAGAGATCACATTTTTATCATTCCTTTAGTGTTTCCCACGCGAATAAAGTCGCTGGTCTACTCCTAGTTTATATTTTATACACTAAAGAATGCATATTCTTATAGTTTTCTATATAAATAAAAAGGTAACCGGTAGTTTATTAGTGTTAATATTTTAAATAAATATAACACTTTATTACGCGCGACTTACGACTCTGCTTAATGAAATTTAATATCCGGGTCATGTTAAAAACGCGTAGGTAAAAGTTACCGTAACATAAAATTTCCTTAATCGCTTTCTGTCCGACACGGGGAGCCGAAACCGGGTGTATTTTTATTAAATTTTTACGCATAATGAATTTATATCATATAATTCCCCTATTAAAACACGGTGCATTTTTAAGTATTTCTGCCAAACCTGCAAATGCATTTCTCGTTGTTTAAGGTCATCTTTTCAATTGTATAAGGGTTTATTTATTTATTCATTGCACACTGATACATTTATTAGATACAACATACGAGTATTTACCGACGCTCTTAGGTGAAGGAAATCATCGTGATGCAACCTGAACATATCTGCGAAGAAATTCAAAGATATGTGTGTTCACGCAAAATACGCGCTAGTCGTGGAGTTGCGGAAAATGGAGCCCATCATGGGTCGAAACCGTTTTTAACCTTAGATACAATTGTTGCCCCTTCGCGCGTGCAATAATTAATTAATTATATTTGTCCTCAGATAAGGAATACATTCGGGTTCTTGACCGATGATACATTATATGAACAAAATGTATGTTTAAATTAACAATTGTTTTAATGTTGGAACTTCGCTTCAACTAGGACATTTTGAAATTTAAAACATCATGAAGAAATATCTGAACCACCTGATTGTTATCCGAACATCACTTTTGTTATTCTGTCCACTAACATAACAATATTTTATCGACGACTCGCAATAAGGATGCTAATGTTTCAGTTTAGTACGAAAAAAAAACAGTTACATTTATGTTGTTTGCGAAACAAACAAGAAATAAAAACGTATACATAAAACAAAGTTACGTTCGGCCTCATCAAATGTTAATAAAAATACAATAAAACGTTTAATAGAGTTTTATCTGTGATTCTTTTTATAAGATTTTGTAAAGCTTGAGTTTTAAGACATCTATATTGTTTATATTAATAATTATTGATATTTTTGTTCTATTTCTACATAACAAATATTAATTTCACGTGTGCTTGGCTTTTTGTTTTGACCTTAAGATATTCTATGAAAGACATTACAGACAAGACTTATAAATTTTCAATTAATTTTGTCTTTTTCATTACAAAGCAAGCGTGCTTCGGCTAGCAATTAATATTTTCCATCTCTGGAATTGCAGTGTACTAAATGGAATTGCAAGTACGGATGACATTAACAAAGACACGTGTAAGTAAATAAGTCGAACAAACGCTCGCGTTCGAATGGATTACGAATCCAGGACACACACGGCCTTACAAATGTATTTTGAATACACGGAGTATGCAAAACATACCCGCAACGTGAATATGGAAAGCGGCCCTGTTGATTTCATTTGACCTACATATGCTACGTTAATTAGCAATTCTCTCCGAATTTTTTCCATCTTTGTTGACATTCAGATGGAAAAACTGATCTTGTGGTAAGTACTTACTACTATTTGAAAGTGGGTGTGTCATTGTTAAAGGGAACTCGAAAGGTAACAAGACTACTCTATCGTTTCAATTAAATACGAGAGAGAGAACTAAAAAAAGTTATTCTTTAATGTTAAGTGATAAAGGGTTTTACATTTATTAAGTGGTGTTCTTTGGATTTCACAAAGTATTACAAAAATTATGCATGTAATACATTCCATATAAAAACAACACTGTAAAGCTATAGAGTAATTGCAATACTTCTACCTTAAATGATACAATATAATACAAATAATTTCCGTTTATGTGAAGAAATTTAATAAAAATACAACAGTCCGTTTTGCCTCCGCGTGTGGAACAAAAAGAAATTAAAGGAATTTATGTTATGGTTGCTTTTTATCTCTTCGTGGTTACTAAAGTGTACTTTATACTTCGCTTTATTTTGTTTCTATTAACATGTTTAATTTTCAGCAAAAGAATTGACACTTGTTCCGATTGCGAGACCGAAAATAAAGTTCATTACTTCTATTAGACACTGATAAAATTATTCTAGGAAGGAATAAAGAAAATTGATATGAAGAAAAGCGATCACATAATTCTTTATATATTTGGCTCAGAGCCGACAATATTAAATAAATGTTTTATTCATAGCGTATTTTGTATCATTTCCGCGAGAAATGTAGTTTTTGATTTACTCGAAAGGGAAAACGTTATTGCGACAAGAGTGAATAGTAAAGTTCTATTTTATTCGCAGTACTTATACTTTTGATTCTTATGACAAATACAAAAGCAATCAAACTGGTGACACAGGGTTGTCACAAATAGCCAAAGACAGAAAGCTGTTTAAAGTATAAGTGAGTGTTAAGCTATCAATGAGACGCAAGAATGTAATATAAACAAATTATGAAACATTCACTGATCGTCTATTTAATTTTATAAGACACTTTTTGTAAACAAAAATTAAATTAGTCATCATTATCACCTCACCATACGTATCCACCCCACTGACGTTAGTCGGAGTCAACCCTATGTTAGGGGTGAACAAAATAGCACTAACAAATATTTAATAATTCTCCACAACATTACAATAACCGGTAGCCATTTGGATTATTAATCTTAAGTGAGATCATGTGGGTAAATAGAAGAGACAGGGCATTAGACAAGGGAGGGTAATCAACAAAAGCTCTCCGAGTGCTTCGCTCTGAAATTCGTAACTAAGCACTTTACAATATCGTGCGAGCTCCCTGCGGCGACCGCGTCCGAGATGACTTATGGAAATTTTGATTGATTGCGAACTACACTGCGCCGCACTGTATGTAACGCCATTGTTTGTTTTCCGACGATATTGAACTGATGCTACTATTGCTATCCTCTACACGACTTCTGCGACTACCTAAGTTTCCTAATGATATTGTATATTCAACTTACCACTTATTTACTTCCAATCGTAATTTCCATTAGATTAGAAAGTTAAAAAAATCATATATCTTACCAATTCGTAGGTTTCAATAACATTATCCGTGTTCAAAGTTAAACCATGTTTTTATAAAATGAAACTATACAAGTATAGACATGTATCCACGTCGTATTGTTTGCAACCAACGATTATAATAACATTAACCAAATAAAATAAACAACGGCCAGTGGAAAATGTTTTAACACCTGAAACAACAATAACATTTCCGAAGGCTGTTGTTATGCAAAGTCATTTACCGGGATTGTTGAGCGTTAAAATTTTATCATAATCGCTCGTGGACTACATACATGTGCGAAAAAACATGACAAAACAACTGATATTATTTTGCTGAACGCTTATACAATGAATACGTTGGTTACAAATAAATTAAACTGTAACGGTTTAAATTTTAACTTTATCATAAATGATAACGTATAAATAAAGCTAAGTTTTGCTAAAACATGTCCAAAGTAACCTAATACCTTCAAATCTGATGTCAAACTATCATTAGTTTTTAACCGACTTTCAACAAAAGGAGGGTATTTTGAAATTTCTTGTACTACATACACCTCGAAAAATCTTAAACGTATTAATATTTATGACTCAGTTGCTGAAATTGTATCGTACAGTTTACGAGAAAGTTATATACGCAACAATTGTGCCGCTCGTAAAATGCTTCGTAAAATGGCGAACGAGCATTTATCGTTCGGGCATACTTCAATTGGATGTATTTGGGCAAGTCACAGCTATTGCTCGCAGTGACATCTGCCGGTTCCGACACCGAAGCGTTGAATTTAAATTCTTTTCAGACTTTATACCTGAATATAGGAGAATATGATACATAATATTACATAGTGCTACAAGTCGATTGTAACATCTTAATGTTATAACGTATGCATCTTTACTACATAATAATATTATCGTCTTCATCTTGTGTTTGAATTATTATTCCTTTGGTTTCAAGGAATTAATGTTTCCCTTATCTAAAATATCCAAGGAAAATTAAAGATTTAAGAACTAAAATTAATATTGAAATAGTAATTAAATTACTTTTAGAAATTAAATAAAAAAAAGCTACTTAAGTAATAACTATGATGATCATATATGACATGCATTTTTGGGTATCGTTGATATGTGGTAAATGACAATTTTACCTATGTTTATATGTATATATCTAATTACAGATCAAGTATTTTTTTGAAGCAATTAACAGAATTTTTGGATACCGTAAAATATATCTACCGGGATTGGTAAATGCATCTCTACGTAGCAGAAGCTACACGTATATAGAGATAATGCTACGAGTGGCTACGGGCGGCTGTTCGCTACGAGGTATCCGTACGGCTTTTATCGGAAAGCCATTTACAATGTAAATGTATAACTAAATTTAACATATCTTTAAATTAAATTAGTTTTAATCTTGAAATAAAACTGCTAGTAAATTAAGAACAAAATGTGACTGTTCTGGTCCCTATGCGGTGCCTTCCTTCCTTACAGCATTGTCTGGCTGTGCTCCTGGGGCTTGTGAGTATCGCTTTATATTATTACTTCTGACTACCTTCTTCCTTTCTTTATCGTCAAGGAGCACTTAGCTTTACTTTTGGTCATTTATTTTTGAATATTAAAATAAGCAACTTTAATTTTGTGTATCAAAGCAGTTGTAGTTTTTAATATTTGTTCGTGTTTCAATTTCCAAAAAAATATTTTATACCCTGAGGCATAGAATAGGGATACAGTCTTTACAAGTGGTAAATAACATCCTTTTAACACTGATTCTTTCCATTGAAAGTGGTGATTTCTTGTATCGAAGATACGCGATGTATTTTCTCTTGAATGGGGACCGTATAATTTATTTGGTGTGTAATTACCTCCGTTGGCCTGAGGACGTATATTCATTAGTTCCATTAGTGCTGCTATGTCGCTGTAAATACTCCACCTGTACGGAACGAAAGCTATTTACAAACAATTTATAACTTTACTATCAATGACATTAATATCTATTACATTTTCACGGATCAAAAGGTATTCTATGTTAAAAGTTAACTGATGTCAAGTAAATTGTTAAAACTTTCGTGAGACATGATTATACTTTATTTATTTAAAACGGCTAAAAACTCACGTGTAATTTTCGGTGATTTCAAGTCTTCTATGTGACTAACCAGACACTAGACACACTTGTTCAATAATAAGCTGTCAGATTTTATGACTATCTGATTTTCTAAAAAAAAAAATTTTCAAATCTTAAGCAAGGTAAAAACATAATAAACACTTTTGTACTTGGGTAGATAAAGTATATAGACACTTTATACTCATTTTATACTTATTTTCAAACAATTCAATACAAAGAGAAATCTGTGTTGCTTGAAGCCAATAGAGATGTATTCTTAGTATTACAGGAATGTGGTTAGTCCCAAAGGGATGGTGGGAATAAGGCTGCGCCGGTAATTGGGTCTCGAGTTTCTCACACTGAGCGTAATACATGTTGACATTTACTGGTTTACACTGTTGCTGTACGTACGCTACGTTTGCATTCGAGTCCAAATAACTATTATTCAAGATTTAGATTACAATTTTTAAGTAACGAAATTCATGGTCTAAAACTATTTTTGTATTTTGAAGAAATTTGAATCGATCCAAATAACGTAAATTGTAAAACTACACCGTGTTGCAATCCAAAGCCTATTTACCATGAACAAACCACACGTTGGGTTGAACTCGTTTTATATTAAAAAAAAATTAGAAACTTGATGGCATCCATTTTTTTTTATAAGAGAAGGGGGCAAACGAGCGGTTGGATTACCGAGGTGATCTTCGACGCCCATGGACATTTGCGCAAATGCGTTGCCGGCCTTTATAGAATTAGAAGATCCTTATAATTAAGGTGTTTCATGGAAACGAGATATAACGCAAATAATACTTAACATAGAATTTAAATTTGTTAATTTAATAAAGTAAAACAAAAATAAATATAAACGAAATCTCGGTAAATACAATATGGATAATATTATTTGGTTTTGTACATGTTTCTATATCCCTCGAGTTTGTTATTAAACGAATGGGTGCGTGTAATAACTCCCAAAGCAATTAGGTTCACGTGTCCTGCTACCCGCATATAAGTAATTAGTAACATTTATACGTATAAAATTACATGTGTTTAATTCTATAAATTTTCTTACAGGGTCGAGCAATTAAAATTACAAGACCCGTTACCCTTAGTAATGGATAATGTTTCTGTTCAATCGTAAAATATTTTATGTTTTTACTTTAATTATAAAAACCATCATTATTTTCCCAAATGAACAATTCAGTGTGAGACGCGCCGCGACCGCGACCACCGAAAAATAAGCACTCGCCCTGTGATGGACTCCCGAAGAGTCCGAAACTAGTCGGTACCGACACCGATAATTGCACGTGAGTTTTCGCCGTTTTAAATAAATAAAGTAAACAATGCACTAATTAATATACAATAAATTAATTGTGTAGTGACCCAGTATATTTATAAAACGACTGAAATTAAAAATAATTATTTTAATCTATTGTAAAAGAGTCGTGATATTGCATTATTGCGGAATGACCTGGAGCGTATTAATTTTACAACAATAATTAAAAATTCCTTTTTGTGTTCAAAGTATTTTTTTTAATGAATATGAAATTCAGCACGTGTGTACCTACGTACCTATCTATACTAATATTATAAAGAGAAAAAAATGTATTTTTGTATGTATTGAAAAAACTATAGGACTAATCTGAAAAATTCCTTCACCATTAGAAAGCTACATTATCCCCGAGTAACATAGGCTATATTTTTAATTCCACACCAATGAAGTCGCGAACGACAGCTAATAATGAAAATGATATAACATTTTTTGTACGAATGTATTTGAATTGTAAAATCATCGTAAGACTTTCCACCAACACTCATCCTTATGAATTCAAATAAAAGAAAGAACCAATTCATTCTTATGTTAAAAGTTTTTAAGATAAATGTAACTTGAGTATCGCGCTGTGTTCAACTATGATCAAATCCAACGACATTTCTTTTGTTTTTCTACTTTTAACGTGTTATTTTAAACAATGTACATATACATAAACATTGCAAATAATGGTTTAGTTTTGGCTTCGAGGAAATATTTGCGCAATCAATTATAATGGTTCTATACAAATCCAAACTTCTTAGAAATGTACTAAAAAAAGCGTAACATTGATTAAAACTTCAGTTCAGCCAGCTAAAAACGTTCAGTTTTTTAAATTAACAGTTTTAACTGACGTACACACGTCAATTTAAACTGCACAGTCGAACTGTACAGTTCTAGGTTTTGCCTACACGCGTCAGTTTTAACTGCACCGTCTAAATGTACAGTTTAAAGGGAATATACGGCTTTAATTCGGTTCATTATATCACGTACAAATTATAGTTGCATTTTTTATCACTAAAGCGTTAACATTACTAACGAATGAGAATCTGTAAGGTGTCCAACGAAGTGTGAGACTATAATAGTGTGTTAATTCGCCGCAGCCGCGTCGCTTGCTTTACATTGTCCCCATTCACTTTGATGTCCATCGGATATTACTTGTTTATACTTAAAACTTTTTATAACAATTTAAACTATAGTATAATTAATTGTACAAGGCAAATATTTAATTCTTTAACTAATTTGATCCAGCTTAGAGACTATAAACGTTGGCTAAAGGGGGTCAAAACGTGGCAGGATTGGATTAACTGAAGCAAATTGAGAAGTCAAAAAAATATATGAAACGTAATGATAAGCACATAAATTTCTATTATGATTATGGAATAAAATGAGGACTTTAGTGCTTCGTTGCTATACTTAGCGATGAATTAAGCTCATAATTCTATAGATTTTCCTGGTAAATAGGATTGTCGATTTTTAACGAGCTAATCGTTAAAATATGCAGTTGGCATAAAAACACGAGTGGCCACTGAAAGTTGAAAGATAAAACTAGCGTTATTTTTCCGCTTCGGCCCAATCGAGAATCCTGTGGTCTCTGCACTCGACGCCATTAAATGAAGTGGTTAGGTAAGCCTTATGAAAGAATTTTTATTTTAAAATGTCTGTATTTAATATAACGTTAGATAAACTATGCATAATTAAATTTTCTTTCTTTCAACACCAGTTCATTTTAATATTTATAATTGATTTTACTGATATTATGAAGATGTTCGCTGAAAGAAAATGTTATTTGCTTAGATATGAAAATAAATCCTATGCGCGTCTGTTATAGAAAGTATGAAATGAGAATTTTGCAGAATCGGATACCATTTTCTTAAATGTATGCTAAAATGTTTTGAATTGAATATAAAAATAGTGTAAACATAATTACAACTTGTCAGAAGCAACAATGGAGTCTCGCGGTGTGCGCTCGTTGCGAACTAAACTTGTCTTTTTTCAGTGTTTCGGAAATTTTTGTTCAGTAATTACTTTTACTCTTAGCCTTTCAGATTCCTCCTATAACTTTAAACTCTAGTTATTTACCTTTATAATTCCCTTTTCAATATATTGAATTGCGTAAATCCAATAACGACTTTGCTCAAACTAGCGCAAAAACAGAATTAATATTTTATGCTGTAGGATTTTATATTTGAATCACTGTATATTTTAGTATCATTGATATAAAGAGAGCTTCAGCCTTGTCCGAGTTACCTAAAAGCTTTGGAACGTAATCCTAAGAGCAGCTGCAATCTGCTTTACGAACAGAATAACAAACAGTATGCTTACTCTAATTGACTACGACTATGACTGAATACTACATTTGTCAAGATTTTGACCGTAATTTTTGATAAATAATTTAATATATTTTTTAAGCCTTTTTATGTTATTGAGTTTTTAGTCTAAAGCCGATAACAAAACGTGCATTGCCCCTTACTTGAGATTATCGTCATTTTCACTTTTTTCTTCACAATCAATAACCATAAAAGTGGCTAGGCACGTAAATATAGAAAATTTAGTACCGTATAAAAGTTGGAGTAAAGTTCTAGAATTGTTCGAATCACAATGAAAACTATTGTACATATATATTTCGGTGAGCTTGTATATATCAAAAGCTCTATAGATTGTTCAAAAAGCGCTTTTAGATTTTTCTTTTAAAATATTTTATTTTTCGAGTAATAAAATCAAACGTTCTTCATTTTACGATGTTTTATGTTGGTAATACTATTAAAAATATAAGAAAGTTAAAAACAGTTTAACGATATGAAATTAACATTAAGTACAATACATTTTACATAGGTAAGTTTCACCAAGGTACTCGTATCTTTTCTATTCCTTTTCCCACATAAAGACAGTCGCATCATCTGTGGTATATATCAAGGAAACTATTCGTTTTCTTTAAATAATACCCAACCAGTTATTACCAAATGCTATTCTTTTCGAACATTGTACTAAGATGTCATAGTTAAGACTTATAGTTTTAATGAAGCGGACCACAGGCAGAGCCCAACTTTAGCTACTGTTGTGACAGTTTCTAGCAGCTGTCGAAACAATATCAAGATATTTGCTGGAAATGGGTCAAAAGTCACTATTTCAACGTTATTAAGAAACTCATAATTTCATTTAATTACTCGCAGTTTTATTATACAGTCGAAACTGAATAAACGATGGTCTTAAGGGACCGCGATATTTGTCTCCCTTATAGAGGTTTCTCTCTAATCCGTCTATCTCGCTAATGGAGGTAACTCATCGGGACCATTGAAGGACTCACGCCTATCAAGGTCTCGCTTATACAGGCTTGATTGTATTTTAGAATTGTACAAGCTTTTAATCATTTTTAAAACAAATATTTAGCTTAAAGCAGACCGCTAGAATAGAAGTAGATTTATTACACTCTTTTGGGTCATGTGTAGTACCGTCAATTTAAAGTTTCTGACTGATGTTCAGACATACAAGTGAACAAGTCGAAAGATTAAATATTTCCTTTTTAAAATAGTTAAAAGATAATAAAATAGGTGTTATTGTGCATTTCCATTGAAGATTTATTGCTGACAACCATCTAAAATAGAGCCTAAAAGGAAAGATATAGTAGTCAATTGTAAGTACGTATAAATCCTATCTCGTGTGACAAGGCTGTGCCGCAGCGGGGTAGCCGAATCCTTTGTTGGAATTTTCAACCGTCTCATACAGTTTAGCGACTTAGCTCTACTACTACCACTTTCGGGATACTGTTGCTAAAAGTTAGCTGTTTAAATTTCACTGCTGTATTACGTCATATTTTGGTCTCTCTCTTTTGAAAGATAATGAGTGAAAAGATAATATAAAAAATCAAATGTCGACAAACTTAGATTAGATACTTAACATGGCATCTTCAGCCGATGAACAATGCTAGGTTTCTTTTAAGGGCGCGAGCAAGCCCGTCTTCCCCTTTCGACACCCAACTATTGTTACATATTCAATTTCATCTAGAATAATATGTCTAAAACTAAAAGAAATCTCATCTATAGTAACAACGTCGCCACAATATCCCTTTTCGTACTTCTTTAGTACTAAAACTTCGGGTCGAAATTTATATTCAGTGTCGCTACGAATTCTACGGCACCTTTTCTTTTTGAGAACTAATAACTTGAAGGTGAGATGTGACTTAGGTTTTGTAGATATACATCGAATGTCTTTTGTTTTAATTTACTTCGTAGGATAAATGAAGAATGATAGTAAAATGTCCAACAGATTTAACATCATCCAATCTATGGGCAGAATCATCACCAGCTCACTATACGTCCCCACCGAGGGGCACGGAGCCTACCCCCTAAGGGGTGACTAGGCCATAGTCAACCACGCTGGCCAAGTGCGGGTTGGTCGACTTCACACATATCTTTGAATTTCTTCGCCGATATGTGCAGGTTGCATCACGATGTTTTCCTTCACCGTAAGAGCGTCGGGTAAATATGTACATATGAAATTTGAAAATCGAAAAACACATTGGTACATGGCGGGATTCGAACTCGGGACCTGCAGATTGCAAGTCAAGAGCTAAACCACTGAGCCACCGACGCTCTGGGCAGACGCGCCGATGGGCAGAATAGTGAGGAAAAATGACTGCTTGGCCGTATGCTGGTCTTAAATAAAATAAGAGTTGAATATGCACCCTGGAGGCTAGATATAATTTAAACAGATTTAATGAGATTTCATGAAAGGCTTATGTAATGTTTCATATACAACTTCATACAAGTTGTGTGATATAGGTTGAGTTGTCAGAATCCTTGTCGCCCGTAGAGTTGTTATCTCGCTCACCTGGGGAACTATACGTTTTCGTTTAACGCAGTAAGTTTCACAGAAATAACCGAATATTACATAATGTATGTTAATTTCATTTATCCGTTGTATAGAAATGTTACTTAAATATAAGCTTTTGTTTTTTATTAAAATCATAATTATGAAAATAGTAAAAAAAGCTAAAGTTCGATTGTTGGTGGTAAAAGCCTAAATCAAAATAAGGCAATGTCTACTTTTTTAGCTTTGACTTATTTTTAACATCCATAGTTAAATAATACACAAGTAATATTTTGAACTTTGTTAATATCGATTTTATTTTGATGCGGTTTTAATAGATAGAGTGATTCATTTGGAAGGTTTTCATGTATAATAAATACATTCACAATATAGTAGAGTAATACTGAAATTTTAGACATTTTTAATATGATGTCGTAAATTAACACATTTTTAGCGCTTACATTGTAAACCCTACAGTATTTAGTATCAGTATTATACCGATTCGCACCCGTGCGAAGCCGGGGCGGGTCGCTAGTCTAAATATGTTTGGGATTGAACTATAGGCTGTTTTAACTAGCTAGAAATTCGCAACCGTGTTTATTTGTGTTTGTTGTATTTACTGACAGACGGTAAACGGGTTTGCCAGCTTGTGTTCACTGTGATGTGGAATGATAGAAAGCTTCGGACAATAAAATAACTAAAGCAGTCCAATATGCGCCTTATACATGAGTAACATAATAGACTAATTTTGTTTAGCAAATAATTATACTACGATTCTGTGATGAGATAAATTTAGCTACGGTATAGGTTAAGCAGTAAATATATTTTTATTGAGGCATTCAGTACCAAATTAAGTGCAATTCACGTCAACCGGCTTGGGATCGATGTGGTATGTTGATTAATAAATCACTACGGTACTGCAATGAATTTTAGCCGTCCGAGAATCAATGCGAGTGACGTCACTGATGATGTCATTATTTGACTGACGTTTCCCTGTTATCCATCACACTGAAGATGAACTTATCTCGTTCTAATATTAAATTTTAGGGAAATAAAGATTCGTTTTTTATATATTAAAGTGGCAAACGAGCAAGCGGCCACCTGGACTCGTTCAAATAGCGAAGCGACCACTGTCCATAGACATCTTCAATCGCAAATGCATTGTTTACCCTTAATCTACGGAGGAGGAGGCGCACAGAAAGAGGATTCCTCTTCCTATGTGTCCCCTCCCCCGCCAAATCCACTTTCCCTTCTCATCTATTGCTTATAAGTCTTTAGTCTTTGGTGTGTTTCTTAGGAGATTCGCAAACCCGTATTATGAAATTAAGAATTTAAGCATCAAAGACTTTTGTTATAAATTGTTAAAAGAAGTTTCAACAAAAAATCTATTCGCGATTTCTGAATTCAAAGATTCATTTTTAAAATAAATATACGTTGTCATATTGATCTTGTCTAAAAATGGTCTCTAACCTCAAAACTCATTTAGGATTCTGCCATTAGATGACAATGGTATACCAATAACAAACTGGCAATTTATCTTGTCAGTTGCAACACCGCGATGCCAACTGTTTCAACTGATGTGTGGTGAACGCTCTATATTGCTAAATGCACGGGAGTATATTTTTAAAGCTTTCAATTTTAACATTTTATAAATGTGATAGTTTAGGTGGTACATGAAGCCGAATGCAGCACTCGGCTTCATGTCCATCCATCCTGCGCTCGCTCCCTGAGTTACACGCATTCGATACTGAAATAGGCTAAGATGGCCCGTGATAAGAGCGCTCCGTGAAAACGGTAGGTGGGTCCGCTTTAGTGTTATGTTTCTTTGAAAGAATCTTCTGAACGGCTTAACGGATCTTGGTGAAATTAGACACATATGTAGAAAAACACGTAAGCTGCTTACTAAGATTTTTTTTTAATTCCGCACGTACGGACTTGCGGGCGACAGCTAGTTTTCTATAAAGTAGAAATTGCAAAAACAAATTCGATTGCATTTTAAACGAGCAAGTTAAAGATACTCATGCAGATTCCAGTTACTTGAGTCCTAGGTATTCTTTATCAAAGGAAAATATTGTTATTTTACCTTATATTTCTTAGTATTTTCCAAGTAGATTATATTATACTCGCTGTTGTGCGCGACTTCGGCCGCGTGGAATTAAATAATACTCGTATATCCTATATTACTCGGGGATATTGTAGCTTTTTAATGATGAAAGAATTTTTGAAATCGGCCAAGTAGTTCTTGAGTTAATTGAATACAAACAAAAATACAAAAATACATAGTTTCTCTCTTATAATATTAATAAATTTATTTTTCCATTCTAAGTAATTCCACTGACTATTTAAGTCAAAAGCAATAATTTCTTTACAAAATTTTCTAATTGAGTTTCCTTACAATCTCGCAGGTGTGTCGGATTATAATTAGTAATAAAAAAGTATTTGATTGGTGAAATTTTTAATTACGGCCTCGATAAACGCGCCAAGTAGATTGATTTTGTTCTTTTTGTTGATTTAATTCTTTTTGTTCGTTTGATTAGTTTTAGTTTGAAAATATTTAATTCAACAACTGTACTGTGACATCGATAGGTACTAAAATAAACTGTTAACTAAATTGACCTGTCTCGAAGGCTTTATAAACGGCATTTTAAAAAGTTTTAATTGACTAACTTCATTATTCGAGGTTGTCGGTCGTCTATATTGTTATTGAATTTATTTACGCTTTTGACATTTTGTTTATAAATTGAATTTTAAGTTTTAAGCACGCCACAAACGTTCTGATTTTTAACCGCACAGTTAAAACTGAGCGTATATAGCCGGCTTTATGTTTTACCAAATAAAAGCTACGTGCAATAGATGTTTAAATATTATAAAACGAAATCTTTTAGATGAGATAATATTGCACTTCATCATTATATACAACTTGACCTAATGACTTTCTGAAACATTCGCTTTGTAAGTAGAATTTAATATAAACCCTCAGTCGATTATGTTTTTTCCCCTTAGCAGGATATTTCTTCTCTACAATCTCTTAAAGAAAGAGTAAATTGCTTTTCGTGGTTTTGCTTTTGAAAAATCCTTTATCGACATTAAGTGCTTTTCCTTTGATGGTGTTTTTTTTCATAACAAAGTCTTTTTATGTTAGTTGTTTTCAATTTCATACCAAACGTATTGAAATTGGTTGCAAATGCTCAAGGCATCCGGTCATTGTTTACCTTAAGATTAATTTATTTCTCAACAAAAGTCATCACGGATTGTTATTACGTTACAGGGGCGTAAGTAAAGCCTCGCCCAAGTCTGTCAATTTCTCTATAAAGCCAGCTACATACGCTCAGTTTTAACTGCACGATTCTAATTGTACAGTTTGACTGCGACTGTGTGTGCAGTGACTGTACAATTAAAACTGAAAGTTTGTAGTCGGCTTAACCGATGTTGATACGCTGTGACTCTCAGAAATAGTAGGCATTTATTATTTAAAGATAGTCACTTGTTTCAATCCTTTATCATACACACGGTGAATTAAAATAAATTGCGATAATAAATCGAAATGACCCATAATAATTTTAATTAATTTTTTATCCCGATATAATTGTTTAAATTGGGCAATTAGTGTTCATTAACAATAATTAATTGTGCAAAGCCGGAAGCGCTGCAGTACTGAGAGTAAACTAATTTCACCAAAAGCATCGCAATCAGTTACAATATTATGTTTACCTAATAAAGCTATGGAAAATACTCTGGCATTGTTTACATTTGCAATATACAAGTATACGAGAAAACTGATTGAGAATACAAAACTGCAATTCATTTTAAACTAAACACCTACTAACCTTTTCAAAGAGTTTAAGAGACATGAAAATTGAATATTACGGCCGAATTTTCACACGAAACTCAAATATTTAAGAACGTCTTACATGTTAAGTCCATACTTAAACTATACATACTACGGCGATCTAGTTTAATTCTGACATCACTTAGCGTCGATGGCTTAGGAGTTTAGCTTTTGACTTGTAAAATGCACGTCCCGAGTTCGAACCCCGCCATGTAGCAATGTATATTTCGATTTTCATATATACATATTTACCTGACCCTCTTACGGTGAAGGAAAACATCGTGATGCAATTTGCACGCATCGGCGAAGAAATTCAAAGATATGTGTGAAGTCACGCAAAATACGCGCTAGTGGTGGAGTTGCGGAAAATAGAGCCCATCATGGGTCGAATTACACTAGACTACTACACTTAGATTTCAAGCGACACTTAAATTTAAGTGGTGTTTGAACATTCGACCGATAGTCTGCTTGCTATTGACTGAGAATATGGTAGTCAATTATGAGTCGTACATAGAAATCCTTTCTCATGTGAGTGGGCGCGGTACATGCTCGCTCCGTCGGACGAATCTTTTGTTAAGTTACAGCCGGTCTCATACAATTTACGATCTTCACTTAACAACTATTATATAGAACTAGGCACTAGGTAACTATGTATAGATACTGAATATCTAGAAATGTTGTATAGAATAATATTAATGGAATATTTTACACCTTTGATAGTAAAATTAGTTTACATTTAGGATGGTTCAATTTCTCGGTATGTAGCGTTACTATAGCGAACGTCAAAAACGTATGAAACTGACATTGACATTCGATAAGTCAAGTGCTTATCACTATTTTTGCTTTCGCTATCGAATCACTTTGTAGCGCATGTGCTTTGAGTAACCCCTTGTACTATTATAGTATTATATTATCTGTGGTAATGTTAACTGTTTTTTTTTTTTAGAATTTTTATTGAGGAATTTACTTTATTATAAAAAAAATATCTTAACACTTAATATTTTATAGGTATAATTTAATCTAATTCTCTCATGATGGTGCAAAAGAAATTCAATTGTGCACATTTACTAACATTACTTTAAAACATTGTCCAGAATTTGGAAAATAGTTTAATATAGAAACCTTTGTCCTTCGACAGTATTAACAATTTTACGGTGACACTAATACAAGCGGAATGCGCAGCTGTTGCTCTTTAATTAAAATTTCCAGATCGTCATCGAGGCCTTTGTATAAATTATCCGAAAGTTATTACGAAAACGATAATGGAATATCTAATTTAATACGGTCAACAAAACATTTTTTTAACGGATCTTTATTACACCAAATATTTGAAATAATTACAGACGCATTTATGGGCAAAGGGTTATCTTAAACCTTAATGTTCCTTGATTTGTTAAAACCTTTTCACTTTCTAATAATATCTATATCACGTCCGTAACTCAGAGGGGTAGGCAGACACAACCTCCATTTGGCACGATCCTAACACCTCTCTCGCTTCTTGTACATTCATACATCTACGCATGCATACACGACGGTTAAGCATGCTCTTAATATCTACTAAATTATAAATAATAATATCTAATATCTACTAAATGTAAAAAGGAAGTGTTTTATATGTTTATATGTTTATTATAAAACTAGCTGTTGCGCGCGACTTCGTCCGCGTGGAATTAAATAATATAGCTAATGTTACTCGGGGATAATGTAGCTTTCTAATGGTGAAAGAATTTTTCAATTTGGCACAATAGTTAAGTTTATTCAATACAAACAAAAATACAAAGTTTCTCTCTTTATAATATCAGTGTAGATATAGATTGATAAAATCAGAACATTTGTAATTTTAGTATAAACCGATCCTAATCAAAATATGAAATGATTTCCTAAAGCAAATAATGCGTAATGGGGTGCGCTATTTTAGTTGAGTTTTAATTAGCACTGTCAAAGATTGATTAAGCGATGTTTGATGTTCGTTAGTTGTTTGTGAAACATAATTAATTTGTTATAGTTATTTTACGCCTAAAATTACGCGATTGAATGTTATTATTAAAATTGTTAATAGGATCGTAATAGATAGGTTAGGTAAATAAGTTACTATTATTTAAAGTTGAGTAGCGAAGATGCGTAAAATACGTTAATATCTACCTTAACATTTCTTCACATGGATTGACAATAACTCTACTCTATGTACCTACTAAATACAAGTATATAAAGAACTAGCTGTTATTCGCGACATCGTCCGTTTTGAATTAGATCTATTTACTTACTCGGGGATAATGTAGCTTTTTAATGGTGAAAGAATTTTTGAAATCGGCCCCGTAGTTCTCGAGTTATTGCAATACGTACAAAAATACAAAGTTTTCCTCTATATAATATTAATATATAGATTATAATTTACATTTTAGTACTCTATTATAACCTTTACTACTGAATACCAAATGTACACAGACACAGTATTACACCGTAATTGAATATTCCTTGAACTTTAATTGCCGCCAGCGTCTTTTCTCTGTGCTGTAATACGCGCTACAATTCGATAAAGAGAGAAGTACCGACTGTTTACATTGCACGAACGCTCTGCCAAGTCTACTTAATGAAAAAGACGGAACCCGGACAACTCATTAATTTGTTAGATTAAAAATGTTTCATTCATAAAGATGCAGAAAAATGAGGTAAAAAAAACTCCCATAATTAACTTTAAACTTTCGTGATTTTTACTAACATATTGTACGTAGGAAACGGGTTTTTTTCTGATTTAGCTGTTTGAGGTCCTGATATTTTGGCACAGTTGCATGCGCCATGGTCACGGGCTGACTGAAGTGGTGCGTTAGTGTTGAAAGAAGTTAAAGGTAGCTATATCTGTCCACCTTTTTTCGCATTATATGTTATTGTTCGACAAACCACAATCACTGTGTCCACTCTTTTTTGCCTACTAGAAGTCGGCTGCTGTCCGTTTTTATTAAAATACTGGATCAAATTTGCATATATTAGAAAAAGAACTCGAAGAGATAGCTTGTAAGAAAAACTTGTATTGGTCTTTTTTCTTCTTCACGTAGCATTGTAACGCTTACTGGGTTCAGCTAGTAGATTATTAATCGAACTGACATATGTTTGATAACGGTTGGCGGGATAAACGATCTCGCCTTGTCACATTGGCACATTGTCAATTTGCACGCCGCGACCCTTTTCTAACCTTCGATTTTCACTGCCTCATCAATTGTACCAAAATATAATGTCGTCTCTATCATTCTCTATAAAGAATATGAGATAATAATAAATCTTACAATGTATTGAGGCAGTGAAAACCTACGGTGACAATGTGAGAAGCTTACAGATGTGGGTATTGTTACAGAAACGAATAATTTGAATGTCATTTCAAATGATGAATAATTCAATTCATGAATAATGTAAATATTAATAATCGATAATAGTAAAATTTTAATAATTTGACGAATAAACACAAAGGATTATTGCCCATTCTTTTACATATTTTCATGCGTAACATAATCATTAGTTACGAGCAATTAATTTCATGTCAGAACAATCTGTTTCAATAGTATTTTTCGTATACGAAGCCATGGTAAAAGGCATTATTACCAATAAAAAAAATGTTACTATCAAGTAAAATATTTTTACAAGATATTTTAAATCGTAAAGTTCAGCAACTTTACTCTCTTGAGATTAAAACCGTGAAAAAGATAGAAGCTACCTAATTTAAAGTATTTACTTAGCTTAATGAAGTAAATTATTCGCTTTGACTAAATTAGTTCAATCAAGTTGACGTCTATAGAAAAAATAATGAAATCTTTCTGTGATTCATATTTAAATTGGTAACTCTGCATTTGCTATTACAACAAATAGTATAAATTGCCAGCTTATTACTCACGCTATTTCTATTAAAAGCTTTAACTTTTTTAAATCTCAATATTATGACTTCTTGATTGTTTATTCCGTATTATTTTAATCCCAATTGATGGCTTACATAAGTGTTTCGATATAAGGCTGATAGAGGTAGAATGTTAGGGCATCCTAGTTTTGTGCATTCCTTCTCCTTTTTTTTTTTGTTATATTATAAAGTGGCAAACGAGCAAGCTGTTACCCGATTTCGCCGAAACAGCGACGCGACCTCTGCCCATAGATATCTGCAAGCGCCGATGCGTTGTCTACCCTTAATTTACGGAGGAGGACACGCACAGCAAGAAGATCAATCCTCCTTCTATGCGTCCCCTCCCCCGCCATATCCACTTCCTCTTCCCATCATTTATAAGAAAATAATAGGAAGGGAAAGTGGACTAAAATCCATCCACCTCAGAGTACAATGATGTTAAAGAAAAAAAAATTACATTCCTAAAGACGGTTAGGTAGCTACTTAATTATATTTATGTTGCAGCATAAAATATAAGTTTTACCATAAAATAAACGAAGTTGAAAACTTTAAGAAGATAAGTGCAAATTCGTATTACCTCACTCCTCGTATTACATCAGCCAGTAACTATGTACCAACATAAAGGATTTGAATTACTTTGCGAGCACAAAAGAGTTGAGCGCTATGCTGCAGACAGGAAACCTAACAGAAATGAAACTAAGTAAAACCTATTGTAATCATAACTGAGCCGAACACTAATGTCTTACAGTTATTGCATCTGCTAATGATCTGCTTAAGTAAATAAGCAAATTACACATACCTAGCCTAGCAAAAAAACTAGCCTTAAGGGCATACTATGAGGAGATACCTACTGTATCTGACATGGAGAACTTTAAATATGAATTAAATATGGTTACAACGGTAGGATTAAATTGTGTAAAAGGTGACATGATTAAGAAAAGACAGACTGCAATTGTGAATGATATTAGTCAGAAGAAAACATCGGTTCATCGACCCCACATAGATAATGAGGTCATGTTTTATAATCAATTTCCATTGCAGTTCTGGAGTCTTACGGCCGAATGTTCAAACACCACTCAAACTTAAGTGTCAATTAAAATCTAATTATTGTCAAAATTAAACCAGATCGCTGTAGAATTTGGAGTTTAGGCGTGGACTTATCATGTAAGGCGTTTGATAATCAGGCCGTTACCATTTCAGAATTTATTTTTCATTTCCACTTCAATGATTCTATTTTCTTGACTCGTTAGTATACTGTTACACTTCTACGAACATAGAGAGGAAAATCCTTCGACTGAAGTGAACTCATACCACCGTATTCCGAAAAAAATGTATAAAGCACTGCAATAAACGAGGACCAATAAGTCGTCGATTATATGATACTGGAGGACACTCGGAACTAAATAAGATAGACCAGGGGTCACATGGGACCAAATTATGTATCATAAGAAATACCAGGAACAAGGATGTACTGTATTTTGGAACACATTTTATGAATGCACCAGTACCAAACGTAGAAAATACAACAGTACTAACGCTGATTCTCGTTTCGGAATAAAGCAGATAGAACTTAGTACGAAGTTTCAATGGCAATGATAGGAATAGAATGGAGTTTGGTTGAATTAATGCAAATTCACCTGCATCGGTAATGGTTTATCGATAGTAACCGCTTGGAGTACGTTTGAATCGTTAATGTACTATTGTGTATTATTCGAATTGCGTACTAGTACGTTATACTGCAGTTAGATATAGCTTTAAACATCAGTATTATTATCTAATTGTTATTATGTTTAACCGTGAATCAGTTGTTCGTCATATTTTAAGTATTTAAACCTATACCGTCTTATTCCGAAATGAACCAGCGTTATAACTGTTGTCCCTTCAACTTTTGGTATTGGTATATTCGTAGAATTTATTCAGAAATACAGAACATCCTTGTTCCTGGTACTCTTTATGATACTTAATTTGGTCCACCGAGACTCCTAGTTTAATTTATTCAGTCTCGGTTTTTGCTGTACTTTATACATTTTTTCGGAATAAGGTGGATAGGGTTGATACTTTAGAGAGCAAAATAATAATAATTTCTCAAGCTTAATAGATTGGCTATGAATACCCATTTAAACTTTTATAGAGGGATGGTTAGATGTTTCTTAAGAAGGTATTTTCAAATCGTCTAAATGGAAGCCGATGAAATTTTGGCATAGATGTAGATTATAGTCTGGAAGAACACATAGCCAATTTAGGATATGTACTTAGTTTCTTTTATTCATTCTGTCAGGACCGATTCGCGGGCGACTACTACTTATCTATAAAAAATATATCGATAAGTCGTTGAAGAATCTTATTGAAACGTATAATTTATTTCTTTGAAGCCGTGGAAAGGTAAATTAAAATGTATTAGATTGAATGGCCGTCAGCGCCGCTCTATTTATTTCCGTCACCGACAGCGACAAGGTAATTTTAATCTGACAACGAGAAAATTATATATTCCCTATTTTTTTTAAGGAATAACAGATAATATTTTTTAATTAAGTAATTTATTTTGTATTAAATATGATGCTTTATACGCATTATGTAAAAATTCGACATCATGACATCACAAAAGCGTGTATTGGTCTGGTATTTTGGTCTGTCCTCGGCGGTATTTCCAAACCGCTACGACTTAGAGTTCTTAAAGAAGCGAGCGTTTCACCTCCTCAAAGGCCGGCAACGCATCTTTGTTTCCTCTGGTACTGCAGATGTCCATGGGCGTCGTTGATCACCTCGGTGTTCTCGCTGCTCGTTTGTCCTCTTTTTGTAGAAAAAAAAACATAAATGCATAAAAATATTGGTATAAAAACAGGTCCCTTGCTGCGTATAGCGAGCTTAGTGAAGGAAAGAGGGCATCCAATTATGGTAACGAGACATAATATGCTTATTTTTATTGCTAACAACGGATCAGTGAGTTTCTTGCTTATCATGAATCGCAGATAATACTCCTTCACCAGTTTAACTTATATCAATACTGGATTTAATACTTTTAATTCTTTTACTTTAAGTTCGTCTTTTAAAAATATTTATTAATTTATTAATATTAAAAATCTACATTTTACTTATAATAATCATGTACTATGAAAATATAACAAAATATAAGCCCATATGATTTTATATTATGTAAATTATACTATTATAGTTTTAGTTTTGGCGCCCATGTATGTATAAATATATCTTTTTGTCTATTTTTAAAAGGGGAACGACAATATAATCTTAAGAATTTAAGTCATTTTTATGTGTTTTAGTATGAGAAATAGGTTACGGGTTGTCAATTAATTCTATAATGGAGACAATACATTAGTCATTCAGGATGAAAGCAGCAAAAATAAACTCCATTAAATCTTTCTAATATTACAAATACAAAAGTTTAAATTTTAGATTAATGTATAGAAGGATGAATAATATAATATTGAAGACACGTAGGCTACTTATTACATTCTTTTAATTCCACGCGAAGGAATATGCTGCCAAAGGCTTGTACTCGTAGTTTAAAAAGAAAAAAAAAAACTCTTAGCAACAAAATTAAATGATAGTAAGTTTCTGATATGAAGGCTACATTATCTGTATCATATACAGTAACAAAGGACAAAGTGACCTACAAACTGAACAATAGCTTAACACAAAATCAATGTGATTAACAGAGATGAATATGACGTCAGAGGGCAACAATTATCTACGATGTCGGCCCACATTTTCCACGTCATCTGTTAGGAAATGGAAAAACATAATTGAAGGTTTTAATAAAATTATCGTTTGTATAATGACTCAGAATAACACGCTATATTTGTTATAAGTATATCTATTTTATTTAATATATTTGACAAAAAAATATACTAAAGTTAAATAGACAATGTTGTTTTTAAACAACATACTAAACAGTGATACAGACATTTCCTAGACAGTAATACATGTCTATTACACAAATATATTTTTTTAAAACGTGAAACAAAAATCGTGCATTTAAGGGTTAAAGAACAAAATGTATAAAACCTAGTAAGTATTCGGTTTTTAATTTTTTCTACAATGAAACAATAAATAGTCTACAATTATTAGAGGAGATTTTAACCTTTTTCAGGCCATATTTTGTGTACACAGGAAAGTAAGTACTGAAATAGTTTAGTTTAATATCTGCGTTGTAGCGAACATTCCTTTATTCCGTGCAATTAAATGGGTAAGGAATAATTTATTTGTTTTGTAATTACCTCTCCCAACTCCGAGGACATACACTGATTAGTTTCACTAAGATTGCTTTGTCGCGGTATTCTTGTACAATACAAAATATATTGTTAGGCCCTTCGTACACAAGCTATGCAAGTCTGTGTGTTCGCACCGCTAAACCGCTAAAGCCTTGTTTGCACCAGGATAGTATTTTAGTCGAGTAGCACGTATCCGAACAAAGGATTTACTTATCTACTCTACAGAAATGTTGCTGTTCGGACACGTTTAGTTATTAAATTACGTGCTTACAGGGCTCCAGGGGCCAACATGATAACAAACTACACGAAATCGTCTTAAAAAAAGTAAAACTGTAAAAAATATTTTTAGACCTCCCAATCTCTTTTAAGAAACAAAGATAATGTTTCTTATAACAATCGTTTTAGATAAAAAAATTACAAGGAATTATTGTCCACCGTATTTCGATCGAGTAATATTCAATTAGAATATGAATAAAAACTTTATTATTATATGTAGTTTAGATTTTACTTGGGAGAATATTAAATTAAATCGAAGAATTCATTTGCTTAAGTTTATCCGGAATAAAATAATAATGTATCGTTTTGTCCTTTAATAAACAAATATTAAAACTTTGTTTAGAAATAGCTATTTATTCTTAACACAATTGTTGGAACCATTCCGTTTCTTCAGACACGGAGAAAAACCGGAAAAGAAAAGTTTTACTCCATCCGTGACATTATTGTGCTGATGCGTATAAAAAGTACTCGTAAAAATGTTTCCGCTGTGTTAAGAAAACAACAAAATATTACACTTTGTAAACGTTTAAGCGACATACATTGAAGAATGTAATGGTCTTTATATTTTACTTTTGTACAAACGAAAGAAAATAACAAGAAATGCAGTGTAAAGTTCCCTAATGATAATGTCCTCGACTATTAATGGTTGTGGTCGAGTCGTGTTTAAAAGAAAAACTCTATAGTTTTTATGCTAGTTTCACACAAAGGTAGAATTGCCCTTAGTGTTTGAATACAACTCCGGGACTGATCAATGCTGTACTGTCAATTACTGTACTGTCTACGGTTTACTTACGGTTAAGCTCTTGTGTAGATCTGGCATTACTTTAGTAGTACTATATACATTTAGAGTGTTGAATACAAGGTTATTTCAAGTCCTTAGTCTGTATATTCTGACCGTTTCCGAGGCCTGTTCACATTTACATTGTCGATAAAAACCTTCGTACCTTCATTCTCTGCGAAAACCCTCGTTCCAAAATAAATACAAATATTTTTTGCACGTGTAAAGTTATTTTAGTGTCACACAATAAAATTATGAGCTTGAGAAATGTTTGCATTTTTTGCGTAAGTAAAGTTACAATTTAGAATAGAATTGTCAGACTTTATGTAGCCTGTGGGAGGAATTGGGTAAAATCTATGTGTTTGGTACAAATGCACCCTTTGAGTGGTCATACTAAATGACGTTTGAATTTGGTGGGAACCGGGTTAATGTAGTTAAATGGGCTGACAATTTTTATTCCCCGCACAAGTGGGTAGATTGGAATACCCCAACGCTATGATTGAGCGCGGGGCTCGCAGTGTGTGCGGGGAGTGAGGTCGTCGGTCACCAGTCGCTTCTGATACGTCTTCGCGATTACGCACGGTCAGCGCACCGGGTCGCTGGAGGTTTTCGATTACCATTACGGTTCGCGATTACTGGAAGCGATGCATTATTGATTATTAGACTGAACATTATTGGTGTCACAGGGCATCAAGTTGGTAAGTGCCACTTTATGCTTAGTCTCAGTGTAGGTTGTACCACAGGACCTGAACCTGTATTTGTAGTGCACACTATGTCTAGAAATAGTAAGATGATAAATTATGTTTATAAGATAAAGACATTTCTTAGTTCCTTTCATAAGGAATTTCTTTTCTTTTTGTAACATTTGCAAAGCAATAACATTCAGCAGGCGCGTTATCCACATACAACAGAAGGCAGTAATATTATTCTCTCTTATTAATACTCTTATAAGATACACTTAATATTTGCGCGTATTCTATTATCATATTATTAAGAGTGTAATATTAATATAATATTTCGACACAAACTATAGATATGACGTTCGAAACGTTTTAATATATTATCAACAGAAAGGGCGCTATCAACAAGGTCCAAGAACCATAATTTAAAAAAGAATAAAGTAGGTCTAATATCAATTACTAAAATTAAACCAAATAAATCGTTTAAAATCATTTCATCCTTGTTCTTACGAGACTATTACCGTTATCTCTTCAGCTACTCGTACAATCAGATGTAGTCTGTTGCGGAATCACGTATCTAATAAATCTTGTAAGTATCGTGCGTGCTTGTAAGTAAACATGTGGTTGTAATCAAATCTTATTACGCGTAAAATTGCTTCGTTCCGGAATGCTAAGGAAATCTTTCTTCACCAAACATCGCTCTAAATGGCTACGAGTTAGCTTGCATTCGCACGGACGCTTTTATAACGTCGGTGTTTGCGTCCTTTTAATGACTTCACTCATATGATCGCAGAAAAGGACTCTTGGTTCGTTCGAAAAGTTTGAAAAAGTCACAGTGTGAACAGATACAAGGAAATTTATTCTATATCAACGCTTTTCAGCACGTTGATAAAGCGCTCGTGTGAATAGAATTTTTAACACAAATATATTATATATAAGTATATTTTAAAAAGAGTAAACTATTTGGCAAATGTGTTAA
The DNA here is from genome assembly GCA_013186455.1 of Papilio dardanus tibullus. Classification (NCBI taxonomy): domain Eukaryota; kingdom Metazoa; phylum Arthropoda; class Insecta; order Lepidoptera; family Papilionidae; genus Papilio; species Papilio dardanus. Next base: position 626,609 of record QDHC01001161.1, read on the forward strand.
ACAAAATCTGCTAATTTTAATTAACAAGCTTAAATTTTCGTTCAAAATAACTTGCTCATTTCAAAAGCTTTCAGTATAATTAGTTTGCTGTTCACATCCACTTGTTTTGGTGTTGACTCGCGCGCTAAATCGGTTAGGGCAGACATACACGGACCGTGTATAGTAGTCAGTACCGACATCGAGACAACTGACTCTGGTTGGTGACGGCTTATACTGCCGTCCATGTATGGTATGTTATAATCAGTCCGTGTATATCAATCTTATGTGTCTCCGAAAGTCATTGTCTTTTGCGGTTATTCACGCACATCACTTGAAGTTGAAAAGATAATACTTTGAAGTTAAACACGTAACAAAACCTTTCATCTATTGTATAAGCCTTTTCGTTCGTAATAAAAATAATAGAGTAAAAAAGGTTTGTATACATAATTCTGATAATAACGAAGTCCTTTCATAGCTGGTAAGTTTATGCATTACTTGTTTCGTATACATTGTTCGAAATTGGTATTTTCACATATTACTTTTCCCTTTATATTGTTACCCAAAAAAGTATTCTTACGTACACCACACGTAAATAACTCGACGATGGCCGCTAGGTTGTTTGCTTTTCTTGTGGTTTATTGAACAAGAAAATGACAGAATATTTAATGGGGTATATAATAGCGTCGTTTTTCATACACTTTATTGAAAGGTTATTGAAATATATTTGGAATGCTTGATGATATATGTTTATGGATAGGACACCGTCCTAATATACTATGAGAAAATGTGATGCCATATTGTGTATCATATTTTCTCATAGTATATTTTTTATTTAATTTCTTATTCAATGGACGGTAACTTTTACTTTGTGTTAAGAATGTTTTGTGCTTTTCTAAAATATTTATTTACTTTCTTTCTAAACACGAACTACAACATAAACAAAAGTAAAATATTTATTGTAAAATAATTTTAGTTTCCACCTGTGGTGTTATAAATTGTGGTCCCTGCCAGTAGCAAATGCTTTTATCGGTTTAATAAATAATATCGTCGCGGACCAGTAACCGGGCATTCGGACGACGGTCGCGACGCAACAATTGTTTACGGAACTTTATAACAAGACTAACGATTGTATTGCACCAGGTGCACCCAATTTATCTTATTCTATCAAATGAGGTCGACATATTTTTTACTGAATAATGCTTTAGTAATTAATAATCCGACTTGATAAGAACAAACTTGTGCAATAAGAGATCAAAGAGCTCAGCATCTTACCGAACGTAAAAATATGTATCGTCAAAAAAAGTTTGATTCCACGAATATCCTGTTAAAGTTTGTTTTATGATTTTTTTTAGGAATAATTCGTAAAATATTTTTTACAAAGACTTTAATAATTTTGTCCAACAAAAGATGTCAAATAAACAGTTTCTTTTATAAATTAAATATTGGTTTTGAAAAACTTAGCTTGAGTTATACACATAATGGGTTGAAATTCAATATTTCACTATGGACATGTATATTCACTTGTGAAAGTTTTCGTGTAAAATTTACTTTCTTCGCTCAGTTCAGTGAAAAGTTTAATTGAAATATGTGGGCACGGGGTTTTCGAATTCCATTCAACTTCAATGTAACGTTCGCGGCCCGCGTCGCGTCGCCGACTGTGAGTAATAGCCGTCACTTCATTCAGAATATATTTCACATAGTTGCGATTGATTTCGTATTTTTTATTTATATTGAAATATAAAAAAAATGGCCGCTAACGGTGGAAACTTTTACCGCGAGGGCGGTCCTTACAAATAAGAAAAATTCAATTAAATAAAAGAAACATCACTTCGTTAACTTAATATTTAAATATTTTTTGTAGGGAATCAATAAAGCTTTATTATTATTATTGACATTTAAAAAATTCATATGAAAAACGTCTTAAAGGATCTTGGTGAAATATATGCAGAACACAGTCTGAATTAATGCCTATGTATTTCTTACCACGTCGTTTGTAGTTCCTGCCGCTTGTTGAACAGTTAGTTAATTCATAAAAGATAAATTAGTAACAAGTATAATTTTCTTTCATACTCGTATGAATTGTTAGTTTTTCGTGTAATTGTAGTTGTTCAAACAAGCGACTTTAGTGTTACGAGAGCTCACGCCTTCCGCAGCGACCCTCATTAGCGTCTCTGCAAATTTCTCTTCAAAAGGTAAATAAAACTACTACTTAAAAGAATAATAGAAAGAACATTATTTACAATTGTGGCTGTGAGCAATGTGAATTGTGATATCCTTTAATTGTTTGTAATTATTAAAATAATCTCATTTTTAAAGTGAAAACTGGAATGTGTATTACTTTTGTATTTTCCTTGTGTTAATACTTTTAGTAACTATTGCCTACTAATTAGATTAAATTCTCATAATAATAAAAGTACTAATTTCTCAAAATTTACTACTCGGTTGAACCATATTAACCTTTGATAATTTCCCTAAAAAGTTATAAATTTGCCTTAAAAAGAAAGGTTTATCAGAATATAAAGTCGCAAATTTGTATCAAGCGCACAACGAATGCTTAAGTCTAATTATAATTTGCTTATCTAGCGGCTGCAGTGAGCCGTCTGACGCGGGCACGTATACGATTTCAACATCATATTAAATTGCACTCCAGCTCGTACAAGTTAATATACTGCTTAGAAAAACTGGTACTAAATTAAAAACAGCAACATTCAGTGCTGTAAAAGAGGGTAACAATTTTACAATAAAGGCTTATCTGTACTAAAAAAGATAGGAAAACTTTGTATTCTTGTATGTAATGAAATAACTCAAGAACTACTGGGCCGATTTCAAAAATTCTTTCACCATTAGATAGCTACATTATCCCCGAGTAACATAGGTTATATTTCTTAATAATACATTTTTATAAGGTTCGATTAATATTTGATTAGGAATATATCTTTATTTATAATTGTTACGTTGCTTAAGTAAAGGTACTCGTTTTAATAAAATAAAGTTTTATAGAAATAAACAATACATTACACAATAATGATTTAAAAATGTACATTTTCATTCATTTCATCATTACAACTGGTATTCTTCTTAACATAATTAGTGCTACTAATTAGCTTCAATTCTTTTCATACGACTGACGAAACATGGCCCAGATAATATGAAAAGAATATTATCTTTATATTCAATGGTTGATTTTGAAAAAAAAGTATATATTTATATTTACATAGTCTTACTTTAACTCATGGTAAATGTACCATTTCAGATTGATAATTGTATAAATAAAATTACTAATTATTAATTTTTGTAACTACCTTTGGTGACATCTGGAAAACATAATATTGTTACGAGCTGGGGGTGTGGGATAGAGCGAAAGACCTTAGTATGGTGCAAACACTGCACTATTCTTCCATTTCTTGATTCTCCGCCGCCGTCCCCAACCCGGACTCCCTTAATTTAGATTTCGTCGCCTTTATATAGGCCGAAATTCCGAATTTGTATTCTTTATTTCAATTTAAATCCATCTATTTTAAAATATTTCTTCTAACCTCTTTAGTGTTGATACTGGCACTTTTAATTATTTAGACGACATACTTTGGCGTATGCCAATTTGACTGTTGACAGCCACCGTCACAACATTATTTATCAATTTTATTATATGAGCGTAGAAATTACATTAAATTTGATTATACTCAGTAATAGGTACTTAAAAAGATTTTTAAAAATAATAAACGGAAAATAATGCTTTCTATTTTCTGTGAACTTAAAAGCGCAGCGCACTTAAGTAAGCAAGTAAGATAACAAAAGCACGACCAACAAGGACTTTCCGAGCTCGTTCCAGATTTTCTTAACTTTTGTGCAAATGTTCTGACTTAATAATCTTACTTTACGTATATTTTGTATCGTAGCACCTTTAATTGTTTTGTAAGTTAATTAAATGTAAACAGGGGGCTTACCCAAAGTACATTCGCTACAAAGCGATTCGATAGCGAACATCAAAAATGTATGAACCTGATAATTATGTTCGATATCTCACAAGTTACCAGCACATGACTTATCGAATGTCATTATCAGTTTCATACATTTTTGACGATTTTATCAGCGATATCGCCAATCGAAAGACACTTCGGGTAACCTCCTAGGATTCCGTATTTTTCTACATGGTATTTATTACGGATGCCTACAAAATGATAATCAGAATCGTATTCGTTCGACAAAATGGTACAAAAAACTTAAACAATTTTGTAGCCGCTCAAAAAATTTGTAAAAAATTCCTCCGTAAACAAGCAACTTTAGTGACAGAAGAGGGCGGCATTGCTGCCGCGTGCCTCGTTAGCGATCTCACTTCAAAGGCACGTGGAAAAGGCTAGTAGCAAATAAAAACACTGAAGATTGTATAAAATGTACCTGTGAATAATTTGAACTATGATGTTTTACAATTTTTTATTACTATATATCTTTGAATGGAAATGATTCTTTTGTCCAAACGGATAGAAACAAAGTTACATACACGCTTTTTGTTAGAATTGTGCAGGTTCACGCTTTTATTTTACTCGGAACGTTTTATGGTGAATTGATGTTTTTTAATCACGCGCACAACTTTTTTATTCGAACGTTTTTACGTGTTGCCAAGTGCTGTTTGTTGTAATTGTTGTAGTAAAAAAGTGTTTACATTAGAAAGTTTGAAATTGGAAAACGGTCGGAATACGGAATAGCAACCACCGTAGTAAAAGATGATCAGTTTATTACAAGATTTCTATATGGCTTATACCTAAAACTGAATTACAAAAAAAAATAAACCAAATGGTCAATAAGTAAGACTTTTCAATTCAACTATTCGTGATTGTTAAAGGCTAATCATAAAGAAAGAGGAATTCTTTGTAGTTTTCTATCGCATAAATAAATGTATAACACGAACCTTTCGTTACCTTTATACGTAAATCCACAGAAATGCAGAACCGACCGTATATTTATGCGCTACAAGTTCACTGCAAATGCTTTGCGATGCTTCGTTTCTTCCCTTTGAGACATTTTAGAAAGTTAAACTTATTTATGTATATTACTAGTTACTGCAACTACGTTCACATATAATTTTTGCATATTTATATTTTGAATTTTATTTAGAACTAGTTGTTGCTCGCGATTACGTCCGTGCGATCATGTAGCTTTAAAACTGTGAAAGAATTTTGGAAATCCGCCCAGCAGTTTATTTTTTCAATAAATACAAAAATACACATCTTTCCTTGGCAAATATTTATAAAGCCATATATTTAGATTAAAAATATTACGAATATATTTTTTGTGAGCTGTTACGTTTTAGATAAGGTAAACTTTTAAAGCGTTTTAGTTTTTTTATTATTTTATTTATATGCAACGGAGTTAAATTCTATAAAAGCTTTCTACTGAAAGTCACTAAAAATAAGACAATATGGCCAATCGGCCGGTGCATGCAAATCAACTAGCTTCATTTACATATTCAAATTTTTCATCCACATTCCCCTTTGTTCTGTTACTAGATAAAACTTTTGATGGTGATAACTTTTACCGTTCAAAGCGCTATTGAAAATATAACTCTAGTTGATATTATTTTTTAACCGAATACCGACCGACGACAAGAAGTAGGTAATGAATCAATGGGGTTTGAAACGAAATTCATTGTGTGTAAAACACCACCGAGAATCTATGAAAAATACAAAAAAATAAACTACGAAACAAAAGAAAAAAAATACTTGAATTATTTTTTTTATATGAGAAGGGGGCAAACGAGCAGCGGATCGCCTAAGCTAGTTAATCCGACGCCCACGGACAACAAAATTAAATTAAATTAAAAATTACGGAATTAAATCCATTTAGGCTTTATTTTTTGTTTTTTTTTCTCGAGCTTTTTTTTGGTTATCAAAAACTACACATGGCACAATAGGTCACTACAATAATATATTGTAAATATGACGCACGGGCCTTCTTGATACTTGGAACTTTCGTATCGAAAATAAGTAAATTGCACAGAGAGATAAAACAAAAGTAAGCATAGCAAAACATTGTTTATTCTTTTGTATCTAGGTTGAAAGAAAAGAGTTAAATTAGTTGTTAGTATAAAGGTGGTTCTGCAGGATTATGTCAGCGTCACATGTCAGGGAAGCCGCTTCGTTTGCGATAACAAATTTGAAGTGTTACCTTACAGGGTTGTTAAGCACAGGTCTCATAATTTTTATTAATTATTGTTAACTAAATCTTTTTTTTTCATGACCCCTTTCTTTTATTTTTCTCTTGATACACTAAGGGACAATCGAACAAGACCCTTAGTCACAAGTGATCATCTCCACGGATCTTAATTTTCTATTCAAAAATATTAAAACAAAAAATAAACACACGTTATGTTTTTTTTATTATGTCTCGACAGTTACTATCTATGCACAACCCTGAAAGAGTGTCAGCCACATATCTTGTGTCACCGTACAGCGGGCTATAACTATAAACTGTCAAGCGAAGTCCCGTGTATTAATGTACCTCATAAAGTAAATAAGGTAAATAGTTATTTACTTTTATTAATATAATAAAATCTCTAATTCCGCACGTAGTTTTCCGTCAACTCTACTTAATTATCCTTGAGCATTACTTATGACCAAATCCTGAAACGTCATTTTCATATATAACCGTTCTAAATAAAAATACCATGCTTAATGTCCAAAATTACAAGCTTTTTTAAGCCTAGCTTATTTTAACATTCGATTCAGAATTCATCCGTTAGAGATGCAAATACAAGCTTTAAATGTGGAATACTAAAATCTAACTTAACCCCGACTGTTAGGTTAGCTTTTAAGCAAAACACTAGGAATGGTTTATTTTAGTAGATGTTTTTTTCTTAAATATGTAGTGAGAAGGTACAAAGCTACGTAGCTTTGTGGCCAAGAAAAGATATTGTTACGACATGCGGGCTCAGTATTTGCCCGCGCTATTTCTACTGACTTTTTAGTTTTCCTTTCCACACTAATGTTATCTTACGAAATATTTTATCATTAATGGGCAAAGTTATATGTAACTTTATACTTATACTTATAGTCTCTTGTTTTTTTCTAAATGATATTAAGCAGTTCGAAGTTACTTTCGGATGTCATGACAAAATTTAAATAAAACCTTCCTATTTAATTTAAAAGCTTTAAATAATCGATAAGCATTTCTGATCGTGGATATATTTTAGCTACACGTGTTAATTATTCGGTCCCTCGAGTGGATTTACAAAACCCGCTCGTGGGATTACATTTCAAAAGCTTTTAGATTTCATCAAAGGCTTTCTGTAGACGTTCTCTTCTGTACCTAAGTTCTACACAATTCATTTACTATCATTAAATAAAAGATTAAATTAAAAAGATATATCAAAGATACATAGATAAAAAAGATTATGATTAAATTATATATGAATTACTAATTAAAATTACACAGAACATACAACGTTTACGCTCGCGAGTTTTTAAAAAAGAATTAACAAAAATTGTTAGATATGGAAAAATGTACGTAATTAGAATATTCAAAGTGTAAGGCATACAGAATTCTCTTACACATTGAATATGACAGAATCTGCAGTTTGTTTCTATATATGTTTTCAGACTGGTGCAAAAGAATAATGAAAAGTACTGATATACCAATATTATATGGATACGTTGATGGTTTTTAAGTACTTGGTTTTTTTTAACATATTCCAAACATATCCAATATTTGGGCCGCCGTCGCCTCGTTTGCTCGCGAGGTGATGGCGGCCAAGAGAGAGGCCCTGCGGGAGCGCGAGCGTTCGAGTCAAACGCTCCCGCCCCGCAGGGCACCTGCAGCTAGAAGACGTAGGAGGGTCTAGCTGCAGGCGAGGTGGCCACGCGCGGCGGGTCGAGGGGCCCGCCGCGCCGATTGTGGCGGGTGCCTCCCCTCTCGTGTTCCGAGGGGAGGCATCATTTGAGGAGAGGGAAGGGGCTTTCTATTGAAGCCCCTTCCCTACACGCGTCGGGCCCCTACTAAGGGGCCAACCTAGCCGGGCCGTGGATATACTAATAATGGACTCCACGGTCCGGTAAGGAGACGGAGGAACACCGCGGGGGTTTAGCGGGTAGTCCGGCCTCTTTACAAGGCCGGGAGCCCCGCACGAAGCCGCCCCTGCTGCCCTCGCAGCAGGGGCGGCGAAGTGAATAAAAGCATTCCCCCGCGTAACCAAAAAAAAAAAAAAAACATATCCAATATAAAAATTAATAATGTATCAACGCAACTAAAAGCATTAAAAGCATTCTTTGTCAGGCCGATTGGCTCTTATGGAACGTTTAAAATTCATGGCAGGATCGAGAGATTTATTTATTAATTGGTATTTCGTGCTGGACGGAAATCGGTCGACGTAAATTGCACTTAATTTGGCACTAGCTGTTTCAGGAAAAAATATTTTTGAACTAAAAGCTAAATGAACGGGACATCAAATACGAGACATAATTGGAATAAATGCTCTATTTTATGTCAAAACAAATTATCTTCGTGGGGAATATTTTAAAACAAAATAACTCTATTTGTATTGAACATTGATTTTGTTAACTTTCAAGTGCCTAATTCAGGTGATGGGTCCCTTAAGTACTTTCCCATCTAAGCTTTAAACCTCTACCCCCTAAAAAATACTGCGATAAACGATGACCAATAAGTCATCGATTATACGACAATACTACTACTACATCGATTTTACGATACTGGAGGACACTCGAAACTAAATAAGATAGACCAGGGGTCTTATTGGACCAAATTATGTATCATAAGAAGTACCACGAAAGAGGATGTTCTGTATTTTGGAATAAATTTTATGAACCTGATATGACCAAATGGTTTGAGGTACACGTTAAAATATTAGCGAGTCACTCAGTTTTTTTTATAGCCTGCAATAATAATTATAATATTTTTCATAGATTAAAACAGTATGCAGGTATCATACTCGTAAATAGCGGTATGATTCTGCGGTCTCGTGTCGCCCATTAGCGGGATTCTCCCTCGGGCGTGTGTCGTTAAACTTTACAGTGGCTTCTAAATTTCGTTGTACAATCCTGGCCGAAAATAACATCATGTTGCGGTCAACTATGATTGTTAAGAACTACTTTATTAATATAACAGGGGGGTTACGTAAAGTACATTCGCTACGAAGCGAATCTATAGCGAACGTCAAAAATGTATGAATCTGACATTGACGCTCAATATTTCACACGTGACAAGCACGTGACTTATCGAACGTCGATGTCAGTTTTATGCATTTTAGTCGAAAGTAATGTTAAATTTAACTAGGAATTAAAGTGATTGCTTATAATGTATTTTCAGATGCGACTATGAGCGTTCTCTCGAAGCTTAGAATTAACCATTGAACATCATGTTCTATCATTTATGCATAAAATTACTCAGTAAAAGCGTTAATTATTCCATTTTGTTCATGCTCTGTTAATCTCACACAAGCTGACATGAATTAATTACGCTTTTCCAACTCTGTGTCATTAAAGGGTTCGATGATAATGTATTTATATGAACTAATGATCACTGATGCTTAAAATCATACCACGATCTAGTCAGATACATCTTTAAGGTAAATTAAATATTGTTTCCATTACAAGGTAATAATGGACTCATAACAATTTCATCTCCATGAGGGGACATGTTAACGCGGGTCCTCTCATGCACATCTCTGTCTGCATTTCTGCTATTTATGTCCCTTTGATCTATTGTATGTTTCATATAAAATTAAAATGAAACATAATTTTCAAACTTTTTTTTATATTACAATGTGGCAAACGAGCAAGCGGTCATCTAGTTTGCAGATGCATTGCCTACCCTTAATCTACGGAAGAGGAGACGCACAGCAAGAGGAAAGTACCTCTTCCTATGCGTCCCCTCCCCTGTCAATCCACTTACCCTTCCCATCATTTCCATATAAGAAAAGGATAGGAAGGGAAAGCGGACTAAAATTAGACCTCCGGCACCACACTCGCAATTGCTTCCATGTCACGCCTGTCTTCTGTGTAGTCGTGGGATTTCACCGGGCGAGCCGGACTATTCGTGCGAAGATGTTAAAGCGGGCCCATATTAAACTACTTGTCTACAATTCTCATGTATATGAGCGAAGTCGGTTGTTCTGAATTTATGTTCATTCAAGCTCACTTAAGATCAGGAAAAATAACAGAAAATAAAAAAGTATTATTAAGAAAATGAACATTTATTTTTTTATGCTACAAATAAATTCTGAAATAATTACGAGGAAAATGAAAAACTGTTAATTCAACAAAGAGAAGTTCAACTTAAATTTCCGCTTCCTGTTGTCAAACTTTTCGTCTAATTAGTTAGGAGTTCCGCCTTCACCTGTTTGTAGGTGTTGATTTCTTTAGACAAATAACAAAGGTTTTTAAAGAAAAAATAGGCTCGTTTTATCTCTTTTTAATCCAGTGACGGTCCTCCGCCCTACCCTAAGTTCATGCCATGAGCATATTAAATTATACCTGGAACTAAGTTAAAATGGCGTCTGAAAGTTGGCTAAAGAAGCACGTCAGCGTCTTAGTCGCAGAAATCTGCACCTTTTAATTTAAATATCGCATATTACTTAACTCTAAGTAAGTAAATTAAGATTTGAATTCGTTTACAAACTACAAATTCACTAAGTTCAACTAGTACCGATTGGCTGAGCAAATACGCAACAGTTAAATACCTTTGTTTGAGTAAATATCAAAGAGAAACTGCCCCTTTATAACATTTCGTTGCACTTGGGGAGCGCGGTTACGGTAGATTACAGTTGAAATACAGTCAATACTATCATGTTGGACGTCTTTGTTCAGAGATGGTTAGTATAAAATGATCTTTCTGATCTTGGAAAAATATATCTGTACGAGTAAACTATTTTCTAAGATTTATAATGTTTTTAATATGTATAATTATAGTGTAGTAATTTTCAGTAAATTGAAGTCATTTCAGTTTTAATATTAAATGAATTCTCTAAGCACTTGTATAGAACAGGGGGGCTACCCAAAGTATTTTTCGAATGACGATATCGCTGATGGAATCGACAAAAACGTATGAAACTGACAATGACATTCGGCAAGTCAAGAGCTTGTCACGTGTAAGATATCGAACGTTATTGTTTGTTCCATACATTTTTGATATTCACTATAAAATAGCTTTGTAGCGCACGTTTTTTCATGTTAAATGTTAATTAGAGAATTTGAAATTTTTAAACTCTACTTGTATGACAAAAAAGTTTAAATCTTGTTTCTGTTTTGGTCGTACTTGTTAAATAATTCCACGAACTTTTCGAAACGTATTTAAAAAGTTAAATAACACCCGACAGAAAGCAAATATCTTTTGCTACAAGTTAGAAATATTTACAAACAATAAGTATTTATTTCTTTCGATATATTTGTTCGGAAAACATTTTCATTCGTAGAATATGCTTTGTTCGTGACTTAACCACCTACTTGATTTTTCTAACATTTACACTTGTTCTATAACTTTATAAAAGCTTTTGTTAAAGGTCAAGCTTGAACTTTGTAAGCTTATATTTCGGAGAAATACTTAAAACCTTCGTCGTATGTAAAATTCTATCTATTAAAATATTAAAATTCTTTTTTCAACATTGTATATTTACAAAAACACATCTTCTGTCTCGACAGAAGATATGGAAAACAAAAGTAACAAGTAAAGAAGTATGTTCATATAATAGGAGATTTAAGGCATGGAAAAAATCCTATAGAGCTGAAAGGTGGACGGGAAAACCTCATTTAAGTAACTATTAGCAAAAATATATTACGCAACATTTCATTAGAACAAGGGGGCTACCCCAAGTATCTATCCGATATCTCCGACGTAAACGACAATAGACTATGAAGCTGACAATAACATTCGATAAGTCTTGTGCTTGTCACGTGTGAGATATAGAACGTCATTGAGGGTTCCATACACTTTGATGTTCGCTATCGAATCGCTTTGTAGCGCATATACTTTGGGTGACAGGAAACAATAAAACACATTGGCATAAATTATATCTTAGTAACAGTTTAAAAGCTGTAGTTAACTACATGCTCGCAAAATGTATTCTTAAAAGAGAGGAAAGTGGTATATATTTGTAATAAATTGGCGATTTAATGAGAAAAGTGTCGACAGAGAAAATTTTTAGTGAAAATTAGTGCGCTTGTTTTAAGTGCTTCTACTCTAATTAGTTTGGTGTTTGAGCTCGGCTGACTTGTGGGCTCAACGTTAAGCCGGTTATGTTTAACTGGGGGTTAATTGGTACATTTTTTGCCCTAATAAGTATAGTTAGGTATATTTTAAACCGCGAAATGAAGAAATACAATATTTGTATTGAAGTTGAAGAAAATAAATGTAAAAAAATCGTAAAATTAAATGTCAAAAATGTTTTATTGTATAAAAAGAAAAATAATATTTATTGATTGCAGTTCAAGAATATAAATAAAGTTCTTAAAATAAATATGTACAATAATTTTTATTCTTTTCAAACTTATTAAATTATAAATTCAATTGTATTATAATCACAATATAATTCTTTTAATAATAAAGTACCTTGTAAATGTATTTGTTCTTCAAATAAAACGTATCGTGTATAGTTTCCAATCAATCAAATTTCCGATGAGTTTCCTTGAGGGTTGCTTACAAGCTCTTGTAAAGTGCTTAGTTTCCAGTTCAATCGGGTGTGAAGCCGTTGAGATCAAGCCGTCGAATATTAAGTTTATTGCTTTACAATACTTGTATGTTACTTATAGTTTTTGTATTTTATTTTTAAACTAGCGACCCGCCCCGGCTTCGCACGGGTGCAATGCTGATACTAAATACGAGTACACTACAGAAAAATTGTTGTATATAACAGCCATACTAATCATAATTGCACCCGCGCGAATCTGGGGCGGGTCGCTAGTTATAGAAATAAAGCTTCCTTATGAATCACTCTATCTATTAAAAAAACCGCATCAAAATTCGTTGCGCAGTTTTAAAGATTCAAGCATATATAGGGACAAACATAAAAAAGCGTTATTGTTTTATACTATGTAAGAAAATAAGGATAAAGAAGGATAGCCATGTTACTCAGTGATAATGTAACTTTTTAATAGTAAAAGTATTTTTGAACAAAGTTTTCCTCTTTTTTCTTTTCATATTTAACATTTTAACTATTATCAATCTTTAATTATATTTTCCGTAGGACAAAATCTTATCATCTCATTGATCATTTCTTTAGTTTATTCTGTACTGTAAAATATTAAGTAAAATAATATTTAGACATGTTTTCGTCTAAATGACATTTAATTTCCATTGGCGACCATTGTGTATATTTTATGAAGCCTTTGAGTACCCATCAAATTGTTTATTTATTCTGCGAGCTAATTGTAAACGTCTCGAACAGGCGACCTACGTAAATGTCCACTTTATGCTACTTAACTTAATTTTACGTAATTTATTTAGTACAAAATCTTTAAATTAATAACCTTTTACGAAGAGTTATTACTGTAAAATGTACTTAGACATGTTTTAAAAAAATAAACTTAGACAGCTATGCTTTTCAAAGCCAAATCGAATTAAAAAAAGAATTATTATTTTGTTATTTAAGCCATGTTAACGCGGATTATCGCTTTAATTACATAAAAGTTCGATAGCAAAATGCATTTAATTTGTAGAAATTAAAGCGTTGTCGCCACTGTGTTGTTATCTCAGTCAACTTGGGAGCTGTATATTGTTGTTTGGAACAAAAGGTAAGTGTCCAGCGGATAAAAACCAATAAGGATTTCGAAGTATTTTTATTAAATAAAATCGTAATTTAATTATCTGTAATTTATTCCGTTTACAAATGTTATTTTCTGAAGGTTAGTTGTATTTGACATGGTTTTTCCTTTGCACGATCTAGGGATTAATGGATCTGAAGATTGAAATGTTTACGTAAGTGTAGACACTCTTTTGTTTTCGAGGGGGGAAATCTTAAAAAGGGGGGGGGGAGTCAGAGTTTTAATGACAAATGTAGGCACTAGTATTTTTTGGGATTTATTCTATAGATTCTGAATACTGGGTTTAATATATTCAGAGTTCTTTTGTTTCAAGATTAATCTAAGTTCTCTAAGACTTTATTTTGTAAGTTAGTATGAGTATACGTTATAATATTCTCTCAGTTATTTTATTCAAGCCAACGGGAGAAAAGATAAAACATTGTAAACACTCGTTATCCTTCCAGCGTCGAATAGACGAAATAAAAAAAAAACTTTTATACAACGGTACCTCATGATATCGATATCTTTCGTACGACTGGTGAAGATTTCGTGGTCCGATTACTTTCAAAGAAAATCCACAATCTCGAGAGTTTTGTGTCCATTTCTATAGTTTGTTCTCGTTTTATATTCGCCCGTTGAAAATATTTGTATTAAATTGGATGTTTTACATTTAGAGAAATTGATGAAAAGAGACAGCGAAGTAGAGCAGTATTATCAGTTAGGCTCTTCATACACAAATACAAGTACTTGCGTAGACATGGAAATCTGCATTTTTATTCTCCATGTGTTTTATCTCATAGATTCCTACTCAGTAGCACCGATGTATAAGATTGTATTGCGAGGGGAACGAAGGGCCTTAGCCTATTTATTACCACTAAATATGCAAGATAATACGCTTACAACTACAATTTTATAAATACATCAGGCCTAATTGTAGTCCACTTTCCCTTCCTATCCTTTTCTTATTAGGAAATGATGGGAAGGAGAAGTGGATTAGGCGGGGGAGAGGAAGCATAGGAAGAGGTATTATCGTCTTGCTGTGCATCTCCTCTTCCGTAGATTAAGGGCAGGCAACGCATCTGCAATTTCAGATGTCTACAGGCATACAGTCGCTTCGCTTGTTCAGCGAATCCAGCTGACCGCTTGCTCGTTTACCACTTTGTAATATAAATAAAAGAACATCACTAGTGATAAAATTAACACAAAAATAATATACGAGATTAAAAAAGTTTTGATACATAACTAAAATGGCAACACTAAACAGCGTCCGAACTTTGTTTTAACAAAAAAGTACAAGTTGAAACGTTGTCGGGGCACGTTTCCACTGCTCCAGTTTAGATTGCGTCTCTATTGCGCTATTCCGGTTCGTCAGGAAATGCTTGCTAACATTTTCTCTCCCTGCAACGGTTATACGTGTCATTATGTGTCATGTTTTTCCGGCTAGCACTCGGTAAAAGGGGTAATTATTTCAACTATTTTATTTAACATTTTATATCTTATGATAGTTCAATTAAGTTACCGTCACTGTTTATAATAATAGTATGTGTATTGTTATTAATATTTGCAATTTTAGATCACTTTGAAAACATAATAATTGGAATGTTTTTTTATTAAAGTTTAATCAAATCCTTTGCGTCGAAGTATCTTCACTTGTAAATTAATATATTCTTTCCAAAAAAATATAATTTGGATTCTAATTAATTTTACTTTAGATTTTTCATTTAAATATGCCATTTAGTTATTTACAATGATATTTAAACTTTCTCCTGCCAATTGGTAGAGTTAGAACTGAAGGCAAACTTTAGCAAACCGAGTTCTGTAGCAGGTGCTGTTTGCGTGCATCTTAATATTGATTCTGATAAGTTGTGATAAAAGTTTCCTTTACAATTTACTTTTTAATTAGCATAATACGTAAGTAGTGCAGGTATATGGATCCAAATAATTAAAGAGAGCTACATTATAGTCTACTTATTATAATGCTTGTGACATTATAAAAGTGTTTAGTTAGGTGATCTCATAATTTAAATTTCGGTTAACAACTCTCTGTGACAATAAGTCTTCCTTAAATGTCACGAAATACTGATCAAAAGAATGTTTATCTCTCTTCTCTTGGCTTGGAAACAAAAAAAATACAGGAAAACAATTATGAAACACGAAACGATGTCTCAATATTTTTAACAAAAGGCTTAAGATGGAAGATCTCGCTCGAGGCACGTTCTCCCTAGTCCAGTTTACATTGTGTCTGTATTGCACGATTCCGGTTTGTCTGGAAATGTTTGCGGACCTTTTCAACTTTTCTACTCATATTTTTACAGGATGCTTGGAAAATTTCACGTAACTGAACTATAACAATAAAGTGAAAATTATATAATAAGGAAAGGCTTTTGCCATAATTTTCTATATGACTATTATGTTTTAAAGTGCATCTGGTTTTCAAATAGCGTAATCATTCTGATAGAGTTTGGAACGATTAATCCTGGACGAATTGTTATTGTTGCTGACGCTGATATTTCTTAACTATTAGGATTGCAATATATTTCTTACTTTTATAAATTACCTCATAGGTTCGTAAATCGGTTGTTATAACAGGTCGATCGAAAAGGAATCGACGTCATTTGTCCACGATGTTGCCACTTTACCCGCACGATGGATTTCTTAAATTACATCTAACTGGTAAAAAACAGTTATTGAATACGAGTCTTTCAGAAATATGCTTAACAACATACGTGTAAGATTTAATCCTCAATTATCGCTGTTCGTAACAAATTTAATTTAATTTGTACTTTATGAAAGTTCAGGTAGAATTTAATTAGATCACTCTATATCTCTAAAATCTGTCTCGTACTACACCGTAGGGCATACAACTTTAGGGACCCTCGTCTGACGCTAACGTCTGAGTGAACGTACTCTAAAATTAAAGCGAGCTGCCGGCAAATACTCTATGTATTTCGGAAACACACAGATTAGTGAAAGTACGTATGGCTTACATATTGAAGCCCGAGTGTAATGTATTGAAGGACTAAACTTATGCCTGAACCCCAAAGAGTAGGTAGAGATCACGGACTTCCATGTGGCACGGTCCTGTCGCATATATTTTGTTTCCTTCACATTCAATTGTTATTCTTTTCAATTCTTGACATGGTACTTAAGTAATTCGATCAAGAATTGACGAAGCAGTTGCGTTTTCGTCCATATTGTAAAATATTTTTTTGTAAAATTACGGTATTTTGAGTATTTTAGTTATATGTAAATAAAATGAAATTGTACAACAAATTGTAAGTTATGTTGTACTCCGAGCACAGTAACTCCTTTACATCCATCTCTTGAATATCTTAAATTTCAACGTACATTAGTAAACTCCGTCTCAAACTATGTAACCTATTTATTTCTTAGCGAATTCGCTTGCGCTATTAAATCTAAAGTTAAAGCTATTTAAATGCCAAGTTTTAGTAAATCATTTAAATTTATTTACTACTTTTATATTAGTTTTCTTAGTGGACACTGACCTATGTTGACATCGGGATCGGTTTCTTTAAAATCCCATCTGATGTGAACAGTTTAAAATGATTTTAAGATGGTATTCAGTGAATAATATTAACTGTCGTACTTGTATTTCATTTCTTTAACTCCCTTCTTTATCATTTAATTTATTTAATTCAGTGGTTTCCATAATAAAGTACTCTCAGAGGTAAAAGCTATTTTTATTTAGTAATGCATTTTGCGTACAAAAAAATGTTATTTTTGGCTTGATGGATGAGTTATGATTTGAATACGACTTTTATAGATGCTGTATGTGCAGAATTTACGTTGTTTTACAAATGATTACTTTTATTCATTATGCCGCACTTTTTAATAACATTTTCTCACTGAATGTATGAAGTTTTTTTGTAACAAAATTAAGATAATTTTAATGTGTTTTTCGATTTTCATATGTACATATTTACCCGCCGCTCTTAGGTGATCCAACCTGCACATAGAAGAAATTCAAAGATATGTGTATTCACGCAGAATACGCGCTAGTCGTGTAGTCGCGGAAAATGGAGCCCATCATGGGTCGAACCTTACCTTATTGTTGGGATTTCAATCCTTGTTTGCTTTTAAATTGTGTGTAGTTTATTTGTCCTGTAATTACCTGTCTCTTAGAGAGACTACATTCATTAGATCCGCCTTTGGTTGGTTTGTCCTAGTAAATACACAGCTCGGTAAAGCAAGATTCAGTTACGTTGAGTTTGTATTTTATACATACATTTTGTAGGAATTGTATTTAAACTAATTTTGTTTACCAAAAAAAGGGTTCGCCTGGTTCACATACTAGGTTCAGGAGCCGACTTTTAGGAGCCAAAACTCTTTCAATTACTACTATTTTGTTTACTTATATTTTTTACATGTAAAGTCCTAATTTACGAACTAAATATCAGTTTTAAATGAAACATCTGCGGAAGAGTTATTTAGAAGGGGCCGGGGCTCGCGCAACATTCCGAACGATCATTTATCGTGCAGCCGCAGGCTTCCATCGAACATATTTTGACAAGTCACAGCTATTACTCAGCGCCCGAGACACGGGCCTCGACCTCAACAGTTAAGTCGAATGGAATGAGAAAACCTAATGGCTACATATTTCTTTCCACCTTTCAAGTCAAGTAAGTAAAAGAAATAGATTTTTTACGTTATAACGGCTTCCTGCACCCGTTTCATACGCTTACCCTAAATTTGTCCCTTGTCCAGATGCTAAAAACCAGATGATTTTTTTCATAAGATTAGATTATAATCCAGAAGATGGCGCTCTTACGATATAGTATGGAGATTTTAGCAAAAGTAAATTCTTTAATTATTTGAAACAATAGGAATCCAAAAGCTATTTATAATTGAAGTTTCGCACAGTATCCGCTAATTGGCTAAATCCAAGCGTTTCTGTTCATGATTTCATTAAAGTTTTGTAAAGAACAAAGAACCAGAAAACAATTGTTACGCTGCTTTTCGGCTTTTATCATGAAAAATTAAACGGAACATTTGATTTAAATAATCCGCTATACTTCAAAATTATATTTGTGGCACTTTTTTAATTAGACATTATTTTGTGTTTATTTGTTTTAAAAAAATCATTTCAGACACTTAATAAAACGTCTAATGTTAATTATGAAATATTGGTAGAGTAAAATATAAGTTTTTTTTAAAATTGTAACTGCCTGATTAGTTTGAAAAGATTCGGGCGTCCTAAATACTTATCTATACATTCATCTCGCGTAACTTTTGACCTTTCGAAGAGGAAATTCCTCGTAACGTTTGTTGAATTTTACGTAACAGCCATTAATCAAACGAAACAAAAGAAGTTTTTTACTAGCTCCGTTAATAAAAGAGGCCAAAACCAAACTGTAATTACCATCATTATAAATTGATATGTTACTATCCTTTGTTCACGACTTCGTCCGCGTAGAATAGAAAAAAATACTTGTTACTAAGCGATTATGTAGCTTTCTATGATACAGGATTTTTTGAATCATCAGTAGTTTTTGAGTTATTTCAATACATACGAAATAAGAAATTTACAATCCATTCCTCTTTTTATTATATTAAAATAGAAGTTTAGGTGTTAAGATTAAACTAATTTTATTTTTATTTTTAAAATAAATATAAAAATGGTATCTTTTATAATAATTGTAACGGTCGCAATTCTTCACATTTTACAGTATAACTGTTTGCTGTAAAAATAACCGCTAGAGAAATTTCGTTTGAAAGATAATATTTCGGGACGGAAAAATTGCTACGGCATGATTTCCCATAAGATTAGCTCAATAAAGGTAACAAAGTCAACAGTATTTTTCGTGGTTTTTATCAAGTTTATTCACGCGATTAATTGAAATGCTTCCCATTAACTACGGATACAAAAAAAAAACATAAAAAATGACAGTAGTTATATAGTCGTAGTAGTAGGGACTATGTTTCCGCAACTCTACGACTGGCTCGTATTTTGCGTATTATTTAGTGTTTTTAATCATTAATGATTCGATCGGAATAACATGAAAACTATATTGTAGGCAATCCCAACACCAAAACCCAGTTCCCAGTATAATGGTTACTATTTGTGGTAACTATATAGAGAAGTGTCAATTAATAACTAACCAGTAACCACGTAACCGAAGGCAACGCGTTGTATAGAATTTAGATTATTGTACCGGGAAACTACTTGTGGAAAATTAACACTAACTAGTTTTGATTAAATCGTGAAAATAATTCAACAATAATAGTTAGTCATTTTGTAAATGGTTATTACATTAGTTGAGATTAAAAAACGAATTTTAATAATAATATTAACGAGTATTGTTTACAGTAAAAATTATGAAATTACTTTAACAAGTTTTTGCCATTTTTTTTTAATTATTTATTCATATTTAAACATATACAAATAAGTGGTGCTAAAATCCCATCGGGCTTGGGTGCACCGCTGGTCGCTAACAATCAATTTTCTTTTTTAATTTATTTTATTTCTATGTTATGCAAGAGAGATATTTATTAATCTTAATAAACATTATTAAATTGATTGAAATGTGTATTTATTTTGTTTAAAACTTTATACTTGCATAAGTAATAATTTTCCTCAGGCGTTAGTTGTGTAAGGAAAACTGAGAACAATTAGTCATTATAAGACGATTGTTTCTCTCTAGCTTCGTTAGAGCCATGTTGTTCGTCTTGACTATTGCATTGTAAGCTAACTTGTTATAACATAAAACAATATCGCTTTCGTAAGAATATAGTATACGATAATAGATCATTTTAAATACATATGGATATATAGAGGTCCCAAAAATACAATGAGTAATTTTTTGTAACATAAATTGGGTACATAGATGAATTTATTAGTTTGAGTCTCGTTTCGAGTTTTAAATAAAATGTAAGGATAGATTTAACAAACGAAATCATTCTAAAGGTTTTCTGATACTTTTAAAGGTTAAAGGTTAAAGGTTTCGACTCATGATGGGTGCCATTTTCCGCAACACCACAACTAGCGCGTATTTTGCGTGAATACACATATCTTTAAATTTTTTCGCCGATATGTGTAGGTTGCATCATGATGTTTTACTTCACCTAAGAGCGTCGGGTAAATATGTCCATATGAAAATCAAAAATCGAAAAACACATTGGTACATGGTGAGATTCGAACTCGGGACCTGCAGTTTACAAGTCAAGAGCTAAACCCCTCAGCCACCGACGCTCTTTCTGATACCTCTATACTTTTTTAAAGCAGCAGAAAATAATTTTGTAAAAACCAAACCGATTTAAAACAAAATAAATAAAACTGTATTTATTAATGCTTCAAAAATAACTCCTATAACCTTCATATGAATCTAACATGTAACAGAGGAGTCAAAAATGTTTAATATTAAATTGACGAGCTTTGTAAGTGCCGTTTCCCCGACGCTGAGGTGTTTCCCGCGCACTTAATGTACAAACTGTTTACGTTACAGCTTTGTATGGCTATTTATTTAGTAATAACAAACACGTCGTGTTTTACTGTTAGATAACACCTTACAATAAAATAAATTGATAATGCACAACACAGGATTAATTATTAACTATAGTTATGTTAATATAAAATACTAGCTGTTGTCTCCTACTTCATTTGCGTAGAATAAAAAAATATAACCTATATTAATTGAGGATAATGTAGCTAAATAAGATATTTTAAAATCGGCCCAGTAATTCTTGAGTTATTCCTACTTTATGCCGCGTTCAAAATGTGTAGCTATATTTATTAACTAGCAGTTGCCCGCGACTTCGTCCGCGTGGTGTTTAATATTAACCATGAATCTTATCTTCGGATAGCTCATTGAGTCTAAGGCAAAGGTAGCTGCTAGGAAGCTCGGAGTCCTTACCAAGGTGCGGCTGGACTTCACACCGGGACAGCGTTTTATTCTGTACATAGCACATATCTGGCCGTGTGTGGAATACTGCTGTCACACCTGGGCAGGTGCACCCAAATACCAACTCGCACCCCTGGATTCAGTGGAGAGGCGGGCCAAAAAGTTTATCGGTGACCAAAAACTAAATTTAGTCATTATTAAGCACTGGCGTAAAGTGGCCAGTCTCTCGGTGTTCTACCGGCTACATTTTGGAGGGTGTGCGCAGGAATTACATGAAATAATTCACCATCACCATTCTACCATCGGACGTTCAGCCGTACGACAGGAATCTGAACACTGAACTGCATCATCTAAGTAGCGTAGGTATCAACCTACATTGTGAAAACGCAACATTATACTTTGATCGCCAAACTGTTAGTATTTAAAAAGGAACACTGTCGAAATTTTTAACCATTTTTTTTTCTATTTGATGTAAGGTCCAAAGATTTTGTTATATTTTATGGAATTAAAAAATCATGTCTAGAACAAAAGTTACAGACAGTAGCTTGTAACAGTAATAATGGATGCTTCGAAATGAACCATTTTCAAACCCTAACTTCGGATTGAAAAAAATGTTATATTTACTTGATATGTACTCAATTAACTAAATTAAATATCAGAATGTCCTACAATAATTATTTTGCATTTCTTCTTACGCCCGGCTCGTAAGATGATTTTTCGGTTACCCTTATTACTTGTGTTCGCGATATCTTCTAAACTATTCCTCAGATTTAAATAAGGTCAAAGACGATTTTTTTTTATCTACATTAAATTCGCCTGATAACAGACACACTTATTTGGATAAGGATTAATATTTACACCAAAAAAATAACGCGGCAAATTAAGTGCATATTTTAATTGATTTTCAAAAAACAAAAAGTGATTATTATGAGAAAACCGTAAAAGATAAACATATGCCATCGCTGACTTTTTTGTAGAACTTTTTTAGATCTACAAATGTCTCGTACATCATTTTTATATAACTCGAGCGGTTTAGCCAGCGTAAGCCAATAAAAAGGAAAATTTAATGAAATTTTGCGACAGGGTCCAGAAATGCGTTGTTTATTCCTATTTCCTAAACTTTGGTAAAAATAAATTATAGCCTATGTTAGACACAAAGAACGTAGCTTTCTAATAGTGAAAGAATTATCGAAATCGGTTCAGTAGATTTTGAGTTATTTCAATACAAACAAAAATCCAATAATCCAAAAATACAAAGTTTCTCTCTTTATAATATTAGTATAATGGAGATTTAAACTATATTATACAAGTCTGTAGATATTTTGCGATTTTACAAAAATAAATACACTGTTTTTATTAAGAACGTCTGTGAGTATGTGAGTCTGTGTTGTAACAGTTGTTCAAGTAATTAGTCGGTCTGATCAAAAGTGTAAATACAAGCTGGGGAACTTTCAAGCGAAATGGATCGTAACATTCGATAATTGCACTGGCGGTAGTTAATTGAGAATAAGGCTTGTTATTACTGCCGCTATACTGGAAATACCTACCATGTTTTGATCGCTCTTACTAATATTACCTCTATGTTTCTAATCGGATTTTAAACGACCGCATTTCTGATAACTGTGTGTGATACAAAGTTGTAAAATGTTGTAAATGTCTTAAGCCGCCTAAAGACCTTCAGTTTTAACTGTTCACTTCAACTGCACAGTTAAAACTGAACGTCTATAGCCAGCTTTACTGAGAGAAAAATCATTTTATACTATTCGCATCTCTGATTACTGTTATTTTATTAGAAGTGGAATTAAATTAATCTTCTTTTTACTTTATGTATTGTAAATGGACCTGTCATCCTGCCAATGTTCAACTGAAATATTCCGAAATACTCGTCAATGCGAAAATAAATGTGTCGATAACAATATTGTCACTGCACATTTTTATATCGACAATTATCGTTTAAAATTAATCTTTGAATGAGAAAATTCTTGAAGACTATAACATTAACTTATTCAAATTGAAAATCGAAGAAAAATCAGTGACAATCTCCTCTATGATCATCACATTTTTTTTTTTACTCTATAAGATACTGCATTTTTGTTTTTTTCTGATGACATTTTTTTATTTTTATTTTTACAATAATTTATCCAGTCAATACGAATTTATAAGAAATATAAACTAGTCATGAATAACGTTAACTATCGTTCTTAATTATAAATTGATAAAACAATGATGGAGCTTCGCAAGCCTTCGTTCGCGGTGAAATAATAAGAGTAAGAAAGACTCGTTCAATTATGATTATGTCCACAACAGGCTCGTGCTAACATTTTAATTATTCAATTAAACGTTACCGACCGTTTTCACTAGGTCTAGATAAACTTACAAAATAATAATTGGTTTTACAAATCTAGATCTACAACCCAATTGTTAATATGAGTGTAACGTATTTAATTTTGATATTTTTTTCTTATTTTTTTTATGTCTGTGACTTTGTTACTGAAATTGTGTTCTGTTTAAAAGTAAGATTACGAATTCATTTAATTAATTAGTACTCCATAGATATATAACTACAAAAATATTGATATAAGAATAAAAAGTTGGATTTAAATTAAAAATACTCACATTAAAATTAAAGATAAATGGGTATGTTATATTCGCATTTGTTTCAATATACATTATTTATCTAAATACATGTTATTTAATGTAAGTTTATTACAACTTGACTTGACGTATTTTGTTCATTGAATAATTCTTAAGGGAAATCATCCTAAAATTTTTTTCGCTGTAAAATATATACTTACTGAAGTGAATATTCCAACGCTCTTAGGTGAAGGAAAACACCGTGATGCAGCCTGCACATATCGGCGAAGAAATTCAAAGATATGTGTATTCACGCAAAATACGCGCTAGTCGTGGAGTTGCGGAAAATGGAGCCCATCATGGGTCGAAACCTTTAACCTTTTTTTTTTATTCCGTGCGGTGTAATTTTAACAAATAGATGTTGACTCAAGAATGAGAATTGTTTTATAAAGTCCCTTTAATTTGACCTAAATGTAAAATATTCTTTACACAATTCTGTACACTTTATGTAATAATTGTAAGAATCTAAATATCTATTATTTACATACTAACCACACAATTTAAAAGTCAATTTTAATTTATCGTCGAAAATATAACGTAACATATTGTTAAACAATTTTTTAAATTATTTTTGAGTTATATTTACTAGAATAAAAAATAAACAATACCTACCTATCAAGTTTAATTTATACTAAAAAACAACGAACATTCTCATTACATGAGCCTTAATTTTGTATACAAAAAATCTTTGTTTAGAAAGGAATAAACAAGCGTAAGATTTATTAATGGATTCTTGTAAATGGTTGTTGTGTTCTCAGACTGAAGTGATTCTATAATCTTTTAATGGGGCGAATAAAAAGGTCACTTGATAAATATAGCTGCATAACGGAAGAGATAAGGTTCTCTTTAGATTTTTATTTATTTCTGTTCATTACGAAAATAACATAGATTAGTTTTTAATATGTTTGAAAAAAGACGTATATTTTACACATATTGGGATTAACGTATACTCGTAGTTACTTATTTAAAAATAATAAATTCTCGCAAGACATTCAAAAATAGTACACTTCATAAACTATAATTTCGTTATTCTTGTAATATTTTAACTTTAATGCTTTACGCAGAATAAAAGTCTTATTTCAACAAAAGATAATAGATATTAAGAATACATGACTCAAATATTAATATTAATCAACATTAGCATTTCATATTATCTTTCAAAGAATTGGACCGACAGTACATTAGCATACTTTTAACTGTACATCCAATAAACGATTCTAAAAAGATACATTATTAGATGGCAAAACAGTAAAGGTGGCAGAATGCTATGCCTTTGCCTAAATTATATTACGAGACCATGAACGTTAATGATTGAGTGAAACTTTTTAAGAGTATAGAATGGAATATACAAGGGATATGTGCTATTTTTCAATCGGATCAATTTGCAATATAGCTCATCGACAGCAATTCTTTCGACACACTGGCTGGAGAAAATTGAGTTATCGATTTTTAGTGACGTCATGTCAGTACATAGGACACGTAAAATACAATATAAAGACCATTGTCATTGGTTATTCAAGTATCAACTATACCTGATATTCATATGCGACTACACGTCATTGTTATCAGCTCAACTAAATTGAAATTAATAAATTAGGACATCGTAGGATTGACAATTCTTAATACTTGATGGTTAACTTACTAGAATAATATAAAGTGACTAGTTTTAATTAAGAGTTGGCTTAATAACTTTCTTGGAATTCAAACCACGTATCACATATATTGTCTTCTATGTAGAATATTGCAGGTCTCTATAAACAAAGAACATGTAATTTCGTTGCTCAGGTGTACTCTGAAATAGGTTTACCGCAGTTTTGCGCACTAAGTTTCCAGCAATTGCATAGTGGTGCAACACCTACGACGTTATGTTCTACTTTCTTTGAAGAAATTGCACGAAACTTAAGTAGATTTGTAACACTTTGATGCTGTTATTTGTAAAGAGCGTAGACGAAAATACCAAAGTATTTAATGCCACTAAGATTTTTAATTACATTGTTATAATGTTCAATCTATGTAAACTTATAAGGCTAAAATGCTTTAAATTTTTAAAGATAACTTTCGCCGGTAGTTTGACATTTTTCTAAAATGTGCTTTAGTGCAGCCGTTACGCTATCTAGCTGCGGTAAATATTGAAGGATTTGGCTTTTAAGGAAGCGTTTACAGCTTTATAAGGTGCGGTGAAAACTAACCTTAGTCACCATTTCGTAGACCTATAAAGCTTTAGACACGACGTTAAGCATACATATTTAAAGAATATTACCTATGTGCATTTTATATTTATCACGTCTAGCTCCAAGCACAAGAGTATTAACTCATGCGTCTTCTTTATTACTAATGTAATAAATGTATGCTCGTATATTATGGAATTATGGTCTTCCTTACTCTATCTTATAAAACTGTACAAAATAAAAAGACACAAAAAATATTTTATGAATTATTTTCATAATGGTAAGTATGTGGGAGATTTTTTTTAGGTAAAATAAATAAAAATATTTTAAACTAAAAAAAAGTTATTTGAAAGTAACACAACTTTTGTTATGAATTAAAGCGACATACATGTAAGGCACAAAGACAAAATAAATGATAGTCAGAATGAAACGTCAGAGAGATCACGTTTAATGAAAAATACCCTCCGGCGCGCGTCACTACGATTCACCATTTTAAAAGTGTTTAATTGCATGTGCGTCCAGAGTGGTCTTTGAAAAGTTTAATTCATTGTGTTTGCGAAACGCAAACTGTGTCAGTCGCAATACTCTCTAATAGGTCCTGGCCTTTCCTCAATACCTACAGTTATTAACAGATACTTCTTACGTAATGAAAGCAGTTGAAGCTTGCACAGATTGTAGAAATCTTGTCACAAACTGAATATGAGCTTCATATAAATCGGTCATCAAACATTTCAAATGCTGCAAACAAAGCTGCTTACTATAAAATAATTTAACCATCACACAAGCACGTGTGTAGGGGGGAAGATACTTGGGAAACCACCGCCCCCCGAAATCTGATCACAGTGGTTGTTACAGCGGTTTTACACCTTTGATATGGTTGTTTCAATGTTTGTCCCCTCCTGAACCTAAAGTCTGGATACGAGCTTGCCAATACATGACAATTTGATCCTTTACCTTTGAATTACTATCAATGTTTTAAAATCCTTTCGAAACATCATTGTGCATGTAACATTTAAACAAGTAATAAAGTTAAGAAACTGTATTATCCCGGATCATATTAAGTTGTTGAATCATAATGTACAATAATGCAAACTTGACTAAGCCACCTAAGGTTTAACGGTGCTAATAAACAAGACCCCCAGCTTCGTGTATTACCTCGTTAAAACCTTAAATTGAGGTAACTTCATCACAAACACTTGAATGACTCTTTTACTTAGAATAACAGCACTAAGCCGGTTATAAAGCCGGTGTGTAAAGTGGAATCATTCTCGAAGGTATAATGGAGTGGATACAAATAATAGTTCAGTTTTATAATAACGAAGAACTCTTATATACTTAAACTAACTGTTGCCCGAAAGTTCTTATGCGCGGCACTAATAGTAAGTTGCCGATTTATTCTTTCAGTCTACGTTCTACATCTGTTCAAAGTGTCATTGAAACCTGTTAAGCCGTTTTGGAGATACCTTCCCAACCTTCCCATCCATCCGTCCATGGTAAATTTAGTATTTACAATATTGGTAAAAAGTAAGATTGGAAAACTACGAGTAATAATAAATTTATAACTAGATAATTAAAAACCAGACATTTTATAAAATAAATAAAATAGAAACTGTACACAAAATAAAGACAAAATTTAATTAATCCTATCAAATTTAAGTTACATGTTAAAACGGCATTCACCAACGTTACATAATTTGTTTGTAACAGATTTAGTTTTGAACACGCTGTTTATCAAACCAAAATTGCGGTAGAATAACTTGGCATTGTTTCCTGCGCGGGAAACTAGCGAATTTATTACGCTTTAATATAATATAATAATAATGTCATTGGATTTTAGCAAATTATAATAACTCAATATACTAATACGTATCTTTCATTAAACGTACGTTTCTTTTTTTTTAATATTCAGAGAGTTGACAATACCTATTGTGTTGTTAAATAAGACAAAACTTACAGCTAATATTTTATATGCTATTTTAAGAAAACGAGTTAAAGGGATACCAGCTTATATTCTTTGACTATTGACATTTTTTAGAACACCGCTCTCAAAATCAAAACCTGCTCTATCAACATCTTGCCCCGCAACGTTAGAGCACGTCTCACCAACGCGATGCCTCTTAGAAAATTGCTTAATAAGAACAAAATTATAATGTCTATTTTATAAAATAAACTTTTACAAAATCGACAATTCTTAATTTAACTTTTGGCTCTGTCTATCTAGTAATATTTTTGAAATTAAATAGATTTTAGTATGTTTGTCAAATGAACGTTTGCGGGTGTATAATCAAAGACACTAATTCAATAAGGACGGTCGAGTGATTATCTAAAACAATAATCATCAATAAGCAAACCCAATCTCGCAAACAATTTCCCTTACACATCTATTTTAGTTTCGACTGGAAATTGAACACAAGCCACAACTTGCTGACCAATTTATGTAGTCATCAGATTATATTCATCTCCATTAAAAGCTAGGGACCCCGGCGTTTAAGGTAATTAGGCCTTCACCACCGGGTCGTGTTGACGATTACCACAAGTGTGCCTTCGTCTCGGTGGACAGTGAAGTTGAGGGAAACAGAGGGGTTTAGTGGGTATGCTAGCTGTTCCTTTCCCGTTGGGGTACGGAATAGGGAGGAGTCCCACATACCCATCGTGTATGTGGGACTCGTCATACACAATGGGTATAAGGAATGCAAGAATCCCCTCGTGGGGAATGCAGTTAAGCATACCAACGGCACGATGGTATGCTTAACTGCATTCCCCTCTTTAAAAAAAGGGTAATTAGGCCTAGTCAACCGCTCTGGCCCACTGCGGATTGCTTGACAATACACACGTCTTTGAGTTTTACTTCTCCCTTTTGTACTCTTAAATGTGCAAATTATAAAACAATTGATTTATTTAATACATTACTTATCATTAATATGAAATACGGAAACTATCCAATAAGTTAATTATAATATCATGCAGCTCTGTAGCCGACGCCGCTGGTTGGCGTGTGACGTCACAAATTAAAAGCTACGACTTGCGTTGCCGCCGCGATGCGCATGCAATTAACCAAACTGAAAACTGCAAATTGAAGTGACATGTAGTTAACAGAACTATTTATTGTATAAAGAAATGTGTTGTATGAATGTTTGTGCTTTACATAGTACATTTCAACAGATTAAACTTAAATATAAATGTATTTTAGGTAATGGTACTAAGAGACAGTAAAACATTGTTTTTATCCTACTATAATATATTAACATTTGAAATGTTTCGATCCCTTTAAGCCTTTACCGCTGTATTAAAACACAATAATAGCCAGTCATAAAACACTAGCTGTTGTTGGGGACTTCGTCAGCGCTGAAGTGTAAAATATACTCGGGGATAATATACTCTATGTTACTCGGGGATAACGTATCTTTCTAATGGTGAAAGAATTTTTGAAATCGGCCCAGTAGTTTTTGAGTTATTTCAATACATACAAAAAATTCAAAAATACTAAATTCTCTCTTTATAATATTAGCGTAGATATAGACAAAGTATAACCAACATAAACTTAATGAGTAATCCTACTTAAACAGACAAAAATGATAATTTATTCCGTTTTGTTCAAGCTCCGTTAATCTCACTCAAACTGACACGAAATAATTACAATGTGCCAATTCTGCGCCATTATAGGCTTTAAGCTGGGGATACATTTCATAAAATGTACATTAACGCTGTTATACGGAGACCACAATGATTTTGTATTTTGAAATCACCAAAAATATTAACAACCACTTTAATTTTTGAATTGATTAAAATGTAATAAGTTCTACTTGTTAGGATTACCAAAAAATGCTTAAATTACTTCAATATTCGAAGCAAAAATTGCAAAAGGTAAAGGCAATAATATTCCATTCTGGTATAAGTTAGTTTAAATTGCTTTGTCACGTCTGTCAGCAATCAATGAGTCGGTGTCTTTGTATTATAAAAAGTGCAATAGACTACGTCACAAAGGTTTAAAAGTGCCTTTGCGATGTTGAGCCGTTTGTCTGGACCATAGCCGATAGATCTCTATAGTCGTTAAGTCACGTCGGCACCCTATTAACAGCACGAGCTCCTGAGTTCAATGACCATTACTATTTCTCTTTGCACAGATTTAATAGAAGTTGTCGTCGATAAATCTAGAGGATTCTTAGTATTAAGTATAGTGAAAGAAACTGTAGTCAGCTTTCCCTACATAGAACAAATAATCATAGTTAACAATTAAAATGTTTACTTTAGAAAATATAAAATTATTACAATTTTCCAATGAACTTTTTACGGAAAAACATTTTTCCTGAAACAGCTAGTGCCAAATTAAGTGCAATTTACGTCGACCGATTTCCGTTCAGCACGAAATACCAATTAATAAATAAATCTCTCGAACCTGCCATGAATTTT
Source organism: Papilio dardanus tibullus (assembly GCA_013186455.1). NCBI lineage: Eukaryota > Metazoa > Arthropoda > Insecta > Lepidoptera > Papilionidae > Papilio > Papilio dardanus. The sequence goes on from QDHC01001161.1 coordinate 657,401, forward strand.
AAACGTTCTATAAGGGCCAATCGGGCTGCCAAAGAATATCTGCGATTTCATACATTTTGTTGGAATTACTTTTGTTTGAAGATACGAGTATGAGTAAATCGAAATTTTCCGTGATTTTTTTTTCAGTTAAAGTGTACAATTTTTTCCGAGTGATGTCTAATAGCATTTACTGATTATAAAGTATTTTATTCTCATAAAACATATACTTAAAGTCCATTCCTAAATACTACATTTTCATAAGCATCTTTAAACTAGTGAAATTGTTAAAGAATACAATCAAAGTATTGAAGAATAAGTACCTACTAAGGTAAGTTAAGGTAAGGTTCGACCCATAATGTGCTCCATTTTTCGCAACTCCACGACTAGCGCGTATTTTGCGTGAATAAACATATCTTTGAATTTCTTCGCCGATATGTGCAGGTTGCATCACGATGTTTTCGTTCACCTAAGAGCGTTGGGTAAATATGTACATATGAAAATCGAAAAACACATTGGTACATGGCGGATTTCGAACTCGGGACCTGCAGTTTACAAGTCAAGAGCTAAACCCCTGAGCCACCGACACTCACAAGTATCTACTATCGACAATATGGCAACGCACTTCCAAAAACCAACTAACAAAAAGATTATCTATTCAAAGAACGATTAAATTACATTATACCTATATTTATTTTACTTGAGAGACAAGCCGGATTCAAGCGCATCTTATAAACGTTGAAATGGCATACACGTGCTTGAATACGAGGACTCGAGATAAAGTTATCCCAACTCCTGACGTCCGTACGCTTGTTATCTCAGACACCTGGTGAATCATATATTCCTGCATGCTGCAAGCAGAGCTGTTAAGGGGAATATTATTGTATTCATATAGCTTTTAGCAGTATACACTCTACGCAAATCATATAGAGAAATGTCTGTTAGGTCCGTCTATGTCTTATTATGATAACACTTTTTGACATTTATTGTTATTTACACGCATACAGATGCGCGGAAGGCGAGACAAAGTGTTGTGTTTAATTAAAGTAATCATTGTTATATTTCTTTAATAATTTGTGTACCTAATTGTTATTATTATCAATGTCGTTTTGTGTTTTCTATGTACTATGAAATATCATATTGTAAACTATGTATTTTTCGTATAGTGTCATATTGGATCAATTCTGTATAAATGCTATACTGGTAGTAAATAAAATTTAAAAAAAAACTTTCTGTTGATGAAAGGAACGAAATATTATGCGTATAGTTATCAAAAACTACGTTTAATAAACTGTGTACTAAAAACAAAACTTTACTCCAATGAAAACAAAATAATAAACAACTTTTCAAACAGAATTCAGTAAACTTTTAATTGAATATCGTACGACTAAGGCGGATTCGATTTCATCGTAGAGAAAAAATGTATTTTTAGACAAAAGTATCAAGTTTTTGTTACTATTAAGTCAAAACAACTACTCGTATTTTAAAACAGATTTATTATAATGGAGTGACGGTGATTGATAAATTGTTATTTTTGGCTAATACTTTACTTTTGGTCTTCTTTGCCCTTTTATACTAAAAGGTTTACAAAATACATGACAGATCAAAAAATGAAATTCACTTCAGTTAAACTTAGTAATTTCGATGTTTATGCTAAGTGCATTTGGCACTTGGCCACTTCAAACTAGAGATAAACAGCCCCTTTTTATATCAAGAAGGCGAAAAACAAGCAGGTCATCTGATGTTACGTGACCTCTACCCATAGCCATTTGTAACAACATAATGTTTAGATGCGTTGGATAAACAGAAGAATATGTTCCCTTTACTATTTTTCCCCGTCGTCGCACCCTTCGATATCACCTGACCTGCCTATCCTTAACTTATAATTCTTTTATATCTATACTAATATTATAAAGAGAGAAACTTTGTGTTTTTATTTGTATTGAAATAACTCAAGAACTGTGGGCCGATTTCAATTTCTTTCACCATTAGAAAGCTTCATTATCCCCGAGTAACATAGGCTATATTATTCATTTCCACGCGTACGAAGTCGCGCACAACAGCTAGTTATTTATATGGAAGAATTTATATCAAAAGGTAAGTAAAACATAATACAAAATATTAGATACGTAATTCACAGATGCGTTTGTATGCAATCAACGTACAGTTTGAACTTAAGTAAAGCGTTCTGAATAAACCTTTGAACGTGGAATCGTTAACGAGGAATGTAGCACAAACGATGGTCCCACGAGAAACCATTGCCATTTGTTTAAACAGTAATTATTCCGGGGATTACTTCGGTAAATTGAACAGACATTTGTTACTATAGGAACGTAATGGTTTGCACCTTTGTTATACGTAGGGTTAAGTTAATATATTAATTACTAGCTGTAACCCCGACGATATAAACGCGCAACTAAAAAATAGTAAGTAGCTTATCTGGTTTTCTAGACTATGCTTTACGTCTGTGCAAAAATTCATCAAGATCAATCATCAAACATCAATTATTAGTATTTATATAATTTGACAGTGGAAGTGCCCGCTTTAACATCTTCGTACGAATTGGCCGACTCGCCCGGTGAAATATCACGACCACACAGAAGACAGGCGTGAAATAACAGCATTTCCGTATTCGATGAGTGTGGTGCCGGAGGCCTAATTTTAATGCACTTTCCCTTCCTATCTATGAGGAAATGATGGGATGGGGAAGTGGATTTTTCGGAAGAGGGGACGTATAGGGAAAGAAAGTATCCTTTTACTGTGCGTCTCCTCCACCGATGATTAAGGGTAGGCAACGCATCTATAATTGCAGATGTCTATGGGCAGCGGTCCCTCCGATGTTTCAGCGAATCCAGGTGGCCGCTTGCTCGTTTGCGACTTTATAATATAAAATATATATTATATATTAGTAAGATATGTTATTTTGAAGTTATATTAGGCATAATTCATAGCCTCAATGACATAGTTATGACATTCCTCAAATAGAATAACGGGGGCTACCAAAAGTACATTGGCTACGAAGCGATTCTATAGCAAACGTCAAAAATGTATGAAACTGACAACGTTCCATATTTCACTCGTGACAATGATATGACCTATAGAATGTGATTGTCAGTTTCATACATGTCGATTCCATCGGCGATGTCGGCAATCGAAATACTTTGGGAAGCCCCCAGTACAAGAAGAGAATATTGTGTTTAACAATTATGATGATGTTGCCTCATAACCGCAGTGTACAGTTAGTGTGTAATCGTATTTATCAGAAACATTTCGGCGAGGCACGAATCGAACGATTAAACTCCCCGGTCGCTATTTTAATATGAGGGCAATCTTGTTTAAAGCGCAACGATTCTCCTTTATTGCACATCGGAGGTTCTCGTATTGCTGTACGAAAACCGTATAGATTGTCACAATGCATGCAATAGTGGAGAGATATATTACACTGCTCTTTGTATCCCACGTTTGAAGTTTAGGACGAAGTTTCCTAACTGTGAATTTCCTCTTAGGGAAATAAATATTAAAAATAAAGATCTTATATATGCATTTTTATGTTTGTACATCTCGTGACATCCCGGGGGCTTACCAAAAGTATCTTTCGATTGGCGATATCGCTGTTGGAATCGACGCAAATGTATGGAACTGACAATAACATTCGATAAGTCATGTGCTTGTCACGTGTGATTATCGAATGTTATTTTCACATACATTTTCGATGTTCGCTATCGAATCGCCTTGTAGCGCATGTAATTTAGTAACCCCCTGTCTCCTAAGCAGCTTTCTAATATATAAGAATCACGAGGTTTTTCGTGTTATTTTTCTATTAATTATTAATAATGAATTGACCGTGATAAGTAAAGTGAAACTCAAGGCGCTGGGGATGTTTAATAAAACATCTTACTACAAAGAAGAACTTCCTTTACTTCGTTACAATAATTAAGACAAATCTCAAGTTAGACACACTATAAATAAAACTAGTTTAACATAAAATCTTATTTACACAAGTAAAAAATTCACTACCGTCCTTTTTATAGATAGTAATTATTTTATTTTATTTTATTAATCTATAACGCAGTCAATCACACATGTCTAATCGAATATGTGGGGTTTTACAATAATCGATTTTGTTTACAAAATATTCCTTCATTCGTTTAAGTATTCGAAATTCGAATACGAACATCAATTTCATTATGATAAAGGTACAAAGATTCACAATCATGTATCATCCACCATCTTGGATCATCGTATTGACCTGAGAACAAAAACATTATGTTAATACATTTTATTAACTCATTTACAGCTTCTTTACAAATTAGAAATCAAATTAGCATACGCTATTCCGTACTAAAAAAAAGTAAACCAATCTTAATATATATAAATCTCGTGTCACAATGTTTGTCCTCAATGGACTCCTAAACCACTTAACCGATTACAATAAAATTCGCACACCATGTGCAATTCGATCCAACTTGAGAGATAGAATAGTTTAAATCTCAAATTATAGTCGCAACTAGCGACCCGCCCCGGCTTCGCACGGGTGCAAAACTGATACTAAATACATTACAAAAAAACTGTGAACATTGTATATAACAGCCATACTAACAATAATTGAACCCGTGCGAAGCCGGGCCGGGTCGCTACTTATATTATATAAATCTACAATAAATTATAATAAATCTTACCATTGTCTGTACAAGATATAATTTAACATGTATAAGATTCCACTGTTAATTCTTAATGTGTGTCGAAACCCTGTAAAAAATAAAACAGTTGAGATAATCTTAGACGAGACTATTTAATCTACAAGTACTTTGATATTAAGGGAATTAAGGATGATCATACTTAAAGCTACCATTGACATAGCTTAGCTCAAAGAGAGACTAGCTAGGATTAAAATAATATGTTGTTATGTACTTTATTACCGTCCATTTATCACTACCCGAGCGTTATTTTATTTTGTAAAGGTAAGCTTAGGAAGAAACATGGCCGTCGTATGAACTACTCCATTTAATGTTTCATTATATCATAGAAACGTTAAAAATATTTTTAGTTAAGTTGCAGTATCAAATATACAAAAGAAGAAGGAATGATAGTTATCTGGCAAAATTGTAGAGATGAGAAAAAATGTGGTAGACTACGCTTCTCTAAATGAGGTGGTGTATTGAGCTGGTGATAAAAGGCAATATCAACGAAAGAAAGCGGAGTGAAAAATATCTGCAATGGTATATATGGTTTGATTAATTGCTTTTTTAATTGGAGTAAAAATCTAACCTCCGGAACTAGAGTCTCGACTGCCCATTACTGGTGCGATCTGTGGTCTCTCCTCATCTAGAAGAAGTATTTCACTCGCCGTCCACACCGACAGTATACGCGCCACACAAGTTACATTAAGGCGACCCTGTCCAGATAAATAAATGAAAGTAACCAAGGTTATCCTTTAGTGAATAACTTTACAAATTCTGGATAGATCGAATGTATTCAAGTTAAGCCCGACTGTATTAGAGACAAAATTATCTGACGTCGAACAGCCATCCATCTTACGTCTTCCAAAAAAAGACGTTTCCCATCTGGTTTTCACTTCCACAAATACACACTTCGGATCTTCATCCAAAACATTGAATATGGAAAATATGATACTTTCTTAAGTCTTGAAATCTGCTGTATATTAAACCATACGGCGTTTTATACTTACCTTTTGAAAATGCGACGGCTGCACACGGATCACAAGTTGACTAAAAGAAGATGTTTTGTTACATTTCTCGTCTTCAGAGCTATTAAATTTGTTAACATCATCGTATTTCGAGAATATGGGCAGTATGTTTTCAGTTTTATTTTTCCGACTACTTTCAGTGCTTTCAGCAGGGACTTGCAAGTCTCCGATATTACCAGGTATGTCTATTACATTATCTGTGGCCGCCTCCTCGTAACCCGAGATTGCCTCCCATGGGCTAAATATAATTCTGTTGGCGTCCTCGAGCGATGTGTCGCTCAATGTCGGCTTATTGCGCTCGTATGAGTCGATAACAGGAATATCCAGTCCTTTTACCTAATGAAGAATGAATATTAATATTTATAACACTGAGTTACTACCGCACTCCGAGTCATTTAATGATTACTTAAAAGTCACTAACTGTAGATTTTTCACAATAAGAGACTGAAAGCATTTTGGTAACATAAAAGTGCGGTATAATAATTTAAACGCCATTATAATAAAGTCATCACTCACATATGTCCTCACCAAAACGACAGAAACTCACATATATTAGGGTTGCTTTAATAAAGAACTTTCAAAACAATCTACATATTATGGCAGTACCTCATATCCATTGACAAGCCAGGTGACATTGGCGGGGGGGTCGGAAGGCGGCGAGGTGCAGTTAGCTCGCAGCATATCTCCCGTCGAGTACCAGCTTTTTTGAGCTCGCACCTTAGGCTTCGTTGTCGGTAAATCTAAGAATTAAATATAAGATAAAAATCGTAATTAGGCCCAATTTCTTCCAAATAATTGATTATGTGGAATTTTTTTTTTATTTTCCCGTACCACGGGTGCCCAACGAAGAATCTATAGCTATATTTCAGAGCGGGAAAGTACTTCGGTCAAAACCACTTTAAGTGTAACTAAGTTCGAAATCCGAACGCTCCCTCGGGAACCTCAGCTTGGGATGTTATTTGGTAAAGCTTTCAAAGTGGCGTCGCAGGACAACTCTCAAATACCACCGTAACTTTTTAAATGTAAAACTTTCTAGTCAAGACTAGGAAAACCAGCTTTTTTTAGCAGGCTAGTGATGGCAAAGCGTGGAAAGCGCTTAGCCTGAACTTAGTTTTACAAAATAATATTGGATTTTAACAGTGTCCGTTGAGATTCTTGTTTTAAGTAATTTATTCAACAACAATCACGGGACTAAACGTTCGAAGTAAAAGCTTGTCGCGGTTTGAGTCCGCTGCGATTCCTATTAGGGTGAAGCTGGTCGTAGAGAAAACTTTCAAGTGTTTGTACGCCCGCACCGTGGGGTTTCGACGCTCCAACTACTACGATATCAAAACGTCGAGTTTTCGAACAACTCATTAATTCTCTCCACCAGCGAATGTTTGCTTAACTCAGCAATATTCTTCATTCTACCAACATCAACTTTGAAAATAAACAATACACAGTAACCCTAAAAAGTTGTTAAAGTAAAAAAAAATCATATCTTTGATATTACAAGAAAGTTATACTCGTAATGTGGTTATTCTACAACGTAATAGTAATTCAAAAACGATATTTAAACAAGATAAACCCTAATTCAACATCTCTATTGCTCTGCCCGTATTTATTGCCAACCAATAGTTCTGATTTACGATTAGGGTTGTACAAAGGCTCGATGGGATTGTTCGTGTTATTTATACGTTCGCGCGGGATACAATCTAGGCCAAGTTTGTACGAAACATTTAATTTACCGTGGAAACTGTCCGAACCAGCCGTAATACTAATTTCCCTTTCGCAAAATCAAATGACAAACTTGATTAACGAAAAGGTCGAATTTATTTATTTATAGTTCCTTTATTTGAAGGGTCAATAAACATCTTAAAAAGGTTTCTATTATTTTGTAAATATTAACAGGAGAATGCCTAGTAATGCGTTTAAACAAGATATTTAATAACTAGCCTTTCTAGAGTCTTCAGAATAGTTTCATAAAAGGCCGAAGTCTGAGGTCACCTATTCCCACCATACCTTCCATTTACCTTATTGATACAAAAACTAACCTATAACTCGTAAAAATGCGCTCTTGTAGATGGTGTGAAAGAACGGCGCGTCTGCGGATACTTCGCATCTGTATCGGCCACTTAGACCTCGCGTCGCCTCCCGCAGTACCACTTGTTGAGCACCAGACCTTGATACCTGTATAAACATACAATCACAATACAAGCAATAGAAAGTAAGATGTAGAAAAATCGAAAAGGCGAGAGGAAAGATGTTAGGGCATCTGATACGACACGACGACCTGATAACCACAATTATAGAAGGCAAAACAGAAGGAAAGAGAAAGAGAGGAAGACCGAGGGCCAGTTATATATACGAAATAAAAAAGAAAGTGGACGTCGTGTCGTATCAGAAGGTCAAGATGTTGGCACAGGACAGAGAGGGATGGGAAAGACTCCATTGACAAGGTTAAAAACTTTAAATTAATGAATAAAGCGAGATAAATGTATCAGGATCGAGCCAACAGAGGTCCATGGTATCTGCCTATCCCTCTGAGTTACAAGCATAATTTATGTTGTAAAGAGTTAGATAATCTGATAACCTCTTATTTTTTGGACGTCATTTATACAATGTGTTGTTAGATTTACCTAGTTTCGACAACTGAAAAACCTTCACTAAACATTGTCTTTTATTTTCAAATATAATTATGATCGTCTGAGGTTGTAAAGGCTCTAACAGGCCGACTCACGGCATATAGGTCCTTGTCCTGTAAATTTGTCCACGTCGGCCCACTTTAGGCTAGTGTAGCTATAGTACAAAGGGCCTAAATGTTTTTTTAAAATCTGTCCATGGAAACCCACAATCAATTGATAGATTTTCATTTATAAACATATTTCAATACGTGACTTTAATATAGTTTCAAATAAACCGTTTTATATTTGTTCAAACTTTTTGCTTCATTAAAATGTAACAAGTTTCATTGAAGCAGGAATTTCTATTTGCATATTTTATATTTGCTAAGGTCTACAGCAAGCGGGTCGAGTAAAGAGTTCCACTTAACATTCATACAAACTATACAATAAATAAACTATATCTAGGGAAAATAATCTTTTTATAACACATAGAGAAAATCAAATGAGGGTTGTTAAAATATTTTAAACAATTTAATTCATTTACTTGGTAATGAAGATGGAAATTATCACCTGTGTTCATAAGTTTCACATTTATTAATTTAAAAATGTCTAATACAATATTTTTGTTTGTTTTTCTTTGATGATTGACTCTTAATTCTGACATTTATGTGTACCGGGAAAGAAGGTAATTATAGAATATTTTTCAAGTAATTCACGCTGACATTCCACTCTGTTATCCTTAAGGTAAAATAAATTTTGTTTACTTTTGCGAGCCCTTAATTATAATATACTTGGTTGCTAAAGGAATATCGAGATAGTACCTTTTATATTATGAAAATAAGTATAAGAAATATAGCTAAATACATTTAACTATTCTAAAAACGCAACTGCATTTGAAATATTAATTATTTATGGTTAGCGTGGTATAGTCATGTTATGCGGTGGGATGAGGAAGATATAAATTAAAAAGTTATGAAATTGAATGTGGACGAATACAAAAGTAGAGAAAGGTTAAAGAAAATATGGATGGATTGTGGAAAGAAAATATCCTGGACAAAGGAGTAAATTTTGAAATGATGGCTGATAAGGAAGTATGGAGGCGTAGTACATATTGTGCTGGCCCTCCATAGGGACAAGGGCATGATAATGGAAATGCATTATTACTCACATCCACGTTAATCCCAGTCTGTGAGAACACTCTCGTATTAGGCAATTCCTTTGGCACGAATCGAAAAAACTCTTGAGCGCCGTGGTACCATTTGACGGTGTAAAGCGCCTCGCCGGTGTCGAGCGCCCAGCGGCAGCCCAACACCGCGCTAGAACCCACGCCCACCGCCTCCGGTACTGTGATTTGTATATCGCGCAGTCCGAGAACATCTGCAAAGGAAGATAATTTAACAAAGAAACATAAGAATATCTCTAATCAGCTTCGTTTACTGCCCTATAATACATAGGAAAAAAAAGAAAGACGATTTCTAGAAAACCTTGCGAAAACTTAATTGGTTGCTCAATGAATTCTAAAGATAGTTTACTGTCACTGGCAGCCATGATACAATTTTAATGTGATGCGACTTGAATAAATAATGGTAGTCAAACTCAGAATAAAAAAATCCAGAGAAAGATGACTGCAAATTCTCTACCGAAAATAAAACGTTATCTAGTATGTATGTTAAAAGTATATTCCGACATTATCCGAAAACATGTTCCCACATTACATTGAATATTGAACGAAAATGTCAGTCTATAGTCCCTTTTTACCTCTCGTTCGAACCGTTAGGGGCTCGCCAAACAAAATTTCGGCTCCAAGTCGGTAATCAGTTATATTGCAGGTAGTCGGTGTACATAAATCAAGTGAACAGTACGTGATCGTATTTAAGATCAAGGTACATAAGGGATACGGCCGACAAGAACTCATTACGTTGTAACCAAATTCAATTTACGATTTCTGCCTCATCATAATAATTCACATCGAACGCGAATTGATTCCCTTATAAATGTTCAAATTCATTTCGTCTGATGAGGACATATTCTAAACATAATTGTGTTAGTCGAGAGCTTCTTTAATCCTAATCAAATATAGACGGTATTTTACTTTTATCTCCCGACGATATAATAAAGAATATTTAATGAACTCACTTATACAAATCGTTACAAGTCGAATAAACAGTAAGTAAATAAAATATAGTAGTACAATCGCGAAGTAATTTTTGACTTGTATGTTATTCTTAAAAGATATGTGAAAAGATCGTCCGGTAACCTATTGGACTTGCGTGATCTAAAAAATAAGAAACAAATACGGTACAAGGGACATAGCTTTTTTGATATTCTATCTATTAAAATAATGTACGTCCATATTAACAAAATCGATTGAAAAATATCGATAGACCTTCGCAAATATGTGAGATAGGATGAGTGCGCGGCGTATGGGTCCCGTAATACAATTTGATCGTGTCGTGCCTGCTCATGTATAATGAATGCACGGTATTGCGTATTCGGGACCAATAATTTTGGCGTTCGCCAGGTCGAGATACCGGGAGAGATTGGCTCTTTATAGAAATTTTTCGAGACTCCGGGCCGCTTGGAAAATTCCAATAATCAGCTTTACTTAAGGAATTGGATTCGAAAACTCGATTGTATTCCGAGTTATATTAATAATTCATCACCTTGGTACAATTTTACCGAATAAAATCACAACGAAATACTCTTTTTCTTAGATGTTTCCTTCATTGAAAATTGGGTCATTGGGAAAAGAAATATTGTACATATCAAATTAGGAAACAGTATAAAGAAATAATAAATAAGCTTTTTTTCCGGCTTGAGATTTTATGGAAACGAATCAAAACGTGACTTTCCAATCTTTTTTTAGTTAAAAAACTGTTCATGATTATTTCTAAATCTAAAAAAAAAATTCTGTGTGTTGTCTTAATAAAATATTTATGTGATTTCCGGACTAATTCGATCAATAAGATGAGTTTGATTTTGAATTTTCTATCAGAATCTTGTATCTAAAAACTGTAAAATAACAACATTACGGGCGAGTGAAATGATTTTTATCTTCGAAGAACTAAATTTTGTTAGCTTAAGTTTATAACTTGACTATTTAGTTTTCAAGTAAGTGGTAAAGTTTAAAGTTTATGAACAGGTCTCTTCACAAAAGTAACGGTCGAAGAAGAGGATGGTTGCAGACACTTTTATATTTTTACTTTTTCTAGATTTTGATGCTTTATAAAAAGCTGTGTGATTTTTTTTTATGACTACATGGCGGTCTTAAATACTTGCCTGTTTTTTGTGTCAACATAAATTATGAGAACATAATGTATAAAGAATTTTAATTAGAAAAAAATAGGCAACTTCTATGAATATTTCAGTGCAATATTTTAAAAATCTCTGTCTGTTTTTAAAATCAAAGGAAACTTAAAAAATTGCTTGCGACCGCATTACATTAATGAAGCTTTTAGAGATTAAGCCATCTTCATTTACGAAACATGTTTCTAATAATAACTTATCCTTTTTGAATTAGTCTTACACATTTTCTTATTCAAACAATCTACAGAAGTAAGACATTAATTGTTGATTAATTATAATCAAATTATAGATGTTGAAAGTAATAAAAATATTAATCAAACTTAAGTTAAAAAACCGAAAAAAACAAACACAAGCTCTTCGAATAAAAGGTCAAGACAATCATTAACTTTTAAAACAGCTCAAGAAGACAAATCAAGCTATCTGCATAAATAAATATCATAAATTGTATAATTAAAAAAATACTTACTTCCACATAACCACAATATGAGTGCGATCAGTTTCGATGCCATACTGTGTGATAACCCGCCACGTTACGTCACCAGAGCCCTGGACCGGCTGCCGCGCGCTTTCCTTAAACACTTCTTCATTTTTCCTCCACAGTCAATGTAGGATTAACTTCTGTAATAAAGGAGATAATATTACTTCTAGGAATAAAAAATACCTGTAGATAACCTAAACTTAAAGTTCAATGAAAACTATCAATGATGTTTTCATTCCCAATAGTTAACGTTGTGCTTTCCCTTCCTATCCTTTTCTTATAAGAAAATGGCGAGAAGAGGAAGTGGATATGGCGGGGGAGGGGACGAATAGGAAGAGGAATTATCCTCTTGCTGTGCGTCTCCTCCTCCGTAGATTAAGGGTAGGCAACGCATCTGCAATTACAGATGTCGGTGGGCAGCGGTCGCTTCCCTATTTCAGCAAATCCAGGTGGCCGCTTGCTCGTTTGCCACTTTATAGTATACAAAAAAACTGTTTTGATTAGAATATTTAATAACTTAAATATATGAAAGTCTTATCAATTTATTTGACTCTGTAAGGACAAAGTTGTTTGTTATAAGTAAATTAAATACTCTTTATACAATGACTTCCTTTATTTAGCCCGGGGTGTATTCGATCGTGCGTATTTTTGCGTCTCAATGTTTATATTATCGTCGTATTGTTTAATAAAATTTCTTATTATGTCCACGGGCAAGTCTTAAATCAATTTTAATAAAGTCTGAAGTAATATCCAACATATCATACTTTAATGAAAGGCGGATTCTCAAGTTGTGAGCATTCCAATTCATCCACACAAAGGAATCCACATTATTTAAGTTGTCCGTAAATTCTGCTTGCATTTAGCGAAGATTAATATTCTGGGTATTTGTTTTATTCGTACAATGTGGGCGACAATACTTATAACAAAGACGGGACGATCTTTTCATTAAAGTATATCGGAGACATTGGTGATTTATAGTCTCAAGAGACACTCTATTCAGGGCGTGCGTTTTGTTGTCTAGAGATCGATTGGCTCCGAATAAAATACATTCGCCAATTGAATAGCGCCCGACGCGACTCGGCGCAATGTTTCAGTGTAGGCGACACTTTTTCAGACGCGCGCCACGACTAATGGTTTCACAGGCTGCTCCGTACACGATAAATTGCCACACGGAATATGCCTGTCATTTAACATGGATAATTTTTACGTGAAATAGTTATCGTTGAACCAATATAAAGAATAAATTATTATTTTTTGACAACTTTTATTTTTTATCATTGTAACGCTGATAACAATATGGTACCTACTTTTGAAATAAGCACAACTTGGGTTTAACAATGTCAGACCTTAAATCAATAAACTTTTTAATTGGTAACTTCTATCTCGTTACTGAGATTGTCAATTGTATATACTATATACCGATGTTAGACAATATTTTTTTAATAAAACAAAGTAGTATATAGCAGGATATTTCTGTATTTATTAATTTCATAGATAAGGACAATGAGGCATGCTGTATATTATTCTCCTGAGATAGTGAGCCCTAAACAATAGCGACGTCTGCATCTAGATCTAAGCAGCTTATCTAGAGCCGGTTTTCTCAAAATGTTGGATATTTATTCCTTCTTAGCTTTCTTAAAATAATATGAAGAAAACACATAAAAGCTCTAGTTTGTATATAAGGTTATAAACAAACTGGTTTTTTTAACAGGCAACAAATCTTTGTTAGGTGACTTCTACTGTAGTAAATATATAACCAAGCAATTTCTATTGCCTCTAAGTATTATACCATTAGTATAGTGTTATGTAAAATCAATGTCGTAATATCCGAATGAACAGTAGGGTTATTACGGGGTTTTTAGTTATTAGGGCTCAGGATTACTTTTTGTCTAAACATGTTAACTTATTTAGCACGGTTTAACCTGTTGGTATTACTCAACAAAATCGTATTAGAAACAAATTAAAACACCGTTGTTAAACATTAATTAAACAATTTATATCTTGTTTAATAGTTTTAGAAGCGTTGATAAATTGTACTATGTAAATATTTAAATTAAATACTCTTAGAGATTAAAGTGAATTAACGTTTTATCGTAAATTACAATGTGAAAGCGCGCCATGAAATTACTACCTTCGCCTCCCTCGATTCGACTTGTCAAAGCCTCCCCCGTCCCCGCTCGCCCGTCCCGCGCGCCTATGAGGGCTGACTTCTCAAGTAGTAGCTGCCTCGGTTGTCAAACGCTAAAGAAATATCTCGCAGTCACGATCTTTGCCTCCTCTGACGATATGTCAAAGGTCCAACACCGCTGGTGCGTTTCATTTCACATTTTACTTTATTGGTCGTTCAATTCGGAAATGGATAAATCCGTCAAATACGTATGGATGTTTTGTTCTTTATTCTATTGTAAAAATGAGACAAATAAAACATAACATAAACCGACTTAATAGCTGCATTAACATTTTTATTTTAAACTAGCGACCCGCCCCGGCTTCGCACGGGTGCAAATCAGTATAATGCTGATACTGTTTTGTAGACCTTTTTAAGTTGTACATTACGGTAGTACATTATTTTGATCTAACTTGTAGGGTTCTGGCAGCGTTTGCAATGTAAGCGCTAAAAATGTGTTAATCTATGACATCATATTAAAAACCTCTAAATTATCAGTGTTACTCTACTATATTGTGAATGTATTACACATGAAAACCTTCTTTATGAATCTATTAAAAAAACCGCTTCAAAATCCGTTGCGTAATTTTAAGATTCAAGCATAGGGACAAACATAAAAAAGCGTTATTGTTTTATACTATGTAAGAATAAGGATAAGGATAAGGATACGAAAAAATTACAATATTTACATCTTAGAGAATTTAGTCAAGAGACCAACTCTCTACTCTATGTGAAATCCATTAACAAAAGGATTTTGTCTTCCAAATTGATTTATCATACGTCATTGCAGTCATCACTCCCTTCTTAATCATGTCATTTAACGCAACCATCGCTGCTTCAGAATTATGTTTTTAAATAATTGACAATCGCGAAATCATTGTTAATTATTATTACATAAGCTGAGCTTGTAGTACGCATTACCGCAGATAATGTTAATAATACTATACTAGTATCAATTATAGGTAATTGTAACAGCCATATGCGACACAATAAAACACGTTTATTATTATCAGTATATCAAATAGATAACAGCCTATATCTTCGGCTATGTAACATCTGAATATTCAATGCTAAATAGGTCAATAAATCGAATATGAATGCTATGTACATTGCGGATAATCGAATACTGTCTGAATATTAGATATATTGTAGAACTAGCTGTTGTGCGCGACTTCGTCCGCGTGGAATTAAATAATATAGCCTATGTTATTCGGGGATAATATAGCTTTCTAATGGTGTAAGAATTTTTGAAATCGGTCCAGTAGTTCTTGAGTTATTTCAATACAAACAAAAATACAAAGTTTCTCTCTTTATAATATTAGTATAGATTTAGCCGATTGTCTTGTCTTTATTTCATACTGTCCAAGTGGTTTACGAGATTTAATGCACAGGTCGAATGTTAGTCGGTTTAAACTGTGACCGTTAATCAAGGAAACTCGGTTTTGTGGTCTATACCTAACAATATATCCTGAGGATAGCCTAAGTAAATATATTTATACGTAAAATATTGAAATTTCTATATAATAATATTTTACACGATTTGGTAGTAATAGTAACGTCAGTTCTTACTGTCGTAATTATTCAAAAATGTATAAGTATAGTCAAACCTGTATAAGTGAGAAACCTCTCTATAAACGAGAGTCATTCTCTGGTCCTAACGAGCTACCTCTGTATGCGAGAAACTCGGATTAGAGAGAAACCTCTATAAGTGAGACAAATATCGCGGTCTTGGACTCTCGCTAATCCAAGTTCGACTATAGTCATTACTTTTATTGTAATTGAAAAAAAAACTAACATAAAAAAATATTTTTTACAGTTGAAACTCGCTCTAATAGAATGACTATCACCTTCAACCAACATGCGTGTGCTTATCTGTGACGTATGTAGGGGAGAGAAGTGTGTCAGGAACAATTTAAATAAAAAACTCTGACCTCTGCCCACTTATATGAGTCAGGGGAATAACTTTTTTTTACAATATTAATGTAGATAGATCTACTGTGTTAAGCTACAATATATTCCAGGGGGTACCCCCAATTTACATGAGCTACAAAGCGATTCGATAGCGAAGATCAAAAATGCAATTGTTAAAACTTTCGTGAGACATTATCTCGCAGTGCGAGACGCGCCACGACCACGTTCTACGAGTAACTAGCACTCGCCCTGAAAATGGACTCCCGAATAGTTCGAAACTAATCGGTCCCGTTACCGGAACAATATACGTGAGATTTACCCGCATTAATAAGTATAACATCAAAAATGTATGGAACTGATGATGATGATGACGTGGCCGACAATGACGCTCGATATCTCACACGTGACAAGCACATGACTTATCGAATATCGTAGTCGGTTTCATACATTTTAATCGATTCCATCAGCGATATCGTCAATCGAAAGATACTTTGGGTATTCCCCCTGTACTTGGGTTAGGCCTGTCTCAATATAAATGGTATTTGGTAATAATATTAGTTTCGTTCTATAAATCAATGCATGCGCACACCGAGTTAAGAAGTTCACAGAACAAATATGGTTACGAAAGTGATCACAAGCCGAAGAGTCTTCAAACTACTAACGTTTTAATGGAGTACTAGACACCCAAGTAATTTTATAGCGTTTTTACTTGAGTGACTCTTAAGTCAAAAGTAATATTAATCAATACGACTAATTAAAATTGTTTAGTAGTTATCACCCACCACCTAATTTAACTTATAAGCCTCTTTTAGTTTCAATTTAAATACAACTGTGCAGATTTTAATTGTTAGAACCCATTACAGAGATATGAAGTTAAGAAATAAACAAGTTAAGTTTAATACTTTTAAAATGGCCCCAGTTGTCGGGAGTCGGTACGCAATGGGCAATACTTTGTTGCGAAGGACTATACAAAAGTACGAAACTATAATGCTCCATATAAATTACCAAAGAAAAAATAAAACAATAGACTTTAATTAAATAATTGTTTTATTAAATTCTTCATTTTTATCACTATTTAATTCTTTTTATTACTTTTTAATAACACTTTGTTACTTAATTGTATAGTTTGTCCAATTAGATTCTAATTCTTTATGTCTATTATAAAATAACATTTTTTTTTTCAAATATTTAAATTAAATTAACTAAAACTTTTAAGTAATGTTAAAAGTTTAATAAAAAAAAGAATTTACCTCGTTGAATATAATCCGTTAAACTCCTTGTCTTTTATAATTAAAAATTCACTTCACAAAAATAATTTGAACAACTAATAATTTCAAAACGATTCACTTTAACGAGATCACTAGTACGGTGTAGAAGCGCGGGCTACGGCGTAGATGCGACGTAGCAACACCGGCGGGCTACGCGGGGTCTCGTAGGCAACTGAGCTACGGCACTGCATCCGTCACCGCGCAGCCCGGATGCAACCGCTCTGCCCGATATCCTTCCTAATTCTTTATACTGTCTCAAACTCAATTGCTTATGCATTTGTAATGAACGTGGGAGATAAAACAATATTGTCTTTTTTAATGTTTCTTTTAACGCTGTATTTAGTTCAGTTTTTTTTTAATTTCATTAAAGTTCTAATGTTGCTATTACGCGGTGCCATATGACTATATAAATATTCACTTAACTTACTTATTAAATTGGTGAAAATGCGAGAACTTATTTAAGATTTAATCTAAATACAAGAAGCTGGAGAATGGAATTTAATTAGAATAAAAAAATATGTTTTTTTTTCTTAAAAACAAAGATGAAGCGAGAAGAAATTCTATTTCCACGTGAAGGCAGGAGCTAGTCGAATTTATTAGCATTCAAATGATTTATAACTAGCAAGCGGCAGCTGAACATTTTCTGATTCGACTTAAATTAAATTCTTTCTTTCCTTTGACTGGATTTCATTAAGAGTAAAGAAATACTGTGAAGATGAAAAAGATAATCTGTGCACTGCGCCTCCGCCACCTTAATACAGCGTTACCACTAGACGCTTTTACACTTCCTTGTTTGAACACTTCCTTCATTTATTGTATACTAGCTGTACGCCGCTTCGTCCGCGCGGATTAAAAAAAAAACTTAGTAAATAGTGTGTTCTTTCCGCCTATGTTCTACATCTGTGCAATTACATCGTTCTTTGGAGAGCTGGGCTGGCTGGAGTGATCCAAGACGTGCCCTCTTTATGTCAAATCTAATTTAAAAAAATGAAAATATGTATCAATAAAAGAGTGATCCAGTGTTACAGTTATATAAAGACAAAACTGAGTTCTTTTGTCTCTTTACACTGCCCCTGTAGTCAAATTAGGGTAATAAAAACAATTACCTTTTTAAGTAAATTTAAAATAGAATTAAATTCACTTTTTCGATTAAACTTTGATGTTAAAAATTCCGAATAAATTTTTAATGAGCAACAATTTCAATAAAAGGCGGTAACAATGGCGTATGTGGGTACCATTGTGTGCCTTTTGTTTTTCACATCTTTGTAATTATTTCGCAGCAACGATCACTAATGAGTCAAATCGTAATATACATAAACAGTTATAAATTCGCATCTCTTTATTTCTTTAGTACCAACATAATAACAGTAACTGCGTTTCTAAAGCACGCGAGGTTATACAAATCTGCAACTCTACTCTCTAAAGCTTTATTCGCACCAGGATAGTATTTTAGTCGAGTAGCAAGTAGCATTTATCCGAACAAAGAATTTACTACTGTTCGGACTCGTTTAAGCCTAAACCTACGCACTAGGGTAGTAATTTAGTAACTCAACGTTTCCGAACAGCAACATTTTAGTAGAATAGATTAGTAAATCCTTTGTTCGGATACTTGCTACTTGCTACTCCACTAAAATACTATCCTAGTGCCTACAAGGCTTCAGCGACGGAATACGAACCTTTAAACTAAATTAATATCCAACTTTTAATAAACTGTTTAGCTATTTTAATGTTTTATGATTTACTTTTACGTTATAATTTATACGCAGTTTTATGACTTGATTATTTTGTTGTTATGTGGTTTTTACGACTCCGGAACAACATTGTTGTATTAATATTAATCAGACGTTACTTTTTGCAGTTAAAAGTGATGAGGAACGGTTTAATAAAAAATATGAATAATCAATTATTTTTGTATTCGTTCGTATAAGTTATGGACTTTATAATACGAAAATTAAGAATAAAAATTACTACAATAGCTATTATACTTTTTATTAATTTTAAAATAACACAATTTCATAGATATTTATCATCTCCTTATTTAGCTCTGAAGGCGGCGATATTAAGGTACATGTTGATGTCAAAATGAATAAAAAAATATTTCACGTTTACAAAAGTCGTTTGATCAGACTGACGAAATAAACATTTCCTTGACACGTCAGTAACCTTTCTGTGCACGACAAAAAACTGCCTGAAACATAAGGGGAAAAATATAAGTACGGGAAAATAATAAATTAATTTTCATCACGTTATCTTAACTCTTTTAGATATTTATTTGTATAGGATATATTTACAGCTAATTTAAAATGATAACGAATAATACGAGTATAAACTGATTGCCAATTAGTAAAAAAGACACAGGGTCACAACAGCTAAATACTAATATAACTTCAGTTATTTATTTTATCTCGTTTGATCTATACAATGATTTACAATCTCTAAGACTGTCAGTTTGTTTAAAAAGACATGGGAAAGATGCCCAACAATCGTGTGCGAAAAATTATAAATTTCACCCTTTATACGTTACATTTGGTAAAGTATTTGTTGTATGTAGTCTTTCGAAAGTGAATTCTTTAAATTGTGTCTCGCATTAGAACCGCAACAGCTTTCGTAAAGCGCCATAATATTTTAATTAAACATCGACCTTCCGGTTTTTAGGATTATGTAAGGAGAGATATGTGTATCCTTTGAAATACACGTATCCTTAATACGTGTTACGGCAATTTATATTTCAGATAAATTAATTTTTTGGTAACATCTGAAGCAAAGTTACTTTTGCTTTTAAGATAAATTTTATTTTATTTTATTTATGGATTTTTATTTAAAACAAATACATTAGTAAACAGGTTCTGAAGTAATGCTGTGCGCTAGGGCGGCTTTGTCGTTGTGAGTGATCTCTCCCAGGCTCAATGATAATTGTAGTCAGTTATTTTTTAAATTCTATTTAATAAGACTACATTTTGACCAGCCTATGGCCAATTGATTAATATAATACAAAATTATACTTAATGAAGTTTTAAATAAATCTATTGTATAAATAAGAATAGCGCACTTTATTCAACAAAGAAAATTGTGTTACGTTAGTTCAGTACAATTTGTCAGATGGAAAATAAACTGATTTTGTTGCAAACTGAGATTGAGAAAATCTTCGGATACAACGCCATCGAAGTTTTCACTCCATTTTAAAGTGGAACGTCTTATTGAAATACATCGAATAATAACTTTATGTAAAAAAATATACGAAATAATTTAAACATGATATAATAGTTTATGTTATCCAGGTGTAGTGCAGTAGAAACAAACTGTAAAACAATCAACAATTATTCAGCAATATAAACGTCCCGTCACAAAGGAATTAACTCTGTTAGCTCGTAAACATGTTCCGACATAGATTTATTGTATTAATTCCACGTTTCCAGGTCATAATAGTTATTACTTTAATATTTATACAATACATGTTACTATTGTAGTTGTTGTTGGTTGTAGTTCGACTCATGATGGGCTTCACTTTCCGCAACTCCACCACTAGCGCGTATTTTGCGTGACTTCACACATTTCTAATTTCTTCGCCGTTATGTGTAGGTTGCATCACCATGTTTTCCTTCACCGTAAGAGGGTCGGGTAAATATGTACATATGAAAATCGTTACTATTGTTACATTTACGTTACGTCATAAGTATTATACTAACATACTAATTAAATCAAATGCATTTGAAAGACGTGAATTATTAATGAACTTTTAATATGCTTGGACATTGCACGATATAAAAACTTTAACAATATTGCACAATATCAGCAGTTTAATTCGCGAGTAAGTAAATTGTTGCATCTTAATATAACACAATGTTATACTCGTATCGTTCAAAGTATAATTTAATATGACACCCGTATCTGTTTATTTTATAAGAAAAGGGGGCAAACGAGCAGCGGGAACACCTAGCTGATCAACGAAGCTTATGGTCATCTGCAATACCAGAGCAACCACAGATGGGTTGTCGGCCTTTGAGGAGGTGGTTAGCCACCATACGATATTAAGTATGCTTTAAAAAAAAAAAATCCTTACCTATTCGATTATGATTAGTTTGCTCTTAATTCGTAAAGACTGGAACAATCAGTAAAACAAAAAAGATAAAAGCATTGTCGCCTTGGAACGTTCACGTTCCTGCCAAGGGTTCATCGTAAAACTTTATTAGGCGCATTAAGGTCGTGGTTGAATCCTGTTTATGTAATCGCCTCTAGAGACCTTTCGCGAAAAAAATTAAGTGAAAAAGTACACAAAATATCATCGAGAGATCACATCATATAAATTATTATAAAGATAATATAAAATAATATTAGTTTAGTGAAGGTTTTAATATCAGGGGGGCTACCCAACGTACATGCGCTACAAAGCGATTCGGTAGTGAACGTCAAAAATGTATGGACCTGACAATGACATTCGATATCTTACACGTGACAAGCACATGAGTAATCGAATGTCATTGTCAGTTTCATACATTTTTTTCGATTTCATCAACGATATCGCGAATCGAAAGATACTTTAGGTAACCCCCCAGTAGAGATAACACTTCATTATTATCCTTAGTTAAAAATTGCACACATCTCTTATTATATTTGGACCTTTAGTAAAATACAAATTGAAATTTATCTATCACTATCATCTTTGATCTTTGCTTAAACACGACCAAGTGTACATGAAAACTGATAATTTTTGTATCTACGCAAGTTTCTATAAATTATTAAAAGATTATTAGATAAGATATCTCAGTATAAGCATCAGCCTGTGAACTTTGTGGATTGAAAGGTTATTCATATTTAATGAGCAATGGGAGTTGTAATTTATGCCGGTATTAACATTAAAGCGTGGAGTTGTGCCATCCAATTCCATCAATCAGCGAGATTAGAGGCAACAAGCGGAAATTTATGTAACTGTGACGTCAGATCTTCAAACGCGCCGCGTGTCCCGCGACAAACGTGACACAGAGATGTTAAGCCGCGCTCATAACGTGATTAGTGAGGAGGGCTGCGGCCGCGGCGGCGCAGCTGCTGGCGGCGCGATGCCACAACCTTGTTTGTGATACGTCAATAATTAACCTAACACATTAACCGCTGTAAATTAAATAATACACTATGTATCTTGACACTTTTACACACGTTCCAGAGACTATTTGGTAACTTTTTTGATTTGCGAATTATTTAAAATTGTGTACTACTCTCTACTCCGACTTTGTTTTAATTTTACAAATACAATTGCTTGTTGAACATTTCTGGCCGGAAATATGTTAATAATTGTTGTAGGTATTCATAAATAGATTTACGCGTCTCTATAATCTCGACAAGATGTACTTTTAAAATGTGACTGTTAAAGTTTGATCAGTAAGAAAGTTTTAATTGCCTCTGAACGGCATTTCCAGTGAGCTTTGAACGTTCTTTAACAAAGTTTTTTTTAATGCAGTACGACTGAGCTGCAATCACACCGAGCAATAAGTATTTAGATAAATCAAAAGAAGACTTTCTACACCGTCTTGATTTAAATTAAATATTTTAAAGATTTCATTAAACTTTTAAGTTGCTTTCACTCTATAAAGCCGGTTCGGATCCTTATATAAAAAAAGAAATATAATCGTTTTTTAATAGATTGAGTAATTCATGAGGAAGTTTTATAGATATAACTAGCGACCCGCCCCGGCTTCGCACGGGTTCAATTATTGTTATTGTAGTATGACTGTTATATACAATGTTAACAGTTTTTCTGTAGTGTATTTAGTGTCAGTTTTGCACCCGTACAAACTTCCACGGGCCGGTAGCCTACCGGTACTACCAAGATAATAAATTGAAATAATTGAAGACTACGAAAATACAATTATTAAAAAAAACCCTATAAACACAGCAATCATTTATGATTTCGTTTAAAAATACTACAAAGATAATTTTCTGAGACATTATTTTGCATATGCACTTTATTCTCACTTACAAACAACGTTATACAGAGTGGAATGACATCGACAAGGACCATAATGCTCATACGGTGGGCTCGTAAAATTTTATAGGCTCTCGGAGCTACAGGATGTAGCCCGGGGGAGCGGCGACCCCGTATTATGCTGCGCTGAGATACACTTATCTAACAGTGATTAATTTGCTTTATCTTCACAACGTCCGTGCATCCTGCGATTTATTTGCCTTCCGTTCACTTTAAATGTGTTTAATAGTTAATAGATTTAAGATAAAACAAAAGAAATCGGGCTTATTTCTGCTTGTACGTGCTTTACATTGAATTGTCCAAAAAAGCCCTGCGTCGACTAATGCACATATAACCGCCTACTGCCACGTCTCTTCGCGAATTCATCTTCTACTAACTTCTTTAGAAACTTGCCACTTACATAGGTTGTAGTTCTAAAGTGCTACAGATTGCGTTAGTACAAACTTGTCACTCGATAAAGTTTCCTAAACGTGTGGACACAATAACGTAGCATTAAAATGTTTCACAATAGAAGCAGTTTACAAAGTTTCCAAATTGTGATTAACAATGCAAAATTTCGTGTTCAACAGTAAAACTGCTTTCGCTTGATCCTAAACTTGAGTCATCTAATTGCCTCGAAACTTGTTTTTGAACATAATTTTAGCTAATTGCAGTCGAGCACTCGGCATCGCGCCAAATACAAGTAACGAAAATACGTTTTAAATCAGAGATAATAATATTTCACATACTACACGAATTTCCTTTTAATATTCATCCAATTTTAATACATTAATGTTAAATTCTAATATGAACATGGACTACTTCGAAGTTCAAGAACTCATCTCGAAATTAGGGAATTCGTCTTTGCGAAATGTTAGATAGAATTAATGCTTTAATCGTGTTATTTTTTGTCATATTGAAGATATTAACATCGCAATTTTACTGTATCTTGAACTGATAGGTACAAACGTACGTGGAAAAATTAAGAGTCATTTTTATCCAGTATTAGCTGTTGTGTGTAATTAAATAATTTAGCCTATGTTACTCGGGGATAGTGTAGCTTTGTAATGGTGAAAGAATATTTGACATCGGCCTAGTAGTTCTTGAGTTATTTCAATACAAACAAAAATACAAAGTTTATCTCTTTATAATATTAGTATAGAAATAGAAGACAAAAGAAGTATGGCAAATATAACTTACTACACAAATAAATACTGAGTTTTCATATTTCAAGGATGTTTGCGTTACATTTATTTGTTACAATAGTTTTAAGTTGATGTTATCTTGACAGTAACAAAAGAAAGATGTTCGCTGGAACAGTCCGTTTCCTCTCAGGATATTACTCTAGAATATTGTTTTGTGTTGCACTTACTTTACTCCTTTCTATCCGACCAAGTTATAATACACAAAAGTTTATTCTACTTATGATTTCACAAAGTGATTAATTTAAAGACGGGGAAGGAAGACGGTAAATTATTACTATTGAAATTATCTTGTTTACAAAGCCGCCCGAAAAGGCTTTTGCTTGAAAGGAAGAAATTAGTAAAAAGGCAAAGATAGTGGGAATATCTAAAATCTTGAATTACACAAAAGATATCTAGGGCGGAAATGAAAATTGTTGCGGAAGTTCCAGTGTCAAAGAATTTACCCGAGATAAAGTGTCGAAAAGCTTTCTTTGATATTGGTGAAAGCCTTTGTTAAATCAAGATTACTTTTTTGTTGAAGAGTAAAGTTAATACCATTTAATTCAATATTTAAACCTTAAAATGTCAAGATATTTGATTTTATTTTATATTTTTCGTAGATACAGCGTTAAGTTGAAGCTTAACGCTGTCAGTTGCACGATTATGCACTCAGGGAAAACGCGAGCGCGCAAGAAGCATTAACTCCTGTTTACGTTTACACATACTGATATATTTTATTAATTTATCAAAGCAAACGTTTTATATTATCAACAAAATATAAATTGCGTAAAATAATTCAATGTACATGACGACGTTTTACATAATAGAACACAGATTTTTTGTTATTGTGTTTTTTTCGCTCCAGAAATCGCGGTATATACTTAGAAAGATAATAAAAAATACTCTAAATCCCAATTATACAAATAAAAGATGCTTATAATAATAATATCTATGATGGAGTCAGAAAGTTATTTTTTTTTAAATTAGTAACATCCATTATCCAAATCAATCTTGGTAAAGTACGCGTGACTGACACACAGTCGTGAGGTTTTTGTCTTTCCTTCTACGTAATGAATTGAATCAAATCACATTAATGGATTAACAAAGATTACACAGCATCAGATAAACCATTTCTATTTAAAATTATATTAAATGAGACTACGAAATGGATTCATTAATTACGTTATTAATTAGTTACGTTAACAATTAAGGAGAAATAACTTCAAAAATGTTACCAATCGAATAAAACGAAATAAAAACACGAATGTTTTACGTACAAAAACACATTTAAAGTGGATTTAAAGTTGGTTAAAAATATTCGTTTGGTAAATAAAAATCGCAGCTTTCAAAAATCAAATAAATACTTTATTCGTACAATAATATTCGTAAGCAAAAACTTGCGTTCAACTCATATTTCATCCAATCATACCATATGCCCACTTCGCGCTTTATGAACGTGATGTCGTAAAAAAAATTCGGCGCCGTGATTTTATGTCAATTTTTATAGGATTGTCTTCGTAAACGTTGTCCAAATTTTATTGGACAATAAAATTAAAGGAAGTCCATGTTATGACTGCATTATGTATAAATATTTCTCAGGTAAAATATTTAGGGTCATAAGGTATTGTTCGTAAGAAACGGGATTCTTACCACGATTTAGGTGTTTGAGTTCCCGATATTTCGGCACAGTTGCATGCACTATGGTCACGGGCTTACTAAAGTGATGCGGTAGTGTTGAAAAATGTTAAAGGTATCATATAGCCACCTTTTTTCGGACACGGTGACCACTAGAATAGAATAATAGAATCCCGTTTCTTACGAACAATATGTTAGTAAAAATCACGAAAGTTTTAAGGTATATAAAGGTCATAAGGTTAATGAGTTCGCCTTATACAGCAACAGCTGCTACATTTAAAAAATATACATCTGAATATGTATTGAACCTGAGTATTGTGACGGTCTCCAACCGCCGAGCTATACTGACCACAATATTGTAATGCGGTTGGCATATTGGAATTTTAATTATGCAAATGCAAATTGGATGAAAATTAATAACATTTTAAAACAGTAAAGATTTGATAAAAAATGCAAATTATTTCAATATTGGCAATGTAAACTTATTAAAACAAAATAATATTGCAACGATGAAGCTGGCGGAATGGTCGGCAAACAAATTAATTAAATTGACGAACAAAACAAAACAAAACTGGTAACTTTTCTTACTCTCTCTATTCTATTGCCCGCGAGTATTGCATCGAAATATGATATCCTTTTTAAAATTAAAAAATAGATTATTTTGATTTCTAGAGGACTCAGCTACCAACGAAGACTAACAAACTTTATCCTTTTGCTGTGCGTCTCCTTCTCCATAGATTAAAGGTAGGCAACGCATCTTCATTTGCAGATGTCTATGGGCAGCGGTTGCTTCGCTATTGCAGCTGATCAGGGTGGCCTCTTGCTCGTTTGCCGCTTATAATATAAAAAAAAACTAACGTCGTAACTAGAAAGGAATATTCTGGTTACCACAAAATTACTATGATAATTGATATAGATGGAAAACCGTCTTTCCCTCTCAATGAATATAGTAAAGCGGTTTACCACATACTAGAACTTCACGCTTCTGTACATTTCAATATGGGCGTTTGTTTGTAAATCGGAATTACTCCGCGTGACAGTAAACGTGCCTTTGTCAACGGAATCAACTTGGCTTAATCCCAAACAACGACGGAAAGGTAACATATCTCTCTTTATTTACGTTATATTTACTGCGACACTGACAAATGTCTTCTTCGCGGATGATTCTTTTTTTAAATGGTACGTATGCTGTATGAATTTATTACTAAATTTTTTATCTTTAACCAAATAATTATTAAAACTAAGAACACGGATTAAGATTTCTGCGCTCGTCTGACGATATTAATTTTACTGCTGAGTAAATAACCTTCGACTAGCAATCTTGAGATTCGAAGTTGAATATCAGATGTGTTTACATGCATTTGGTTGCCATTTAACAAAAGTAAAAGTTCCATTAATAAGAACTTCCTCTTCCCACAGCTAAGTTCCACAAGATAAATGAGAGAATCCGCCGGCGCTGACAGATACCCTCTTTAATTGGTGTCTAGATGACAAATTAACGACACGACGGCAGTGACGTAATTGACAGTTCAATCTGAGAGGCGCCGTTGTTGATGGTTCTCAGGCCTAAATATAAAAGATGCCCAAGGGGCATATACATGATTGTTTGCGTTCCTTTTCATGGTCACTTCGCTTTCTCTATATTCTATCTAACATTATAATTTAAGTAAAGTAAATAAGGAAACTTTAGTAAACCGCACGTTTCTTAATACCCTAGTTTACAGGAGCGTTTTTACGCGGATTAGATGAAAATACTCTTGTAAAGGCGTCTACGTAGAACAAAGCAACGTCACTAAGAGCCGTGTAGAGCTAGATAACGTGTTACTTAAAAAGAGGTACAAAATCTCGAATCACCTGTCTATCAACACCATAGGTTACGCTTTGAAAATTGAATATAATCTTACCTAATAATAAATTTCTATAAGTCTGATATATTCCGAACCTCTCTACTCTAAGTGTAGTTTCTCATCATCTTTCCAAATGTAAAATATATTTTATTTGGATCAAACCAAAAACGTCATGAAAATGGAAATGTGTACACATATGTGTATACATTTTCTTTTTTTCACGCGTTACGTTATGAATGACGCTAAAGAAAAGTTTTTATCTGGCTAAGCTTAGCGGAGCCAAGGATTCGATTGCGGCGTTTACTTTTCTTGTGAGAACTACTCTGTGAGAGTTATTGCTTTAGGTATGGCGGAGTAAAGTGCGCAGTAAGTCTCTATTATCTACGCTGTTAGAGTCGCGCGGATGAAGGCCGGACGTGAAGGGAATCTACAAAATAACTTAATTCATACTGTTTTTGTACAATAATTCTATAGATTTTTTTACAAAGATTAACAGCCAAACTTGGACAGTTTAATGGACACATTAGTAGTCGCTCGATGTCCATTTCTCTTACTAAAGCTACACTAAGAAAGACTTTACGTGTACTTACTTTAAATCTAAGTATTTAGGCGATAGATAAAAAGATTTGGTGATTTTAATCAATGTCAGTACTTCACCATAATTTATAAAAAAATTACAAAACAAACCGCATATCATTGTTTAAGTTTAATAAAAGTTATATCATTTTGGAGCGTCTAAATATAAATTCTTCAAGTTGATCCGCGGATGAACCTTTACGACGTATGAAAATAAAGAGCTCTGTACGTGGCATTTGTATGAGAAAGATCCATGATACATAGCTGACCGCGGCCGCTGCGCCACTCCGCCACAACTCTCGGCCCGAATAAATCACTCACGCTGTTCAATTAATTAAACAAAATGTTTTGAAAACTTATAAAACAAAGAACCTAATATTATTTTTTAATTTTTCAAACAAACTGAGACAGTAAATTACCAACCCCTGTATTTTATTTACTAGGGCAAAATTCGTTCACATGGAATTAAAAAATATAGTCTATGTTACTCGGGGAAATTGTAGCAGTCTATTGGTGAAAGAATTTTTAAAATTGGTTAAGTAGTTCTTGAGTTATTTCAATATATACAATAATACAAAGTTTACCTCTTTATAATATTAGTATACATTACGTTCCCCACTTTATTGTATAGTATCCAATTATAAAATTATGTTTTATTCTCTTTTTAAAACAATTACAATTCAGTATAATTCCCAGCTACCAAAAAACAACATTGAAAATATTATTAGAAGGATATTGATTATTCACTGTTATTGTAATATTTCGATGTAAATTTGATTATATAATGAATACAAAAGTTTGTTTAACTTCGACGTTAAATAAATGTTAATTCACAAGTCAGAGATAAATCAATGTTTAGCAGATCTTATTAATTGGTTTAAACAGAAAGGAGAACAAAGCCAGTTTTGGAGGAATTCATCAAAAGTTTTCGTTGTATTACGTCCAACTCGTCGTAGCTTTATAAGCTTTTTAGTTATGTCTTGATAGATGTTCATAGATTTGATTTAAGTTAAAAAATATTATAGTTATATTTTTTTACAATAAACCAAGTTATACCAAATGTCACTTTTTCTTTCCCTATATTCAATTATGCCGATTGTCTGATTGTATCTAAGCAAATATAATCTTGATAACTTTTATATTATCTTATTCTTTTCTACTGATGTTAATACCAGAAAGAAAAAATATACTATTAAATGAATAATAATTTGTTCCGAACTTTCCTCGGGACACCGATTGGCCACCGACCAGTCGGCCGGCTCAGGTACCGCTGGTGTGACGCCGTAGAGCTTGACCTGCACGAGCTAAAGGCAGTTGATTGGTAGGAGACAGCGCAAGATAGGCGTCGCTGGCGTTCTCTTGTGTCAAAGGCCAAGACCCACTTCGGGTCCCTGCGCCAGCGGAGTAAGTTAGTAATTCTTTGCTCCAATAACGTTTAACTATATATAATAAATTTCGTGTCATAAACATAAGATCCAATTTAACTTTTGTAACTTAAAACTGGCACAAATAACGATACGTCTTGTGTTTTACTAGCCAGAGTTATGTTATGGACTCAGGCTTAGTTTACATATGTGCAAGTGGCTTGGCCGGGATCGTGGTCGGCTCCAGTTTAATTAATCTGGATTTGATGAGGGATTAAGTTTGCGCGACGCGTGACGGATCGAGAGCCGCCTCCCGTTCCCGCTCTCGTCTCGATCCCGTCTCGCTCCCGTCCCGCTACCGTCTGCTCCAGTCTGTTGCGGTTTAAACGGGATTTACCTCTCATTCCGACTCCAAACAATTTGTACACACGTTCCAACTAACTAATTCTACCACTTCGGTAACACGACTCGTAATTTTATTGTGATTTGCAACGCTTTTAATACTTAAGTATTTTAATATTACAATAAAAATAAACTTTTGTACTTATGAAGTTGTATTAATGTGTAGAATAGGCGATTTCCTAAATTATTCAGTTATATGAAAAACCCGCAGTCCACGTACTCTACAGAGACAAACCTCGCGGTTTATGTTTACATATTCCGTTTATTAGAGCTACTATCTTTATACATCTTCCAGTGACAAAATAATCCGTTCTTGTCATAGTATGCAAACAAAATTAATAAAAAAAAAACAATTCCAAGTTTACTTGCTCACTGAAATATGCGATAACTTCCGGAACATGAAACAAAGTCCATTAAGTTAATGTTAAAGAAGAGCAACAATACGTCACTGTCGGAACGGCGAGTGGGGCCGGAAAGTGATTTGGAAGGCGGGACGCGGCGTGCCACGACTGCCGATCTCGTCACGTGGCCTGCATTAATATCCCGCGGGATTAGTGGACCAGACTGGTCGACGCATTGTCCTCACCACCCTTTCGGTACTAAGCACTACAGTTACCTCAAATGCAGGCTTCTTAAAGACGTGAAAAGAACTGATTGTCCCTTAAAAAAAAGGTTAAAGGTTTCGACCCATGATGGGCTGCATTTTCCGCAACTCCACGACTAGCGCGTATTTTGCGTGAATACACAATCTTTAAATTTCTTCACCGATATGTGCAGGTTGACGATGTTTCTGATTGTCCCTTACATAATTTATTAATCACATTGTTTGTCACCTTACAGGGCTTTTGGAGTAATTTCTTTTTTTAAGTTATTATTTATTGCGAAAAAATATTTTGTTTTATAAATATTGTTGTCGTAAAGTGATCTCTGCAAATGGTGCAGACACTATCGCGGAGCTCGGAGCCTCCGTACAGCCGCGCTCCGTGTGCCCTGTACGTGACAGAGAATAAGTCGAGAAAGTAATAACAATGTACTTATGCTCATATAACTTCTATTTGTTAAAGTTTGTTTTGTGTTCCAACTATTTTTGAAATCGGTATTATAAATATTTCTTACCCTTTTTACGTAAATACT
The DNA here is from genome assembly GCA_013186455.1 of Papilio dardanus tibullus. Classification (NCBI taxonomy): domain Eukaryota; kingdom Metazoa; phylum Arthropoda; class Insecta; order Lepidoptera; family Papilionidae; genus Papilio; species Papilio dardanus. The sequence continues at coordinate 688,915 of QDHC01001161.1, forward strand.
TATAACACTAATTAGCGCAAAAAACTGGTTGGAGTTTTACTTTTTTCCTTACTTTCTGAGGACGTCAAAAATAGGTCCATATATTCATGTAATACCGAAAGTCCGTTACTTTAATCATTTAATACTTATATCTTAAAAACAAACAAAACTACGGATTTAACACGAGGCCACTTTCGTATCATATTTGTATTCAGTTGATTAAGTCCCTTGTTCCCGACAATGACGTCGCCGTGGTATAATACTTTAATCTCGTAAAATCCAAAGAACATCAAAAGTCTTCGTAATACTCAATTGAACCTTTTGTGTGATTTTAAATTTAATTAATTAACAAATAAATGAAGAAATGGGTTAACAGCGGAAAGTTTTGAAAACCTAATTTATGTTCAAACTTGTTGACGTAAATATTGTTTTTAAGTTAGAATTATATTGTAAGATTTCCCAGTCTTTTCCGCTTGTCCGTCTTATTTGTTGCTAAGCGAACCCTCAAATGATCAAATATTGGATATATTTTTATTTCAACTCCGTATCCTTAGACTGGCCTGACCTTTTTATCTGGGTGATTAGTTTTTTAGTATTTTATTACACATTTTTTTTATTAGTATGTACGGTCAATGGAGACATAAATGGTGTATTCTAATATATAATTCAGTAGACAACATCTTGGCTGTAAATACGAGTCCGGGCGTGGAGGTGGCAGCAGCCGGCATAAATATTCGGTATAACTTATGCGCGCGATGTCCCGCACTTTGGCCACACAAAAACACCTCCGAAGCGGAGTTTTGATTTAAAATTCTAATTTTATGATTCACGTAGTTTGCATATCAGAGGCACAACTTATTTCGTTGGAGGCGTTTCTAGTGATTTAATTTAAGTGTTAATTATTTATAAGCTTATCAGCATTGGATTACTGCGTTAACTTAAAATTGAGAGAGGGGAAAAAATGTCACAACAATTTGTGTGATTCATGTCCTACAAAACGTATTCCGGAGGATTACTTTCGGCAAGTTGCGTAACTAATGAAGTAACTTGTGACACGGGTCGGGACCAGGATCGACGTAATCAAATTAATGAGAAAACTTCACTTCAATTTAGGGTTTCCTGCCTCAATCTTTAGCTTTCTTGGCAGCGGTCAAGTGCTTCAATAACCATGTTCATTGTAGATACAATAAATTTAAAATATTCCGTACACTCCTTCAAATTTACGAGTATCAAGTTGAATGGAAGTTTTGAGGGCTCTTATAAGTTAAAATAAAAACAATCTTCTCTTTTAGTTCTATGTTTTATTTTAAATAATTCGTTTCTATTACGTAAATTAACAACATAAGGCAACTTTCGGTACACTATGTTTTTTTTACCTTTAATAGTGAAATGTATTATGTGCTGAGTCCCGAAGTAGGCTTGAACTGTTACTAATGACCTATTTTAGAAGCTTAGACCGTAACAGTCGATTTCATATAAAGAAAAGTTAACCTACATAACGTAGACATGTTTGATGTTTGCAAATGTGTTTTCGTTCGGAAATTCTATATTTGTTCGTACAATCTAACACATTTTATATTCCCTTCTTGTTAAAGTGGGCATTGGAGTATAAAATTCTAAAATCAACTAACATTTTCTAAGCCAGTGAATCCCTCATCCCTCAACAGTCTTTCGCGCAACACGTTTGCCTTTTGCCGTCGAGATTTCCCTTCAGACAAATTCATCGTGTTGATTCGGCTCTGTTTACTTTGAAATCCTTTTAGGTTTGTTTGAAGTTTTGTTTTGTTTGCTCCTTTTACTGTATGTATGTTCACGGTTAATTGATAATTTGATTTCAAAAATATCAAGTAGATTTACCTTAGATCTAATAATTCAAAGTAAGTATTAGTACCTTACCATATGACGTGAAAAACTGATTGAAGCACCTCATTATTTTTCTTGCTTTCATTAAGTATATTTACTTGATAAATAAAATGCAATAACTAGAAAGATTTAGGTTTAGTTTAGTAACCGTTTGTAACTAATATTTTGGGCCAGGGAAATTAAACTTTATTATATTTCACGTGTCTGCCGGATATTAAATTTTCGTTCTCGCTGCGGCTTGGCATTACGATACCATGACTGTGTAAATATATATTAGTAGAAAGAAATTTAAACCAAGACCTGATTAAATTAGTAAGTTAGTGAACCATGTCTATCCTGTTCCAAAAACATAGTTTATCTTAAAGAGTTTTTAAGTTTTTTTATAAATACTTTAGCCGTATTAAGTCATAAGAATGTGTATTAAAATGTTTCTAATAAATCATTTTTCTTATAAACATGTGCCAGATATCCATTAATTCAAGTGAAGGTCGTTTGAGTATCATGATACGATAACAAATTACAGACAGGATATTCAACTTCTGGATTGATTGCTCACGTGATATCAATCTCTATAAAAGTAATTTGTCCATCCTACGCCCTGTTTGATGTCAATGACATGTCACGTGTAATTTTTATTATATTGAAAACATACAATTATGGTATTAAATAGGAAGACAATTTCGACAAAACATTATATTTTGAAAACGTTTTAAAAATGTCAATGATGATGATGATGTACTTATAATGATTATTTTACATTTATATTTTCAATTAAAATTTGATATAATTCAATTTAATTAGAAACCGCGTCAATATAATCTTGATTTGTGTAGGCTTTCTAATTTCTGAAATTCTCGTTACGGAATGGCTCCTCTCCCTTCGCGGAAACTTTATTTTCACCTAAACATTTATTTAAGATATAGGATTTCATCCATCAACAGAAACATTACTGTTTTCCAGAAATCAAAAGACACTTTACATTTAGTGTTTTTTTTTTTGAGAAAAAAATTATGACTTTAAATTCCATCAAAATGGAACGGTCCCTTGAGCAACATTTACTTAGGATCATCTCGCGATAAATAAAATGAGTTCACATTTTCCGCCAACGCAAAATTGTCGTCCGAAACATCGAGCGTAGCACTAATGACAAATCAAGACAACTTGACTCCGGAAAATGTTAAAACATTATTCCAAGAAAATGTTTAAAAAAAGAGGAATATTTGCCTAATAAGGTAGCCTAGTAAATAAATTGATCAATGTGTTATTTTAAAGATTTCATTAATCAAAAACTAAAATATTACATTTTTAATTTTGCAAAAGAAGTTGAAAGCAAAAATGAAAATGTTTCGTAAAAGTAATTCAAAAATTAAAGCTCATAGAAAAAACAGGAACCTAGTTTATCTATTTAACGTATAATTGTAAATAATAATAGAATATTTAATTACTTCTCAGGCCCTCATATAACATTTTATAGGCCTTTATGAATATAGGTGTACGAATCATACCTGTAGCGATATTGGCCGCACCGTCAAAGGACTAAATTGGTATACATGACTAAGTACTCATCATTCACGGCGTGTATCGATACGAAATTAATTACTGAATCTACAAATTTCAGCGAAAGTCAAACGTTGATTAATATTTTGGAACTATAATGGAATTTATGAAGGTTTCCCTTTACAACTTAGAGTGCTTCTAACCAAACCAGTTGTGTTATTCAACTTTTGTTACGTAGATATAAGATTTAAAAAACATACAATTGGTGTAATATTTTCGTATTTTTTGTTACAAGAACTCTAACTCAACGGGTTCATTAGTCCGGCTTCGCGATAAAGACAGACTTACTCTGAAGCAAAATCTCCGTTTTTATCGCGAACTCGGTGTAATGAAGCCAAAGGGTAAAAACAAATCGAATTTCACTTTACAACGCCGTAATTTAATTTTTTATTTCTGTATTTAATGAGTATTTGGACCTCACAACGTCACTTGACATATATAAGCCTTAATTAAAATATTTGTTTTAGTAAAATACGAGTATAAACGAAGACTTCGATATAAAACTTTATTCATTACATGTAAGAAGTTCTTAAGTTATTCGTAGTCGTAAGAAATCAATCTAAATCACATGAAAGCAGACATAACTTTATCTTGTGCGAAATCTTATTGCATTCAAAATGTATCCTCGGAGTGAATACAAAATGCAATATCAATGAGAACTATCCGCTTAGAATAACAAACTATTTTTATTGGACTCCAGTGCGCATCGCAAGATCACTCGGAAATAATCTCGTTTTGTATTGGAAATATAAAATACTAGCTGAAACCTACGAATTCATCTGCGCTGTTAATTAAGTTATAATTTAAAATTGATTTAATAAAACTCAGAGCCACGCCCTCCTCTCCGCCCACCCTTGTCTATGCGACTAATCTATACTGATATTATATAGATGAAAAAAAATGTTGTATGTAAGTATTGAAATAACTCAAGGACATCACGGCTGATTTAAAAAAATCTTTCACCATTAGAAAGCTACGTTATCACCGAGTAATATAGGCTATATTTTTTTTTAATTCCACGAATACGAAGTCGCGAACGTTAACTAGTATTTCTTTAAATTACAATAATATAAATCAGCTACCTTTTTTCTATTATACAGTGGCAAATGAGCAAGCGGCCACCTGTATTCGCTAAAACAGCGAAGCGACGGCTGCCCATAGACATCTGCAATTGCAGATACGTTGCCTACCATTAATCTTCGGAGGAGGAGACGCACAGAAAGAGGATAATCCATATTGCTTTTCATCCCCTCCCCCGACAAGTCATCCTCTTCCCATAATTTCTTTATAGGAATAGGATAGGAAGGTAAAGTGGACTAAAATAAGGCCTCCGACACCACACTCGTCAGACGAAACACGGAATAGCTTCCATTTTACGCCTGTCTTCTGTGTGGTTGTGGTATTTCACCGGGCGAGCCGGCAAATGCGTGCGAAGATGTTAAAGCGGGCTCTACCACTGTTAAAGCTTACCTGTTATAGCTTAAAAAATTCAGTACTTGTATTCACTCGGATGTGTTTTGACACATCCGAGATGACACTGTTTGCAGTGAATTTGGGATATACATTAGAAGAGTTTTAATATTGACATGTGTGTGACAAGGGTAACTCTGTATATAAATTTTATGCAAACCTTAAACGTTGTCCGAGTAAAGTTTGTGAACATGTTTCCGTACTTTTATCCGAGTCTCTTTGAAATTGAATTACAATGTAATATTCTAGTACATTTAAGATCTTTACCATAAAGTTTACTATAGACCTACCTACTAACCTTTCAAGTGTCATTAAAATTGCGGTTACTTTTGTCTTTTAAAATAAAATATTCGATATTTAAAAATATTTCTATTCATACTGTACACAATTTCACGGTAGGAATAGTCGAGCACGTTGACAATCCTCTTAAAATCGTTTCAATCTATGCCATGAAAAAAATAACCGGCTGACACATGGCACATCAAAAATTTACTTTGCATACGTCCGCTGGCTGCTTGAATGCAATCGAAATAAATAAAATTCTAAAATATAAAAGCTCACCATGATATACGGAGCTTTCGTGTACTGTGGTTCATATCTAAATCATAATGAAAAAAAAAATACACACAAGGTATTACAAAATACAACAAAAACGGATCTGATTTAAATAAATTCATATTTTCAACTATCTAGAGCAATCATAGAACTTGAAATTAAAATTAATTATAATACTGAATCTACTTTCATTACTATCCGCTTCGTAGCTAAAATGTGAGTTTCACTTTGAGGTTATCAAGTAGAGTTAAGTGCCTCTCAAGTTATGTTCGAGATATGATGTTTGAAACTAAACTTTAAATTCCGATGTAGATTTCAATCGATCCACGTACGCTACTTGATCAAAAACTAGTTTTTAACTTGGAGAAAGGGAACCCTTTAATAAAACCGAACATGTAGTCACTAGGATACGCAAAACACTAGTTAACAAACAAATTGTCTTTAGTCCAGTATGAATGAACGAAATATATTAATATTAATCATTTTTGAATAAAAAATGGCGATAACATTTTCCTTAATGAGATCCTGAAATTTTTAAATCAAATTTCTAGGTAGCTCGCCCGTACATTGGAGTTGAAAGTGATATAAAATTGTTATGAGAGCAAAGACTACTGGAATAAAAAAATCTGTTTAAGTTTTCACTTTATAATAAATTTGTATTTAAATATGAAGTTTTTGAAACCATAAAAGCTAAATAATTATCAGCCGATTTAATCACTGCAAATATTATACTAAGATTATTAGAGTAGAAGTATCGCTTTTCATTATTTAAGTAAAGCAACTAAGCTAAGGGTCCGTTGATGTTATCTTGGAACTTAACATAATATCAAGTATCAAAACATAGCTTTCCTCTCAGTACCAAGACAATACAAGGAAAATTCTTAGCTCTTGCAACCGTATTTAATTTATTTAAATAAAATAAATATAGCATAACTTTTTACTGAACGAGTAGCTCCTTTTTGTTTTTTGTTATCCGATGCAATCGCGAGTAAATTAAATTGAAGAAAAGTTCAATTAATGGAAGTTCAGCTTCTTTTAATTAATTGAAAAAGGTATTAAAAATGACTGCATATTTATAAAATTCTCTGAGCTCTTTATTTGCTTTTTGCTTTGCTTTAATTTGTGAAGAAAAATTGTGTGTTCTCAACAGAAAGATGTTTTCTTGCCATTTTAAATTATCCTATTTTTCTTAATTGTTTAATTCTGTCGATAACTGTCTATGATCAAAGCTTTTTTTATCTTTTCTAATGTTACTATAGATTCGTTATTATAAATGAGTCAATGAAACTGTGTGTAATGAAAAAAAGGAAGGGTAAAAATCTTGAATTGTACTTGATATCTCCCAAGAAATAAATGGCTCGACGTTATATTTACGTAACGTACTACAGAACGTTGATATCATCGCAATTTATCTAAATAGCAGCCCAAAATATGAAAAATTTTTCACTTTGCCAAAATACCAATAATGGTTAACGTACAAAATAAAAATAAAATACATCTCTTTCAGTAACTAAACTGGAACGAAGCGAGTTTAGGAAAATGTTCGAACATTTGTACGAACAACATTTTTACACAGCAGTAGTAGTTAGTAGAACTAGTACTTTTTTATCATTTGCAAAATTAGGCAAATGCTTGTGCTGTTGCTTAAAATGCATTTGCCGTTCTAAATATAGTGATGGTTATAGATCGTAGACATATAGAATTCGTTTAAATAGAAAAAAAAACATGGCGGTCAACGCTCATTCTTCGATAAAGTTCTATAACTCTGATGGTTTCTGATGGGAATAAGTTCAAGAGAAACGTAAACCTTTAATCGTAGCAACTAAGTAAAAGTGATATAATTCTTTTTCTATTCTTATTCGAACTAAATTACTCGTTGTCAGCGCTTCTATTATTCTGTAGGTAATCTATGGCCACAGCTTGTTTGCGGAAACCTTTCATTTTCCTTAATCGGAAGATTCCAGTCGTTAAGTCAATTTTTATATCGTCGCTACTTAACGTTTTAATTTTTTTTATTAAACTTTTTTACATTGGTTGTTAGATATCCTAAAATAGAATTTTAAGAAAACATTCTGTCAACAAATTACACGGATTTTATTAAAACAAAATTTCTTTTCTTATAATCTTCATTGCAATTATAAGATAATTTAAGAGATACGATGACTTAACTCAACTTGAAATCAAAGCCCATTTATGGCACAGAACATCTAAGCTCATACTCCGGTCTACTAAAATGATGCTCAAGTTAAATATAATTGGCTTAATTTCTAACTAATATGTCTCTAGCGAGCGATTAATTCAGGTACCCGTTACAATACGCTGATGTACGCACGCTCCCACACGCGTCGTTATAAAGAACTAAAGCATTACAAACTGTTGTTAGGAGGGAAATACAAGCAGGATTTGTAGTTTTAATGAACTATGACTTCAATAGTTCCAGTTTCAGAAATTATAAAGAGAAAAGTTTTAAATGAAGGTTACGGCGTATTTATATAAGTTATTAATGAAATATTTGAGCGTAGAAGATCGCGTATACGTAAGTTTCAAAGCATATTATGTGGGTTTCGACATAGTCGGACAAAAAGTTATTGAGGCATAACATCATCATTATTATCAGCCTATCGTCGTCCACTGCTGAGCGTAGGCATTGAGACATATAGGTAAACTAGCGACCCGTCCCGGTTTCGCACGGGTGTAAATCGGTATAATGCTGATACTAAATACTGCACCGTTTGCAATGTAAGCGCTAAAAATATAAAAACACAGCTTAACTCACGTTTATTTCGGTGTAGGTACCGACTAGTTTAGAGTTAAGCTGTGTTTTTAATTAATTAGTGTATAATGTCTCACGAAAGTTTTAATAAATATATCGCTAAAAATATGTTAATTTACGACATCATATTAAAACCTCTAAATTATCAGTGTTACTCTACTATATTGAGAATGTATTATACATGGAAACCTTCCTTATGAATAACTCTATCTATTGAAAAAACCGCATCAAAATCCGTTACGTAGCTTTAAAGATTCAAGCATATATAGGGACAAACATAAAAAAGCGTTATTGTTTTATACTATGTCAGGATAAGGATAATATTCAATAGTAAAATTGAAAATCATTTAATCCTTAGAATATGTAATCCATATATTTAACGGTTGTATAAAAATAACGGAAATAAAATGTGGCTTACATTTCAACAATTTATTATTTCAGCAATATTGAAATACGATGGTTCGACATTTTAAAATTATCTGTATTGACATGGCTATGTATTTGTTGATTGCTTTGTTTGGCAAAGCTCCATTTTTCCATAGCTACGATATGGATACAAAATTGTTGCTTGTACATGACATATAAATGTATTTTTGACAAATGTTTTACCTTTGGCAATATTGAATGTGTAAACTGTATTTTATACAATGAAAAACATACCAGGGGGATTACTAAAAGTACATTCGCTACGAAGCGATTCTACAGCGAAATTCAAAAATGTATGAAACTGACATTGACGTTCGATATCTCACAGGTGACAATCACATGACTTATCGAACGTCATTGTATGTTTTATATTTGTCGATTACGTCGGCGATATCGCCAATCGAAAGATTCTTTGGATAGCCCCACAGTCGTGTTAAAAAATATTGCGCTATTTTAATAAATATAAAATCTATTATGATACTTATATAAACATGAATTTTCCAAATAGTGAAACTTAGAATGGATTATTTAGGTCATGATATGTAATTCTACCGCCTATTTTAGTTATTTGAATAAGAGGTCTGATGTAAAGGTTTCATGATTAAATCGGATAAGGGTCGGATGCACAGGTATAATAAAATATTCAAGAGATCTCCTTCAGTGCAAAACAAATATAGACTATATAGACAGAGGATTTCTGGAAAGCGAACTAGTAGATTTACTCAATATTACAACGAGACTTACCTAAAAGAAAATAAAATACCTAATAAAGACAAATTCATTCAAGATAAAAAGTTTAATCAACAAACGTACCTAACTTAATTATTTAATTTTAAGTAAAACAGTTTTTATTTATCTATACTAATCAGAACATATTTACAACTAAAATAAAATAAAAAAAAAAAACAAAAAATTAAATTTGTACCAAAGTATTACATTAGTAAGAGCGTCGGTGGCTCAGTGGTTTAGCTCTTGACTTGCAATCTGCAGGTCCCGAGTTCGAATCCCGCCATGTACCAATGTGTTTTTCGATTTTCGAATTTCATATGTACATATTTACCCGACGCTCTTACGGTGAAGGAAAACATCGTGATGCAACCTGCACATATCGGCGAAGAAATTCAAAGATATGTGTGAAGTCGACCAACCCGCACTTGGCCAGCGTGGTTGACTATGGCCTAGTCACCCCTTAGGGGGTAGGCTCCGTGCCCCTCGGTGGGGACATATAGTGAGCTGGTGATGATGATGATGAAAGTATTACAAAATATTGGTCCCAGATCGCTGTCCGCAGGGAACGTTACCAAAACGCTGAAAGTAAAAAAAAGCAAATGAAGTATAACTTATTGCAAAATATTACCTTATCCAACGTCAAATATATTTCGTAAATCCTCTATTAGGACTGCATTATCGCAACCATTGACTTCCGGAAGCTCTCTCGTAGGCCACGTTGTCGAAATTAATTAGGATCATAAAATATTTAACGTACAATATACTGCGGTGGAGCCGTTATGTGCGGATTAATCAAGCCCTGGAGATGGTGCCATGTCACTGTAACCGTTAAGGGCTTCCAACATTTCTCTTACCTTTAGGGTGAGGTTATATACTGAGCTTGCAGCTTGAAACTAGCTTTTTCCGCCAAAAATTTCCAATCAGCCGTCTACACGTTAACGTGAGTTTGCTACTGTTGAGCCATTTCTATAATTTTTATCTCTCTTTTTCACAGTTTATTATTAAAAAAGCCTACTGATCAAACTGCCCAATTGATTTTTTTCATACGTAAACCTGTACAAATAGGAGTTAATAAGTGAATTTAGTAAAGTACTAAACATAAAATTTGTGGCTATTGGTATTCCAAGTTATGCATTATCGGTATTTTGTGATTAGCTATATTGGCTGTGACATTCGCAACACATTAATGGATTTGCGGCTGCAAAGCGTCATCATGGTTTGCTTAATGCTCGCTATGTGCTATTTGCGATGATAATTATACAATAAACTTAATGTTGAACGCATTAACTTTTTATTAATGGCGTAAATTCAATGCAAAAATTATTCGTGAGAGTTTTATTAATATTTCTAAAAAAGTTCATAGAATTTTATCCGTTAATTAAATGAAAAAAAATGAAAGAAAATCTTGTAAACCAGGAAATCTATACTAATATTATAAAGAGAGAAACTTTGTATTTTTGTTTGTATTGAAATAACTCAAGAACTACTGGGCCGATTTCAAAAATTCCTTCAGTATTAGAAAGCTAAATTATCCCCGAGTAACATAGGCTATATTATTTAATACCACAGGGACAAAGTCGCGCACAACAGCTAGTGTCTTATAAAATTAAACCAATATATTGCCGTTTAATGTCCACATAAGTAATTACGATTAGCAACTTGTGTAAATCCATTATATCGACAAATACATTTTCGGTAAGTAAATTGTTCAAAATATCTATTCTATTGGGAGTCAATATTTTCCTATAACGCCATTACTCTAACAAGGGGCTTATTCAATATTGTCTTGTATGAGATCGTATATGTATATTGTGTTTGTGTATAGTTTAATAGATTGACTCGTGCATTGTTGAAATAGGGCAAATATGTGAACCAAATATTCCTTGGCCTTCTATAGAGCTGACGGAACATAGACTTTACAGGGCACGGGGATTATAATAATAGGTATGATCTACTCTACAGTTATAATCACAAAAATATATAAAATAATACTTATAACCAATGTCACTTACGTTTTAAATTGTAGTCAATAATTTTCTGTTTTAACAATAAATAAAAAAAAATCATGATCAAATAATTAAAAAAAATAATGTTAATAACGCAATTATAATAAATTGTTACTATTAAATTAAATTACTCATCCATCTAAACTTAATTAGGTAAAACAATCTTGTAAACTTAGAAAAGGCTCTCATTTTAAAGTAGGTTAAACATTTTCAGACTTATAAAACTAAATTATGCCAAATTAAATCATTCCTATTTAGTAAATGCTAAATACATTTGAAGAATTGTGTATATTTTAATACATTTTAGAAAATCTTTAAATCAAAATTACATCATTAAAAATGAAATAGTTAAGAACAGGATAGTTCTTAAAAGTATTCTTAAAACGTTTTTTTATATAAAAAAATACCACAGAAATGTGAATTGTATTTGTGTCCAAGATTTTAGATCTTATATTTAGCTTTTCATCTGGCTCGTACAAATCTTTACTACAAATTCATTTTCAGATTCTAAAGAAAGAAAATACGTGGTGTAATTTGTATCCAGTCGAGGCAACAAACCTCCAGTCACGTTTAAAATGTAATAAGCGTAGTGAATAGTAGAAACCAATTTTTATCATAGCAACCCTGGTAACGTTAGAACACCTACAAAAGCCTTTTTCGCACAAGGATTGTATTTAAGTCGAATAGCAAGTAGCAAGTATCCGAACAAAGGATTTATTAATCTACTCTACTAAAATGTCGCTGTTCGGACACCTTTAGTTACCAAATTATTTGCTACTCGACAAAAAACTGTTCAGGGGAGTTACCCAAAGTATTTGCGCTACGAAGCGATTCGAAAGCGAACATCAAAAATGTATGGAACTGACAATGACGTTCGATATCTCACACATACGAGCACATGACTTATCTAATATCATTGTTAGTTTCATACATTTTTGACATATCCTTCAGCGATATCGCCAATCGAAAGATACTTTGGGTAGGACCCGTGGTGCGTACGAGGCTTAAATATTGTAATACTATTTTTTAGTAGAAAAAGATACTCTAAGATAAACGAATATATACAAAACCCATGCTTGATAACACTTTGATCGCTTATACAAGAAACGAAAAGCTGGTTTTAAATGGTTTAAAAAATAATATTTATAGAACACCCGACGTAATCTTTAACTTAAATAATATTAAATTTATAAACGTAACAAGAAACCACAGTTAAATTTGAACTAATTTCAATGGAAACTTTCTCCGCTAAGTCCATTAGTAATCTAAAACTAAGTTCGGAAACTTCTTGAACGTAGATTCGACCCGGTTTGTCTTTTCCATAACGCTTTGTGATAAAATTATCTGATTACTCAATCTTCACGAATATAAAGAGTATAGATATTAAATTTTGTACCTCGTATTGTAACAAATAAACAATTTTAAAAACTTATTGCAAGATTAAATAGTAGGTATATTATTCGTCAGTATAGAGTACAATAAATTGATAATTTTATATGAAAAAAGTTATGAAATACACAAGTAAACTGATACAATATATAAAAAAATATTTACATTACGCTCCGCTATCTAAATGGGAGAGATCCGGGGAGGATCACGATTTATTATTCAACGTAATAAAAAGTGTCTCAAGCACATTCATAAAATTGAAGGTGACATAAACGAAGGTCAGTCTGTTGCCTGCTTAGGTATAAATATAATTTCATCGCTACAAAGACTAAAAGGCTATAAGTAAATTAAAAAAATAAGTTTTTTTTAAATAATAGAAGGTATACAAAAATCTGTCAGTTCTTATTCCACGATTAGATGGCATCAGTTTAAAGCAGAGATTCCTAAAGTTTTTACTTATAGAACCTTTTTAAAATTATACAGATTTCAACGAACCTTTTAACCCTCGACGTGAAGTTATTTTCAGACACTTAAATGGACCTCAGAGAGTCAAACTGGACTTGGGATCACTGTACCAATCTTACTTAAAGAAAATAGAATATTAATTATTAGGGTAGCATAAATTATGTGGTTTAATTGGTTTGAGATTAATAGCTTAAGCACAACGCCGACGGCTTACGAAATGTATACAATTTACAATGGTAATCTTAACTCCATTCGTCTTCTTGCATCTAATTTCCACAGAGACGTCTAGCGAATTAGAACATCAGTCATTTTATAATACACCGCCAACATATCTAGCTGAATTGGTAACCAAGAAAGTATAGTTTAGATAAAGCTATTTATTTATTTTAACAGGAGTTTCCAAGAAAAACCTCAAAAAATTATGTATTTTTTTAAATTAGATCATTTACTTTTGTAGAAGTTATAAACACAGTTTTAAATGGAAAGCAATTAAAAATTGATTTACATAAAATGTTCTTTTATTTCTTTTGAAGTCTAAACTTACCCTTATCAAAACGTTTATGTAACAAAAGGCCGACTTCCCATTTAGAAAGTTTTACAAGAAAAAGTGAGGTAACCAAGTTCTGTTAAACTTTTCTATAGCATAAAAGTAAGTAAACAACTTTTCTAAACTTGAATAACTTGTACGGTAAATGAGACAGTGTCACTCAGCTGGCATTTTATATGAAATTTTCTTACCTGTTTTAAAAGAAAATATAACAAATTATGATGTCTTTCAAAAATTTTACTTTAACTTTAAAAATACTAAACTCTCAATGCAATTTTGTGACACGTCCAATAAAAGAAATATTTAATCTGGATCAAATATTTTGGTCAGTCTTCTACGTGGTTTAATCATCTTGTCCTTCATAAGTAGAGTCAATTTAAAACAGGTTGTCTATAAAATTATTTCCTAAAATATATGAAGAAAATATCTTCTCCTGCAGTGAATGTGATTAATGAAGCCCAAGAGACAAGTGTTTAATACTCGCTCGTGAGAACGCAATATATTTCATGTTACAATAACCATTAAGATCCCGCTGTGGGTTTTAAGACCTAAACACAGCCAAAGTATGTGATTTATTACTCAAAATTTTCATTACCACTAGTTTATAATAACCAGGATAACCGAAAGACATCATTGTAAAGATTAGAATTTACGTCATCGATCGTGTCTCTTTGTAATTTTCCTAGGCAAATGGTAAAAGTCGGTAAATTCCTTATAGCTCCTTAATACAGAAACATACAAGTTATGATAAATCTAGCCTTACAAGAGTGATGTTAAAAATCATTAATTAATATCTACATACAAATTCCAATCATACTTAAATACAATTTGTGCCTATGCAAGGAACTACAAATCTCAAAGAGCGTTCAGTGGATGAATAATTCAGAAGATAAGTTTAAGTTGTAAATTACGTCATGGTCTTTATTCATCCTCAAAGTTGATAAATGTATCCAATTTAACGTCAGAATAGGACTCTATGGAACATGATATAAATATATTTATGTATTTTCATCACCTTAAAAATAATTAAAATTCAGAGCTAAGATAACATGAAAATAAAACAATCTTTGTCAATAGAAACTTCAAATTTTTGATAATGAATTTAAAAACTTACTCTCGCTTTCAGTCCAATTAAAAATATGTATTTCTTTTTTTAACATTTCTTTATAAATATTCATTAACGAACGCCGTGAGAATTTTGATGAAACATTTTGTATATTGGTATTGAAGTTTTGGAACGGTTACGCACGTAATTAGACCGGCGGGAATTTTCGCAACACGAGTGGTCAAATATATTAAATATTTAAGGACGGGATAAAAGCACCTCAATTATATTATATTTATAAATTCGATAATGTTTTTTACGCGTAAAAATGTTTACGTTTACTAGGATTTAGGTTAGTGACTTGTGCTGAATCTCTGTCTACATACGTATATGACAAAGCAATTGATCGACTATTTTATGTAGCCCATATGCTGTCTTGCTTAATTACTTTAATGTATAGTTTTAGAAAATGCTCAATTATTTATGATTTTTTACAGAAAACTGGTATAGGTTACGTTTAGATTTATTATTATAAACCCAATTGTAGGATATATTCCGAACGATTTTAGTTTGTGAAACGAAAATGTTCAGTGAACATGATACGATCAATAAAACTTTTCGATTCTAACTGGAGTTGGGAAGGGTTAATCGCCAACATTTCGGCTCACATACGACCCTCGAGATATTCCATAACGAGTTTCGCGGAAACGATTCTAAATTATTAACGGTAAAATACCTATTACAGTATTACATTTACTTACCAATAATTTAATAGCTCTTATCCCCTGTAAAGAAATATTCTTCGCCATATTTATTACTGTTTTAGTTGATTAAATATCAGTTCAAACGCCTATAAACAAAGAGTGATCTCTGGGACTTAACCAATACTTCAAAACAAAAGAGTTTTTAAATGTATAGAAGATTTAAAGTAATTTAATGGTACAGTTTTAGATAACATAATTTTCTACTTTTAATTTGCTATTAAGAGATGAAAATGTTATGATAACACACCAGAGCACATTACGTAAATTAATGACCAGATAATAGCGAAAAAACTCATCCCCTGCATGCCGTATGTATGCCCCATGATATCAATCACATTTTAATGAAAACCAAGGAAATTACTCTTATCAATCGTTGGATAATGAATTGTTGCAATATCGTATCTTTATCATATTTTGTGTCTATTTCGGACTTCAATTGTTTCGGTTCCTGTTGCATTTGAATGATATCATATTTAACAGTGGTAGAGCCCGCTTTAACATCATCGCACGAATTGGCCGGTTCCGAAATACCACGACCACACAGACGACAGGCGTCAAATGGAAGCTATTCCGTGTTTTGTGTGAGGAGTGTGGTGCCGAAGGCCTAATTTTAGTCCACTTTATCTTCCTATGGGAATGGGAAGTGGAAGTGGATTGGCGGTGGAGGAGACTCATAGGAAGAGGTATTATCTTCTTTCTGTGCGTCTCTTACTCCGTAGATTAAGGGTAGGCTACGTATCTGCAATTGCAGATGTCTATGGGCAGGGGCCGCTTCGGATTTTTCAGCAAATCCGGGTAGCCTGCGCATTTGCTACTTTGAATATTAAAAAAAGTTATCTCTTTCACTTTCTTTGGCATAAAGGATATAATGAGACATAATAATACTAATGTCAAGACCCCGTAGCACTTATGTGACAAAGTATTTTCCACCCGATACGTTATAACACGTCGAAGTTTGCAATGGAGTAATTATAAAGGTTATTTCTTAATTGTCCTGTATTACCTTTCTTATTCCAAGAGGCAATCAAACTTAAATGCCTGCTAATGTTATTTCAAGTCACGTACTACTTTTATTTCTTGGTTAAGGGGATATAGAATTTAAATCGTTCAATTATAACAGAAACAATACTTAAGTTAGGAAAGTATTAGATATATTATTTTATTATATTAGCATTTAACTGCTTTTATCTTATTAATTTCTATATTTTTGCCGTATTTTGGAACGTTAGATAATGTTCGAATTCTCATTACTGAATCCCAGAAAGAGTGAGAGAATTCTGTTGAAATTATAATTTTAAAATTATATAAAGGAGTTTATACAAAGTAATATATGATTTTATCAATAATAATGTTTGCACTTTCCATTCAGAGCAACTCGAACCAAAATTAAATTTGCAAACATTTCGAGTAATAACAAAAATATTTACGCTACGACAATTATTGAATAATTACGTAACATGGAAATACGTGCAAATAAATCATTTTAATTTGGAATAATAAAGTCTAGTGTTGTGTGCAATACATTCAATAATAAAAGATGTTATTTTTTTTTTAATTAACGTACAATGACATCAGGTCAGCTAATCAAAGTACATCCGTTACGAAGTGAATCGTATGATTCTGACATTGACGTTCGATATCTCACACGCGACAATCACGTGATTTTATCAAATTTTAATGTCAGTTCGATACATTTTTGTCGATTCCATCAGCGATATCGCCGATCGAAAAGTACTCTGGGTAGCCCCGCTGTAGGTTTAAATCTAGTAGATTTTTTATTATATTGCGTAGGTATTTTCGGTTATTATAACATTATATTATTAGTATAAACACACCAGGAAATATATTAAAAGTATTACCACAATAAGATGCGTCAAATGGAACTTTCCGTATACTCTAAGGGCCTCATCAATCATAATATTCATTTTGAATACGAAATATTTGAGTATAACGCACAGATATCTTCTGTAATTCTGTACACAGTTAATTTATCATTGAAAGTTTACGTCACACGACTTCTCCAATGAATTCATTATCTCCGAGCTGTGTCTCTTGAAGGGCTTTAAAAGGTCATTAGAAGACTAAAAGAGTGATTATTATTGTATTGTGCAACATTCATATAATGTTACTAAAACTACGAACAATAAAATTATGACATACTCGTATTAATCAAAGCAGAAATTAAAATTACAATAAGGTCATTCTGTGCCACAAAAATGCAGCAAATGTAATATCAGTTAGTTATATAGTTAAAAAATATTAAAAACTTCTATGTTTAAGTAATATAGTTATAAAATATATTCAGAAAGTTTTAATCAAAGATATACATTGGAAAAGAATATTACAAAACTAAAATGAAACTTTAGAATTACGTTGTTGTTTGTTTGATGTTTTCGCGTGAAACTTGTCGAGAACGATTATTAAGCTTTTTGTTGAATTATAATATTGAAGTTTGATTTTAATACAGTAATTTTAGTAAAAATACTCTGTGAATTTTTTTTTAATCATAAATTTTAACAAAATGTTGCCATTGTTACCAGTCAAAAGATTAACGAAAAATATATATATTTTTAAAATCCTTCGATTTTAGTCTATGATATTTATTTTTTAAAACTTAAAAATAGTTTGCTTGTATCTGTAGTAGCTAAAGCTATTTCTTTGTTATTTAAATAAAATAGTTCTCTTTGAAAAGATGATCGACTTGAAGCAACTAAATTGCTTTTCTTTCCCTTTAAAGTAACCTTAAAGGTGAAACTTTCACGGACGCTGAGATGTCTGTTCGAAAGGTCTAGATCATTATCAGTCTACGGCGGAAATTAATCTAAAGAAATGGTCCTTTTAGTGTTTACAAAGTCTAGATTATTTAAACTATAAATACATAGATTTATTTTTAAGCAAATTTTGTTAAAACCGACATATATATTTTTTATGGTTATTTTTATTTTAAAATGTCATTAGAGTCCACGGTTAAATATACTCGAAGCTGTTCATATTTTTAAAATTAATACACGTTTCATAATTAACAAGTATCGAGAAATACGTTCCGAATATTTTTTAAATATCTTTAATTATTAACATTGCATTTAATTAGTGGTTATAACGTTGCTAACTTCCGTGAAATAAATTGATTTGTAAGAACAAATCGTGCATAAATACTGACTTAAAACAAACAAGTTTTCAAATTTAAGGCAATTAGTTCCTGACTAAGTCCTAGAACTTCTTGAGTATTAGGTTAATCCTCGTTTGTCTTTTCAATAACCCTTTGACCTATATTCCAACATCTAAATTCAACTGTTGTTTGTTCACTCAATCAAGAAGTAATTGAATGAATATTAAGTGTTCTATTTACGTCAGTTCGACGTGCGAAATCCATAATATCGCAAACTTAGGTCTGCGCACAATGCAGGAAAAGGGATAAACATAGTGTGTTTTTTCGCGTCTTTTTCATGTCTTTAAGTTTACGTTTCACTTCTTTTAGTTAGCTTTAGCGACTATGTGCAACAGCTCTTAACTTTCGTCACATTATATTGTAACTTGGTTAATACTTTTGTTCGCAAGCTGCAATGAAGCTAAAATATCGCAGTATATTTCATAGAACATCGGCGTTTAATTAATATTTCAAATCGAATCAGATTATTTGCATGTTTAACAAGAAATTCAGTGAAGTTTAAATAATTTTGTTATAGTTTGAATTATTTTTTCTAACTCAATGGCTTAGATAATCAAGAAACAAAGCATTGCATAAACTTCGTAGCTCATTTGTGGTAAGATCTGCGGAGAGAATAACTAGAAAACTTGTTTCGTGTAAACAAAGTTTGTAAATCCTACAAGTAACGTTACTGTAGTACATTGAGAAATTGAGAATCAACAATTTTATATTAATTACAAGAAATACGATTCGAGATTTAAATAACAACAATTAAAATTATCATGTTAACTAATTAACATTATATGTAATTAATTTATTAGGATTATGAATGAATATAAAAAAGATGAGTGCAAAATTAGATATTTGACGTAAATCTTAGGGGCTACCCACAGTACTCTTCGATCGGCGATATCGCTGACAGAATCGACAAATTGTGTGGAACTGACAATAACATTCGATAAGTCATGTGCTTGTCATGTGTGAGATATCGAACGTCATTTTCAATTCCATACATTTTTGACGTTTTATCGAATCGCTTTGCACCGAATTTGGGTAACCCTGGTGATAAATAGCTGGTAACTTGTTCTTAACTATTTTCCTCTCTTCTTTCCTATTTAAATCAAGGAAATGTTAAAATAAAAGTATAGACTCATACAGGTTACAAGCAATTATCCTCTCGAATAATAAATTAATCAACAAAGGGTGTTAATACATCACTCAATGAAATTACTTAATACCGTCTTAGACAATCTTAATATTTACTCTCCATTAGCGACTATGTATCAAGTTTCCGGCGGAGATTTCCAAATTGGATGAATATCTCGTTAAGCTCGGTTTGTCTTCTAATACAATCGATACCGCTCAAACTTCATACATGCGATTATTACCAGTATTACATGTTATAATTACAAAAGAATATGGTATCTTTCAACTATTTTTTTTTATAATACAAAGTGACAAACGAGCAAGTGGCTACTATGTATCGCTGAAAAATCCGAAGCGACCCGTGCCCATAGATGCGTTGCCCACCCATAATCTAAGGAGGAGGAGACGCACGGCAACAGGATAATACCTCTTCCTATGCATCCCCTCTCCCGCCAATCCAGTTCCCCTTCCCATCATAGATAAAGTGGACTAAAATTGGGCCCCCGGCACCATACTCAGTAATATGACTAGCTATTGCTCACGACTTCGTCCGCGTGGAATTAAAAAATATAGTCTATGTTACTCGGGAATAATGTAGCTTTCTAACGATTAAAGAATTTCGGAAATCCGCCCAGAAGTTTTTGAATTCCAAATTTAAATTACAAATGTTTTCTTTTTATAATATCAGTATAGAATAAGTATTTATGTTGAGTAGCACCAACTATATTTGTTCAAAAGAACGCTATAGTATTAGAAAATATAAGTCACATCTCTCATTTCGTGTTTTTACAGCGGTCTTTCTTAAGAACACTTATCCCTAACTTCGTCGCTTAGATGTTTACGTGAAGTTAAACGAGAAAAAATGTCAACAAGTCAAACTTTGGAATAATGGCAAGGAAAAAAGGTTATACCTAGTAATATTTTTATAAGGAATATTTACAATTTCTATACGTTAAAATGATCACTTAGTTTAAGCTTAAAATGTATCTTTATAAAAGAAGCGATGGAACGAACTCAATAGACCGTGATCCTGAAAGAGCGCGACCTTCGTATTAGTATAAAACATGCAAGTTTCATTCTAAATAAATAAAGTTCTTTTATCCTTGATTGTTAGCTTAAATTATTCCGCAGTTCTTTAGCCATTCACAACAATACCAATAAAATAACTTAGTAGTAGTAGTAATATAATTTGGCCCATGATGGACTCCATTTTCCGCAACTCCACGACTAGCACGTATTTTGCGGAACTTCACACATATATTTGATTTTTTTCCGATAAAAGAACTTAATTTCTTATTATGAAGTATGAAGTTAGTGCTTTATACTCTTTTTTTTAATATAGAAAGCATAATTCAAACAAGAGGCACTAAAGACGCAAACCTTCTCTCGTTATGAGCTTCATGAATGTATAAAATGTACATAGATTGAGGGTAAACTTTCTTGGAGATATTTTTTTTTATAAAAAAGTCACAAAGTTAAAAAGAAAAAAGTAAGGTATAACCTTCCTTTTTGCACCGTTCCACTTTTATCCCTCTTCATAATACTTAGAGGAAGGAGACTGATATTTTTAAATTAAATTATTCTTAATCTGTAACTACTACTGTAAACATTTCTTTCTCACTTAAAGTATTTTTAGAAAAAATATATTACGTAAAAATAATTTCATCTTAGGTGAAGGAAAACATCGTGATGCAACCTGCACATATCTGCGAAGAAATTCAAAGATATGTGTATTCACGCAAAATACGCGCTAGTTGTGGAGTTGCGGAAAATGGAGCCCATCATGGACCGAAATCTTTTAACCTTTTCAAAATCATTTTTGATACCATGTTACATATTCAACGAGATACGTTTAAGTTTTTTTTTTTTAAATGGAAGTAAAAAAGGTTTAAAACATATTTGATATTATTTTGTTAATTTGTGCCTCCATAAAAGTCAATTCTTCAAATACATCCTTGACTTTACTATCAGTTTTCATCAATTTATTAAAACTTTCGAAGTTTCGCTTTAAAAACAATGTCTGATTAAAAAGCAACACTAATCTTTTTTATTTCGTTCAAAGTAGGTCGTGATCGGACGTTAAAAGATTAAAATGAAGATAAAATTTTCAAAGCGATAAACGAAAGGTTGAGTTAGATTGTACCTGACGTAATTAGTTCTTTGTAATAAAGCTTCCCTTTCATTTTATGGACGAACAAATGAATTTATAGCCCATTCTTCAATGCTTATGACTTTCATTAAATAAAAATTGAAGGATGAATTTCTTCATTTTTATAAATTACTAGCTGTTGTTAGCGACTCCGTCCTACTTTACTTACTTACTTTAAGGTCCTATATCCCCGAAGTGGGGCAGAGGGCGTCCACAGTGCGCCGCCAGCTCGCTCTGTCCTGGGCTCTGCGTTTGGTCTCGGGCCACGACAGCCCAATAGCCTTCATGTCGGCCGCCACTGAGCGCCGCCATGTCTGTTTAGGGCGGCCACGCTTTCTTGTGCCTAACGGGACCCAATCCAAGGCTTCTCTGGGGATGTGATTGGGATCTCGGCGAAGCGTGTGGCCAATCCATAACCACTTACGACGACTTATTTGCTGACCGATCGGCTGCTCTCTACAGCGTGCCAGGAGATCTTCGTTGCGGATCGTATCTGGCCAAAAGATTCCTAAGATCTGCCGGAGGCAGCGATTGATGAAGACTCCGTCCGCGTGGAGTTAAAAAATATTTTTAATTACTCACAGATAATGTAGCTTTGTAAAAATGTGAAAGTATTTTCGAACACGGCCCAATGGTTCTTGAGTTATTTCAATACATACAAAAAGACAAAGTTTTTTTCTTTATAATATTAGTGTAGACAAGATATTCGAAGCCTGTAAAGTTATATTTTAGTCAAAATAAGCGAAAAATTAAAAAGAAGAACTATATAGATTAATAATTTACCTGATAAGTAACAGTTATAATTTAATATGGACAAAATATAAAGGAGTATAAAAGTTTAATTTACTTCCATCGAATTGCACATTTATCTCCTTTACATTTTTAAGTTAGAAACTTTACGATCATGCGGAAAATGGACTTTTGCCAAACGAAGCAATCAGTAAGAAACAGTTATGTTACTGTAATCATTTTAACATCTAAAAAACATCTATCCTTCTGTTCTTCTTAGACAATTCGCACACAAGACTACGCAAAACTGAGATTTTCTACTTGACTAAAATACTATCCTAGTGCGTACAAGGCTTTAGCGACTTAAGCCGCAATCACACTAGCGCTTTTTCAACGCGCGCTATAAAACCATTGAGAAAGAACTAATGCATTTCCATGTATCTGTTCAGACGGAGGCGTTTTTAAATCACAATCTCGCAGCGTTGCATTTTGAGCGCTGCTTGAACGAAATAAGGTTGCTTTTACAGTGTTCGTAATGAGTTGAGCGTTAAAAGAGCGGTAATGCCGACATTAAAAAAGGTTAAGCAGGTTCATAGTTGTACAGAGATACGCGTTGCTGACTTATAAGATGAGTAACAACTTGGAGACCAAAATCGTAGACTTGAGTTTTAAACGGCATTTTTTTTATCTCACTTACTTATGGCATTTATATTTTAGTGGAATAAGTAGTTTTTATTTATATAGATTGGTATTTATTAAGGTTTCATTGCTAGTCTTAAAAATAAACCGTGAATAAAAAATATAGCGAGAAAATACGTTTCAAAACAGTATAACGTGAAAATCTGAGGCGTTGTCAAATATTCTTATCTTGTATTTTCTTGAAGCACTTTACTGATTGCAAACGAGGTTACTTTTATATGAAAACTTTGTATTGACTTTCACACAGAAAACATGTTTCTACGTTAAATTTTAAATATAGACTGGTTTAGTTTTATAAGTAAAAAGGATCTTTGGTATATATTCTTTTAATCAGATTTTTATAACATCTCACTGCGTAGATACTGCATAATTCAATGATATTAGATTCTACAGACAAACTCAATCTAGGTTAAAATTTTCGCTTAAAGTAACTTTCCAAAGAGTTTAATGTATCTACAACTACAATAGATAACCTACAAATAAAATGAAGCATTCCTTTTCGCAGAAGATAAATGTTCTATTTAACAATTTAGTAATAACTACGGTAATGATATTGTTTATTGCTTCAATATCATTATCGTTTGAGGTATGAGTAATACAGAAATAAACGTAAGCCAATTTTCTCAGTTTTATGTAATATGCAACTGGAGTAACTCAGGGGACGTCTCTATGGAAATTAGAGACCGCAAATAGACTTAGGATTACTGTAACAGTTTGCTGTCTTTGTAAATCAGATTCGAGGAATAACTTTTTACTAAAGTAATATTATTTATAAAATATAAAGCTAATATTATGAAAGTAGCAAGATTTTCTTATCGACAATGAGAATAAAAGCAAAAAAACTTACCTTACTAACGATAATGAACGATAAAAATTGGCAAATAAAAGATTATTAATCACTCGTATGTCCCTGTGGTGTAATCACTTCTTTATTTGTTGGATAAACACATATTACGCATTGGCCTTTATGTTCTCTTTTAAATGATGTCACTTGTTACAAACGGACAACAAACAAAACACGTATTAAAATTAGTAACTTACGAAAATAATGACTTATTTCTGCCAATAAATCAAGAAGCATATGGATAAGAAGTTGAAGCGTATTCTCAGTCGAGTTTTAATACTTTGAATATTACTCACAGATAAATATGAGAGACGAGCGAATTATTTTTATCGCGATTGATATCTCCGGGGCAATAAATCGGGGCCGCGCTTCCCGACATACTGCTTCAATTTCTATATCCAATCGTGATCTCAAATAGCGTTTTTAATGTATTATTCCTACTTCAAATCACACAACTTTTTAATTTTCGATGCAATCAAAATATTTTTCACAATTTACTGCTAGCTTTACGATAATAATTACAAATAAAACTATTTTATGACAAAACTAAATGCTTCTAAATATATTTTTTAAGTCATATAAGTTTAAAGTTATTAGAAAGTTGTATTAGTTTCGTTTTAAACTATGACTTGCATCATAGATAGATTGTCAAAGTATTTTTTTAAAACATATTTTTATATAAGATGGTAATTTTAAAAAAAGATGCACGTAAGTAAAACTTAATCGTTTACATTTCAATACAAGAGAATAATTTTCGATTCCATTACGGTTTAAATGACTTGTATAAAATGGGATGGGCGTCACTTTTTAAGCGCTAAGAGTCAACTGAGCTTAAGAGCTTAAAAGCTTTATAATGACAACACTTCCTCATATAAATAATAACTACGTACGTATAAATATTATTTATAGCACCTATATAGATACTTATTTAATCAAAACTATCTTGATCTTAACTAGAAACAAGGTTATTTAGAAAGCCCTACGAAATATATTCTATCTACTCGCAGCCCTTATACCCTCATAAAGCCATTAAGCTAACCAGAGGGACTCTCAGCCGTGACCCTTGAATGTATTGAAGTTGCGTATGAATAGGATCCTTACTTTTTACCTCGCAAACTTCTTGATATAAATCATTTAATGAAGGTTTAATCTTAAAAAGATATCTCAATATTTAGTTAATTACTAATTAATTTTATTTTCAAACTAAGTCTTTAATAGGTTAGCCTTTTTATCTGTGTATTATTTTTAATTTAATCTATTGCTATAAAAAGTAATAATAAGTCGATGTCTGAAATGCGACACTCAGTTGTTTCTATAGAGGTTCAAGTTTTGTAGGAATTTATTAGTCTGTCACATAAAACTGTGTTTTCGAGTGAGCCATAAAATTTTACTGGTTGATAAAATTAAAGCGAAGCGACCGTTCATAAAACAATTTTCTGTTGAAATCTTCGATTTTATCTTTTTACGATTTAAGTATAAAAAATGATTAAATTAAAAAACTGGACTCTATTAATTAAAATATAATATTAAGAGTAGAAAGTTAATTGTTTTGTTTCGGGACAATGAAAATGAATAAAACATTTAAAATTTTTACTAATTTTATTACCGTATAAATATTTCGTCTTGGTTTCGTTTCCCTCGTTCATTTTCTTTTGACACGCATTAACATCGTTACATTCTAAAGCCTTAAAGCCCTTGAGCTTTCATTCCGGCGCTTGTGTAGTAATATATACTGTATTTTACTCCTCGTAATGAAAACGTAAAAGATATTAAATAATGTTATCTTTTTTATTTTATAAAGAATATAAAAAAATGTATCTCTTACTTATTTCAAAGTCTTGTCCATCATAATAATATCTATTCCGTTAAAAACTTTAAACTTTTTTAACTATAACTTTAATATTAATCAAAAAATAAAAAATCTTCGTATGTAAGAGTACACCATCAAGTGCTTTCTTAGATTAGTTCATCAACGGCTAAACTGCGACATTTTTGGCGAATCATATTGGCCTAAGATCACCACGTTGGCGTTCGTAAACTTGTAGAGAGTGTGAAGAAAATAAGTTTAAGAAAAATAATATCTATACCAGTGAAAGTAATTAACGTTTGTTAATAAGTAATTTAACAGTTGGGACAAGTTTATGATACGCTTTATTTACATATTACAATGTGCTTAGGGAATGAAATTCATTAACACATTTAGCATATTATAGGTACGTAGAACGCGAACTACCGTCACATAAACTTAAACTAACTATCCGCAAGCAAGTCTTAACAAAGTTGTACGATTAATTTGAACCGCTCGCTTCAGAGTTTCCCCCCATTCTGCTAGTATTGTTAAACATGACTAGCTAAGCGGGAGGATAATGTAATTTTATTTATTAAAGTTTTGAACTACAAACTTATCCGATTCAGACTTACAATAGAACCCGAATGTAACTTGAATTTGTGGCTCAACTATCGTGTATAATTGTAAAACTAAGTTATCTTTAGGATTCATTGTAAAGGAAATTTAAACATTATAATAGGACCCTATCTTTTGTATCTGTATTTCATGCAAATTTTTAATATTTGCCAAATGGACAGATACGTGTTGGCCAATGTTACCCGATTGAAGTGTCCATGCAAACCCTTTTGCAGATACGCGCATAGTCACGGTCAGGTCGACGAATTAAGATGGCAAACAGCCAAATGTAGCAATCCTGATATTACGTTTTTAAACGAGTACTGCCACCAAGTGGCTTGTAAAAACGTCATTACTTGTTCTGTGGTCCAAGTTCAGTTCCAGTTGAACTACTTATGTCAAAAATTGGTCATTCAAGGTCAGTCAAGGTTAATGTTGCCTTCCTAAGTCCACTTTTTACTGCTATGAAATAAAAGCACCAAACAATAATTTTATATTTTATTAACAATTAAAATATTCACATTATTATTTAATACCTATTTGTTTCTCATTCTGTATTTCATTGATAGATTTATTTTTAACTCTTAATTGTAAATCGATAACTACAGTTTTCTTGAATAGATCCATCAGATCATTTCTTGTGAAAGATTTGATCTGTTGCAACCTCCCTCCTCCAGCACCACTTACCAACCTGGCTATCCTCTCCGAAGGGCACTCCACAATAACCGAACATACAATTTTTTCATCTATTTCATCAAAATATTCCAAACTTGTTTTCAAATTATAAGGTATTTCTTGTGGTAGAAAATCCATAAATTTAGCTCTAACCGTTTCCTCAATTAATGCTTCCGGTGTTTGGTCTGTCCAGAATTCTGAGGAATATTGCATATTCGCGACTCTTGCATTGGATACAAGATATTCCTGAAGAAACATATTATATAACAGTAAATTAAGAAAAGAGATTAACTAAAATGATCTGCTTAAAATGAAACATATCATCTCTAATGTGGCATTGAGGTAAGATGTTGATTCTGACTTTTAACTAAGTTCTTCCATCGATTAAAAGTTGGCAACTTATATGCAAATCTTGATGTCTATGGCAGTGGTCACTTCTCTATTTTGGGAAATTTTATAAAAAAATATTACTTATTTTTACTGACTTTTCTGAAATAAATAATTATTTTTAAACTAACCTTAATAGCAGCTACACCATCCCCCGTTAGTGCGGAGACTAGAAACACATCAGAAAAGTAACTGTATCCTCTTTGCAATTTGTTTTTGAAGGTTTGAGATCTGTCAGTATTAGGCACTGATCTTCCTGCAATTACTCCATTAGTTAGATTTCTAATTGTCGCCAACAGTTGTTTTTTAGATTTCAATTGATCTACCTGAAAAAATAATCAAAACTATAAATAAAGTTTTTACTCCTTGTTTCCTATACCCCATTAGACCGATGTCATGCAAAAACGGCATAACGCCGAAGGAAAAACTCCGCTTTTATCGCGAACTCGGTTTAATGAAGCCATATGGATATAGTCCCATAATTCTTATATGAGCAGAAGAAATTAAAATAAGAGCAATGAAGTTGTGTTTGAAAACATTTAGTGGCCCAGACTTTGCCCAATCACTTTTATTGACATAATTGCATTAAATGTGTTAAGTAGTACATAACAACAATTATGTTTATCACAAAAGTAAATTAATAAGAATCTATACTAACTTTATTTAGTATCAAAAAGCTTGGTGTTTTTCCTATTGAATTTAACATGCTTATGACATCTGGATGAATGCTGTCCCTCATCCATTTGTTTGCAACATCGTGCACAACGCCAACAACACTTGCACAGCGTAAACTTTTTTCACATGCCCCTAACATTGATACTGGCAATTTATATCTGAAAAGTGACAATACTACAATTATTTTCTTATTACTAGGTACTAGATTTTCGATTTTCATATGTGCATATTTACCGACGCTCTTAGGTGAAGGAAAACATCGTGATGCAACCTGCACATATTGGCGAAGAAATTCAAAGATATGTGTATTCACGCAAAACACGCGATAGTCGTGGAGTTGCGGAAAATGTTATGGGTCGAACCTTTAACCTTTTTTTCACTAGCTACTACATTATATGCCAAAATATGTTTACATCAACTTACTTCTTTTGTTCCTTGTCGCTTACAACACCGGGAGTATCTAAGAATATAATTTGTGTATCTCTTTCATAACAAATAGCTCTCGCAAGCTTTGTTGTCGTATGTACTTTATTAGACGCGGCACAAATCTATATCAACAAATATATTTATTATTTACTAAATGAAAACAGAGGTTGGTTCACAAAATATGTTTTCATTTGTAAAAAAAAAGATAAAAATGCAATAACGTTATATTCACCTTACGGTCCATTATCTTATTAATCAATGTACTTTTTCCTGAATTAGGGGCTCCAATTATCGCCACATTTACTACCTTACTGGTAACTTTGTTTGCAGGTTGTTCTATTTGGGTCGAAAAGTGTGAACATCGTAAATACTTTATACAACTGTAGGTACGCATTGAAAATATAATTGAAGTAGACATGATTATGTTTTAGTTATTGTAACAATAAAAAATATTTTTAATAATCTAATAAAGTACAACAAACACGATTTTTCAGATTTCATAGAAGAATCCATTGAAGAATGAGTGAGTGAGACAAAAGTGACACTGACATTTGACTCAACAGACCTAATTTTTTTTTTTTTGAGATTTTATGGCCTGGTAACAGACCTAACAAAGCAGACCATAATGTTTGCTATATTCGCGACAATATAAACTTACGCAAAAGTAAAATCTCGTTTTATCGCGAACTTGATCTAATAAAGCCGAGGCATTATAAATATTCTAAATTGGCAACTTCAGCAGTCATAACAAGATTTTTTCTAATGCCTTAATAAATTTGGTACTTTGTGGTACTTTGCTCAAGGAACTTGGTTGGCAATATTACTTGTTAAATTGTTAACTTGTCGAATAATCATTTATACTAATTGCATCTTCAAGTTCATGTTTTTATAAACTCCGCTTTTTATTTATTTATTATTTTGTTCCACACTTACATATTGAAGTTATTTTTTGCCGCAAAATATCTTAGAAGGATAAATCCAGCGGCATGATTTTATTCAGGTAGGTTTATTCATTATTCTGTTAGTCAATTTATCGGCAAATGTTCAAAAAATATTTTATTTCAGAAATGTCAGAGATAAAGTATAAAAATCAAATTTTAGCAGCAATAGATCACTTGCGTTCACGAAAATCTCGCCCAGATATAAACAGAATTTGCAAGTTTATGCTAAAGTGTTACAAAGTAGGACCTAAAGATACAAAAGCTGACCTTAAACGTTGTTTGAAGGAAAGAAGCATATTTAAAGTCGATTATAAAGATAATGTAAGCTATAGAAACGCAGCTAAGTGGCGAAAGAAATCGACACAAAGTAATAGTAAGTTGAAATATTTTTATTGTAAATGATATTTCCTTTGTTGTTTTAGTAATAAATTATTTTCTCAATTAGCAATGGCTTCTGAAATTGATGAAAGAAAAATTATTTCGTCCGCAATTGCGACATTAATATATAGAGATCAAAGTTATTTGGAAAATGGAATTGCGTTTGATGATCTTATACGTGAAGCGGCATTTCTATCGAGATATACGAAGAAACAGCTTGAAACAATTGTTAACAAGGAACTGTCCTCGGGAAGCCTAGTCAAGTTACCTAATGGTACATTAGCCTTGGGTCCCGCAGGCGACCCTGATGGAGATAGTTCTGACAGTTTCAAATTTGAATATAATGATTCAAACACAAAGGTAAGTTCGTATTTTTTTGTTAGGAAATAATTTTTTAATAACACTTATTTTTGTTAAAATAGTTATAATTTGTATATAGCAAATGACATCATCAGCTAACTCATCATGTAGATCATCTCCACAACGAATGAGAGGCAGACCAAAAAAACGACCTAATGTTCCATCTGGTAATAACCAGAATATAAACAACCAAAATTCCGGAGTTAGAGTTGGTGAAAGACGTAAAATGGCAAAGAAGGTGTTTGACCCATCAGACAATAATGTGCCCAGCAAACGTAAGAGAGGAAGGCCTGTGGGGTCTCTCAATAAAAGCACAATAAAGAAGAGGTTAATGATAGCTACTCATTTAAAGAATGAAAAAGAAGGGACACCATTGTCAGAAAGTCAACACTCTTTTGATGGGAGTGGAGAAGATATAGAATCTGAGGAGCCTAGTTCCCATGACACATCTGGTGGTGTTTGCTCCGTGTGCCACATCCAGAAACCTCGAGGTTCCAATGACAGGATTGTGGAGTGTCGTGATTGCAATAACAAAGCTCACTTGAGTTGCCTTCAGACAGGCTCTGGTATTTTGAAGCCAAGGCCTGATAACACTTGGCAATGTCCACATTGTAAAACATGTGTGGTGTGCTATGAAACAAACGATGCCGTAAGTTTAAGAGTTTTTAAAGTTAAATAAAGAAATTAGCTTACGTTTTATTAAGTTATTAACTTAATTACAGTTGGTAAAGTTATATTTTATGTTAGTGGAAAAATATACTTCCTTTTCGGTAGTATTAAAAAAATCGTAAGAAAGATTACTAACTACCTTTTAATTGACTCAACTTCTACTTCTACTAATTTTTTTCCTTTCTTTTTTACAGGGTATTTTGACAGTTTGCAATATTTGTTCCGACGCCTACCACGCTCTATGCCATACCCCTCGAATACCAGAAAGACTAAAGGCGTGGGATCAATGGGAATGTAACAATTGCTTAGAATCTCGGCCAAACATAGTCACCTCCCCTGCTATTATACTTTCCAATATTGATTATAATTCAGAGTCATCTAATGTAGATCCATTTTTAAAACCACACGAGTTAGATAGGGCACCTACCAAGTTAGCGGAAGATGTACCATTTGACCCAAATATACCGGATATAAGTAATTGGACAACAGAAGATGTTTACAGTTATTTTATGGAACATTTGCCAGAAGCGGCACCTATATTGAAAGAACAGGTAATTAAAATTGTGTGTCACCACTTAAACATCTTTACAAAATTCTAGTTATCTCAATTTTTTCATAGAGAATGAAAGAGATAAATATGTTTGAGTCATTTAGCGTACAATTTTACATACCCATTGGAATGTCTTATAGTTTAATGTTTTTTTTTAGGAATTTGATGGACAAGCAATATGCACAGCGAGGAGAGCTGATATTGTAAGGGGTTTAGGACTTCCTCTCGGTCCCGCACTGGCCTTATATAGAATAGTCGTAAAACTACAGACCAGGAAAGATGATTGGACTATGTGCTGGGGTTAATACATACAAATCCCAACATTAGTTGCAGTACTGTTTATATACTTACTAAGAATAAACTATTTTTAAATTATAAGCTTGACCTTTTATTGACCAACTCTTAAGTTTAACCCCATTAAATATATCACAGATGTAAAAAAATATCAACTTTAGAACTAAAAATATAATTTTCAAATAAGTTAAATTTAACACTACTCTGATTAGAAAATATGTTAAATAAATAACATTTATTTACACTTTTTTTTGATCATAATGCTTAATAAAGGATAAAAATACATTAAATACCATTGTCGCCATATTTATATAGAATACTCTGTAATGTGTTGGTAAATAATAAAAGTTTAGAAATTGCACTGGAGGCCAGAATAAACAGTCACCCTGCAAGAAGAAAATTATTATTGTAATATGTATTTCAGAAGGTAAAAAGTACATTTTAAATGTAATATGAAGGAACTATTTGAATACTTAATGAGTATGCTATATTATTTTGAACATACTAACCATGTAAACATAAATAAATTTTTGTTTCACTTCAAGTGTACACTGTTCTAAAGTTTTCTTTTCTAATATACCCATTCCATAAAAGAAGCATAAAAGTGTCGCCGGAGAAGCAAATAACTGGTCACATGCTATTTTTTTTATAACTGTCTTAACATCTGCATATGGCAGCATCTTGTCCAAATAAAGGTAGTACCAGTGATGCATTGGTCCCATTATTGTACCAACAAGAAACATCCTTGCTGAAAATTATTATAATTTGTGAAGAAGTATACTTCAGATGAAAGTTACAACGGTTAAATTTGAGAAGTGTAATCAAATAAGCTGAATAATTTTGTTACAAGATGTTTTAAAATCATTATCGCTACAAATTGTGTCAATAGAGAATTGTGTGGTTTTTGTTACTAGTTCTGTATAATTATTATTACCTGTTCTTGGCCAGTCATATCGCTTATTAAGAATCTTTGATTGGTATTCAAATTCTTGTTGTACTATATCTCCAATACCCATAAAAGCCCCGGAAGTAATACTATTTGTTAATAGTAAATTCTTTTTGAATAATATTTTTATTCCGCGATGAAAAATAGACTTCATACTGAATAAAAAAAAAGTTAAATCTCGGTCGATAAGCATGAAATATTTTTTATACCATTTTATATGATAGTTTTTCTCACAAAAGTTAAAAAATAATATAATAAACTATGCTAATCAAAAGTTTTAACCTCAAGATTTTGTCATATCCTGCACAATTTTTACGAGATTTTAAATTATATAATTTAATCTTGTATACACCGACGCATACAATTTTATTCACTAGATTTTCTAGAGACTTACATTATTCAATTGCAATTTTATGCAATCTTTTAAAAATTGCGCTTATTAAGATAAACACTGTCTCATTTTGTTCTTCCACAGATTCCGTAATCTGAAAGCTCTTTGACACTGACAGATTCATTTCAAAACTCAAAAAATAACACTGCGTAGATAATGTAAAGACATTATTAAATGGCACCTGTATTCTGAAAAACATGAAACGGAACGGAACGTCAATTGCATTTTCCATTGCCAATTTTCCAAAACAAATAAAAGTATATTGGATGTAAAATGAAGATTTATTATTAAAAATGGCACAACATAGTGAAAACCTTGATTTTTCTGCTTTATTTAAGTTAGATGTGTTAATTCACCTTGATATTGTCAATCACAGTTTTTACGAAGTCGGCCTAAAAAAATTTTTGGCATTTTCGAGTGATAAAGAACTCGTTTTCTTGTATATTAATCCTCAGCTGGAAAGGTTTGATAACGTTTACGATTGGGATTTCAATGATAATCCTATATATTGTATGTGTTTTGAACCTAGTGGTACTTGGTTACTTATAGTGAGTGAGCAAAAAGTGCTACTTGTACCTTTTCTACCGTTATTTACACCAGAAAACTTGTACGACTGCAAATGGTCATCTTCAAGAGTTACTGTTTTACCACTGGGTGATATACCACAGCCTACATCTGTGGTGTGGTGGCTGACAAAAGAATCTGAAAACATAATTGTTATTGGATCAAAGGTAATTTTATAACAATTATTCGCTAAGCCACGCGAACCATAAATAGCCAGAATACAACTTTCCTCCTTTTTTACAGACAGGATTAGTTACATTTTATTCCTTGGAGTCCCAGACTATTGTAGGTGAAGTCAAAGTTGCAGGAGAAATTTTGGATTTACAAATATGTTTCGACGATTCATTGGATTTGCTAGCATTGTTGGTATGTTAATTTCCTAAACCATAACATCTTGTTTTACTTATTTTTAATTTTTTTATCTGTGCTATATTCTTAACAGATCTCCAGGGGACAATCTCAGCAGTGGAAATTGATTTTAGAACACAGATCTTTGGGCTACAACTGGCTGCAACAAACGCGGGCACAAAATGACAGAGAGAAGAAGGATGGATTTATGTCTTACATTAGACAACTGTCGAAAGATAAAATTACATTTTTCACTCAAGGGGGATCTAAAGGTATATAATAGTTGTTGCCCGTGACTACATCCATGCTGATTTATAAAGAAAATAAAAAGTAGGCTATGATTTATTCCATAATATGTTCTATCTTCATCACCAGCTTTATATACTCCCCCAATGAGCGCGGAGCATACCCTAAGGGGTGACTAGGCCAAACTCTAACATGCTGGCCCAGTGTGGGTTGGTCGACTTTACACATATCTTTGAATTTCTTGGCCGATACATGCAGATTATGAACTATATTTGTGCCTATTTTAATACAGATCTGTTCAGTCATCCTGCAGACCGTTAAATGAATGTGAAAAGGTAATAATTCTTTTGCAGATGATAAATCTCAGACTGTGGAATATGTTTTAAACCCAGTCGAATACCTGCCTATGTTCCGGAAAGGTTCTAACAATTGGGCTCTAACAGCACAATATGTGAATGGACGACATTTCTTGACTGCATTCGAATTAAATGAAGGGACATTGATTGTAAGAATTTTGTAATTGTTATATGATTTCATCCGAGTTTTTTTACCTTTAAGACGTGGGTAGACAAAAAAAGAGATTCATAATTTTGTTTAATTCAGCTTGAAAGTCCTGAAGATGATACTCCATCGAGGACATTGAGGCCTCACATAAAGAAGGATGGCCTGTATATACAAGGCTTGTGGTCACAGAGACTTATCTATTTACTGAGGAAAAATGAACTTGAAGTGCACAGTGCTAATTTTTCTGTTGTTCAGGTAATTATCATTAAGAACAGTGTTATTTCTTAATCGATTGTCGTATTGTAGTTTTTTTAATTAAAAATAGTTTAAAGTTATACTTTTTTGTGCCTGACTAAATATATGAGCATAGCATAATATTACTTTTTCTTTGATACTTTTCCTTTTTGAGCTTTTCACGAATTTCCACAACTTTCATTACCAGACCAAACAAATCCAGTTAGTTACGTCTATATGAGTAATGAAAAGACATCAGAACAAAGAATTACTAATAAAATGTTTCTAGAAATACAAAAATAATCTGTTAAAATAATTTATCCCAGGGTGATGGCCTCTTAGGTGCTAAACGAGAGTTTTCCGAGTTGTGGTCGGTAGAACTTATAGGCGACGTGCACCGCGCCTACCTGATGACGGCCCGCGAGCCGCCCGCGCCTTCACCCGGATGGCGCGAGCCTACATTCATGTGCGATTTGCAGTTGCCTCGCTTTCCTATTGAACCCTGCCTTGTGGTCACTAGTTGTGGCGCCTACATATTGAACACTGTGTAAGTATTTTTATTCATTTATATTTAGCTTACTTAAAAGCTTAAAATAAATGGTGGCTTAATATAATAGGCAGTAATTAGTAAAAATGTTTTAGTGCTTTTGAAGGAAATTTGACATTAATAATTGTTAATTATGGAGTACATAGTTTATGATTTTACCCACTTTAATCTCTTATATATATTTTTGGTTTTCTTATAGGACTTATTTATTGACACAATTTGGTTGGAGCCTAGGGCTTGATGTTTAAAGTTCGAGGTTGAAGATTTAGTTTGTTTGTTTTGGTGTAGTTGTGAGGCATCAGAGTGGCTGGTGAGCCTGATAATGCGTGGGGGCGTGGGCGCGGAGCAGTCCGCGGCGGCGCTGGGCGCGTGCGTGCCCACGCTGCTGCGCGCAGCTGCAGACATGCTCATGTCCCGAGGCAAGATTGCCCCCGCGCAGTACCTCTTCTCCCTATCACAGGTATTAGAACTTCTTCCAAGTCTCCTATGTGTAATAAAAAACATTGCTTTTATGCATTATTTTATCATTGTCACTGTGTAACAGGCCGATATCAGCCTGCCACGGTACCAATGATTTTAATTGCCGCAGTAAATGTGTTACATTATTTTATTTTTATTTATTTATTAATTGTTAATACTAAAACAAATACAGTAAAACAATCATACAAAAGCAATGCTATGCGCATATGGGCGGTCTTATCGCTGTCAGCAATATATCCCAGGCTTAAAATCCCTAAATTATCTTGTCAGACTATCTTCATTGATACACTCGAAGTGTTCTAGGATACTTGTTACCATTTCAATGTAAAACTACTGGGCCAGAGTAATAGTCAAAATATAGACATACCAAACATAATCTTATCTCTGGTTGTGTTAGTTTTGTGGCCCCCTATTGTTGAGCTGTATGCACGTGTACAGAGCCAGCCGGACGGCTGGGTGGCCCGGCTGGGCGTGTTTGGGCGCATGCACGAGCTGGCCATGTACCGCGGTGCAGGCGCGGGTGCTGGCGGGGGCTCGGGGGGCGCGCTGGGCAACGCGGCGCTCACCGCCAAGCTGCTCGCCATGCTACTCAAAGTCGGCACCAACCCGGAGGAGAAGTTTGATATGTTAGTTACTATTGTGTCTTATTATACACAAGCGTCAACAACTGTCTGCGCAGAACTAAAAAAAAAACTAGTTTAGTAGCCTATGTCGTTCCAGATTATGTTCTACAATCTAAAATTTCATCAAAATTTGTTCAGCCATTTTGGTACTTTTTTTTTTATTAAATATAAACTAGCGCTTGACCACGATCCCACCTGCTGAACTACTTTTAAACTAATATCCATTCATCGTAACCTTCGCATTCTAATTAGTAAGATCGTCGTTAATAGTACAATTATAAAGTGACTATACCCGCGTATATAACTATATTTAGTCTCGGTACCGACTATCAAACCCGTCAAGCTCATTACTGTAGTCGGTGCCGAAACCGGGCTAAGTGTGACCGTTTCCTATAAATATTTTTTTTTCAGTGACGTACAATTCGTAACATTAACCGAGAAGGAGTTATTGGAATTAACATCTTTATCGGCTGCTATTGGGCTATGGGATCTGGTGCCGTTGTTCAGCTTGTACCACGGTGAGCCGCACCTGATGGTGAGCGCGCTGCGCCGGGCGCGGTGCCGCGGCGCGCTCGCCTGCCTGCTGCGCCACGCCGGCCTCGTCACTATACTCCTGGAGGAGAACGGACAATGGCTGTTCGATTTTATTACAGATAAATGTCATATGTTCGATACTAAGTTATTAAAGGTATGTTGAATCCATTTTATATGATATTTAATTGATGCATCTCATCTTGTAATAATCAATTTATGCAATTTTTTACATCAACATTCAACGAGTTGAATTCTATTCATACACTTTTTAGAGTTTATTAAGCAATTTTAATCTTTTTTAATCACACTGAGAGTGTAACTCCCTTACATATGAAATTCTACAAATCTCAATACGGAAATCACATATATTTTTATTTGCAGTGCATATGTCTTTGGATGAATCCACTACAAGATCAACTTCGGCCTGTGATGCGAGATTTGAAACAAGGAATCACTTCTATATATGTAAGAATGAAAAAATCACAATTTATTCACCAATCTATATTTCGGCTATAAACTTTTTTTTTCAATTTCAGACTACAAGAATGTTGCAACTAATAACAACTTTCATGCGTGTGGCATGCGTTATTGAAGCTAGGTCACCTTGTCCTGAGATACAAGTAGAATTGACCAAAAGAGCGGAAACCTGGAAGAACCAGTATACTCCAAAGAGAGCTTTATCCTGTGGTCTCAGTCACTGGGCACTGGCTGATGATGGTAATGCCAAGGTCCTGATGACCAACACGGTGGTTAATACTGAAATTATCGGCAGAGTTGTAGACGTGGCGTGCGGGAGGCATCATACTTTGATATTAACGGAGAATGGAGTAAGTATAATTTGTTGTGTTTTTTAACTGTTTTTTTTTTTTTCAGAATTGTATTTG
Source organism: Papilio dardanus tibullus (assembly GCA_013186455.1). NCBI lineage: Eukaryota > Metazoa > Arthropoda > Insecta > Lepidoptera > Papilionidae > Papilio > Papilio dardanus. The sequence continues at coordinate 727,258 of QDHC01001161.1, forward strand.
TCTTGTAACTCCAGTATGTTAATGATTTATGTTTAAAATTTGGTTATGAGCTTCGGAAGTGTTATGTATTTAAATTTCTAAAAAGTTTGTCTTTCAAGAATGAACTATATTTCTCAGAGATCTTAAAGGCCGCTCAAGTTTATGCGTGTCCGTCTCCGTTTGGCGACGAATTCTTAATTTAATACAAGTAATGTTTTTTTTTTTAATACGATTAAACTAACGCTTGACCACGAGCCCACCTGATATTGGTACCCAGTCAGTACATTTATCTTACAATTGAAGGCAACTACTGTTCCATTGTTAGTTGTACGCGGCGGGCGACAATCGCTACGGGCAGCTGGGCGTGGGGCGCGCGTGGGGGGGCGCGGCGGGC
>QDHC01001161.1:728124-931916 GCA_013186455.1 Papilio dardanus tibullus
TGTCTCTTAGGACTTCCTCTATCACCTGTTTCAGTTTTGGCGTCGACTTACGGGACACCCTGTATATAAAAGTTGTATGTTTTTTGTTCCATTAAAAAAACTTAAATAAATAAAGAAAAAATATTTAATATCATTATCTTTACTAATTTTATAAAGCAAAAAGATTTGTATTTATTATGTATCAAAATAACTCAAAAACGTTTGCCCCAATTTTAAAAAATCTTTTACCATTAATAAAGCTACATTCTCCCCGAGTAACATAGGTTGTATATTTTTTATCCTACCCGGACAGAGTCGTGAGCAACGACTAGTCTAAAATACATTAAAGTGTTGTTTATTTCATATTCAATTAAAATATTAAATAAGGAATATGAAGTATGTTAATATAATTTACGCATTCCAGTTGTCAGCGGGCTGGCATCACTCCTGTATACTGGACCACACGGGCGCTGTTTACACGTGGGGACTTAATTTCGACGGACAATTGGGTAATATAAACTTTCAATGACTAAAACTGTGTTTCAAAATAAAATTTAAAAAAAAATAATAATCAAAAATCAAATATATTTATTCGCAAAAATGAGAAAAGGAGTTCACTCGGCAAGTGCTGCGGTCGGGCCACAGCGCCGGTTTTCAGTGAACCCCTTAGAAGAGGGTACAAAAATCAACAAGAAAATATACAATAGTTTACACTCGACTCGACTCGAAATTAGTGACTATAATTTGAAATTACGGGTGTTTCCTACCAACCCCGAATCTAGGGCGGCAAAATTCACATTTTATACACAAATCGACCATTCATAATTTGCCTAATTTTCACTATAGAATAAAAAAACAATACATCAGACATCAGCTGAAATTTTAAAGTTATAAGTAAATATAAGTAGGCAGGGTTGGTATTGTTATATTCCCCCCCCCCCCTTCCAAACAATTGCAGATCCGTTACTATTTTCTACAACATTAAGTTCATGCAATATTTTCCCAATGGGTCAATTGGTTAAAAATCCGATCATCGTAACATGAAACGGCTAAAATTTTTACAAAAAATGTTATTTTTTTAGGTAGCGGTAATCGTAAACAAGTTATAATACCAACTGAAGTTAAAACCCGAGCGGAGTCTGACAACAGTAAAGGTGGTCGCTCACCTGACGACTGCGCCGTGAGCAAGGCGCTGCTCGCGTGCGGCGGAGACTTCACCATTTACATCGACGATGATGGCAAGATATACGCCACGGGGAATATGAGCAAACATGTAAGTATTCTAACTTATATTTTATGAAGCGTAGACTTCATTAGCCTTAGTTCGCGATAAAAACGGAGATTCTGCTTCAGTGTAATTTTTATCGCGAATGCGGTCTAATGAAGCCTAAGCATTATAGATAGACGAAAGTGCAGCTTAGTGGTCTATCTTAATCCCGAAAAAAAGTACAGTCGAATTTGGATAACTGAAAAACCACTCTACCTCGATAAGCGAGAATCATTTTCTGGTCCTGGCGAATAAAATTTAAGGTCCTCTATAAGAGTGACAATCATATTTGTCCCACTTATCCAAGTTTGATTAATTGCAACTAAATTACATAATTTAACAATTTTAATGCCAAAACATAAATGTGTGCAATTGTTTTTATACAGTCTTTTAGTTTAAATCTTACTTAACTTAAGAAAATGTAACTATCCAGGTAAGCAACGAGAAACCAAACAACCGTGTGATAATGATGAAGACAACAAAACGCGTTATAAAGATCCCAGCCAGTCGGAACAACAATAAATTTCTATTCCAGCATCTGGATCGTATAGATCTCATGTTCCCCTTCGACGTCGACGTACTACGAAGGAAACCAATCGAACCAATACCCAATCCATTGCTAAATATCAATGATTTCAAAAAGAAATCCTGGCCGGATGACCTAATCCTCCTTCTCCAACCCTGGATCGACCAGCAAGCGTTAATCGACAACCCAAATATGGCAGCAAAATACTTTTATCACAGCAAAATGTATTCAAATTGCCTCGAAATGCTACTAAAATCATTAAAACGTGACATCCCCGAAGACCAATTTTACATCACCCATCAAAATGAAGATTTGAACTCTATCAAAAAAGATGAAATTAAAATTTTAATAACAAACACAATATCTAAAAGAATAAAAGATATATCGATGTCTATATTAAACGAAGAAGTATATCCGATAATGGAGACTAATATATATCAAGATTTACCTTGTTGTTGTGATGAATCGAGTTTTTTGAATAAAACTGTTCCTCAAATTATACAACAGAGTGAAAATAATATTTCAATTCGCGCCGCAGAGGTTATAGATAAATGTATCAGCATCTTCCCCGTTGATACTGAACTATGGGAAGTCTGTTTCCGTATATCAAAAGATTTTTATATAAATAATAATCTATCTATTAATGAATTGGAGAAAGTGTTAGCTAAATATATGGAATCTCATCCGCCGACAATGGCCGCCGCATTGATGTACTCCAATGATTGTAAACAGTACAGTAAAATATTCTCACCCAAATTTTACTTGAATATGTGCAGCCAAGTACTCGATTCTTGGGGATGAATTGTTACGGAATATTCAATACAGGAATACGCATAATTTAATTCATCGACTTCATTAGACCGAACTCGCGATAAAAATTGAAATTTGTTCCATGATTATTATCGCGAACTCGGTCTAATGAAAGCGCATGGAACAGTTGGGAATTTTATTTCATCCACTTCAATAATGTCATTTGACCCAATTAGTTCGAAAAAATTGTCATAACATACAGGCAAATATGGATGTCTGAATTAGTTAGAGAGCCGCTATCGGTTAGTTTTGTCAGAAAATACGTAAAATCTGCGTGGAACGTAACTTGGAAATAAAAAAATCAATAAAAAAGGGCGCTAGTGAGCTATCATATTTTAGTTTCACTTCTACCTATCGGGTCAAGTGACATGTTGGTCTATATGTAGATTGTAGCTTCAATAGTGACAATTTTGGTGTATATTAGATTTTTGAAACAAATGTAGTTCTTTAATCTATTGTGTCAATATTCGTATTATAGCAAATAAAACGCGCAGAGCAGAGCATATTTTATAACGCAAATAAAATTGAACTTTATGTGAATAATATAAGGTTTAATTTGACTTTTCATGTTTTACGCTTGCTCTTGCTAAATTAAATTAAACCTTGTGTCAATGGAATAAAGCTCAATATTATTTGCGATAATTCTACACTGCTCTACATCGTCTAAAAGGATTCTTAGAATCACTACGTTATTCTCACGAATTTTAAGAAGACTAAATGTGTAGCATCTTATATTCCTTATATCTATGTAGTAATTAAGATTACTATTACAGGGCGTCTTGTAGTTATTAGAAGTAAACATTTCTATTGGAATTGACTTCTCATGAGTTTCCACTATTGAAATACTTGTAAACATATAAATCTTACTTAATATTATGAATGCGTAAGATATTTTACCCCAAAACTATTTAATCTGATTTTAATTAAGTTTGGTATACAGTTTGTCTATAATCCGAGGCTGATATAGTCCACTTTTTAATGTTAAAAAGGATTGTAAGGGGATGAAAATTCAACACAGAAATCGTAGGCAACAGCTGGCTGTCTATTTCCTCTAACCCTGGTCTTCATTAGATCGATGTCACGCAAAAAATGGCCTTACGTCGAAGCAAAATCTCTGATTTTATCGCGAACTCGGTTTTATGAAGTCGTAGGGTAAAGAGTATGGAAAGATATAATGTGTTTAATATTGATATTTTCGTGGAAATGTATCACTTTTAGCCTCTAAGATAATGTATTCAAGTATTCAAATATGTGTCTACAATTTAAAATATATAAAATATATTCTTTTCTCGTCTAGTGTCAATTTTATACAAAAATATCTCAAGGATTTTCTCAAATGTCATTAGCTTAAATCATATGAGGAATAATAGATTGTGAATTGATATTTATGTATCTAATAAATGTCGGCACTTAACATACTCTGTCATGCTTAGAATAAATAATAGTTTTATTATATTATCTTGCCAATAGTTAAATAAGTTGTTTTTTTATAGATGTTTTCTATTCCGTTTGAATCTATGGAATTAATCAGCCAATGGGAATAAAATATCTGATTTTTCTCGCACATTTTACAATTTATTTGTCTCTTGTTAATTGTTTATGCAGATCGTATTAAGAATTATATTATACTTCGGCCGCTGAGAGAATGCGGATATGACAGGTCGTGTTCGAACGGGCGACTTAACTTCAAACTGGTGGTCAAATTACGACAGAATTTGAAATATCTTTTATTAACCTTAATAACGAATCATAACATTAAAAATTTAAATTATTAAATATAATCATAATTATATGCCAACTTACAAGAAACGTATTTATTTTGAGCTAAAATTATTAACGAACAAATATGAAAACAATAACTTTTAAAAGTCGAACCACGTCAAACTACGGTGTTACAAGTTTATGTCAACTGTTTGTTTTTGTAGTGATGAGACAAAAATAACGAGGCAAATGTAGTTGAATATTTTTTTAATCGTAATATAACCTGTCGGTCGGTATATTGTAAAATAAAAAGTTATCATTTTATAATATACTTAATGCATATTTAATACAGTTTTTAATACGAAATTAGGTGACGTGAAAAGAAAAATGGCAACCTAAAATAGCGTTGTGACGACTCATTTTGTGACATTCACCAACAGTCGTCTCTCTCGTCTCTTGTCGTCTTGCGCGCATAGATTACGTTTAAAACGATATATTTCATAATATGCATACATTTTCCAGATAAAATATAGTATTTTCATATAGAAAATAACAAAATAAGTAGCAGTTACTAAATACTAGTTATTAATGTTATTTATACCACATCACTAGTCATGTCGAATTGACATCTGTCCTATCCGCATTCTCCCAGCGGCCGGACTATAATAGTTATTATACTGGTTGCTATTTTACTATTTTTCTTTACTCTTTGTTAACATGTTTTTTGTTCTAGTCAATAGCTTTACATTTTGTTAACCCGAATTTATTTTATCTCCTATTTAATATTTGTATCATCTTATAGTTAAATTTGCAATGACTATATACCAAAATCAGAATTAGATGTAAACAAATGTGTCAAAGTGATATTTCAGGTGTTTTTATGAACGCACGCAGTTTGTTTTTTTTACAGATTGGCAAATTTACGAATAATAAAAATATATTTTTGCACTGGTAACCACAATTTTAACAGTTTTACATCTAATTCGGGTTTTGAGTATAAATCGAAATATAATTTTTAATCTGTGATTTGTTTTGCAGCTAACTAAAAATGCTTTACTTGTATATCGAAGTTTCATGTATAATTAGTATTATAAATGAAAATTTTACCTAATAAATGTTTTTGATAAAAATGTTGTTTTTTTTGCTCATTTTTGTGCCATAGCTTTTACATTACATACTGGGAAAGGATGTCCGAGCGGCAGACCTCAGTGGAGAGCCTAGGCCAGAACCTCACCCTCTCTGCAGTAATTAGAGCTGCTCTAGCTGGGAAGGCGGAATGGACGCTGGTCGCCTTCTGCGAAGCGGTTATGATCTAGAACGAGATTGCTGGGCGGGAGCGAGAACGGGCCGATCTCGGAGACGGAGGCGTCTGAGCGCTTCTACGAGTAGCAGGCGCGCTGATCCAACTGCCGTGTAGTCTCAGGCTATAATAGGGCTACTCTGGCTTTCCCTTTAGCCGTGTCGAAAAGGGATTGTGGCGGTTAGGGTGGGGACCCTGACCGCCACGTGCGTGAATCCCGGGGAGACTGCAACATGGCGTGGTCCCATGTTGTCAAACGTCGGGAAGGTACAAAATGCATGCCAGGGGTCGTGCGGAAGCTACGCGCGGAGGGTTCCGATGTGTTCCACAGGAGATCCCGGTACCCTCGATGTCGCACTAGAGGATGACCACCGAGGGGGTTTTAGTTTCAGCAGGGTATCTTTTGAAGATTTCTCCCCCGATAAAGAAAAAATATACTGGGAAAGGATAAATGAAAATAGTTATAGTTTTATATTTTTTTAATTTTTATAACTTATGTAACAGAAATTAAATACAACAATATACATATGCAGTAAACTGCAAGACAATTTGAACTCGTATGGCGAATAGCGAACTATCAACAAATTGGAATTAACATTTATAACGGACAAAATAAACTGTTAGCGTAAACAAGGTAATTAAATAAATTAAAAATGAATTTACAAAAGATTCAGACAAGATTCCTGAATGTCACGCACAGCCGGGGGGCAACAGTAGTACGTCTATATCACTTTTATTTAGAAATTGATGGGTTTTCCGAAGTACGCGGCCAAGTTCGCTTCGCGGAGCGCCTCCGCACATGTCTGGAATAACAAAAACATTGGTAATAAAGGCACATTCTTTCAAATTACATTTTTTAAAATTAAAAATAGCTTTATGTAATTTTAATACAACATATACTTCGTTCCAATTGAAAGTAAACAGGCAACATTTGAGATGTTAGTTATTTTGTGAAACTTATCAGATAATGTAAAATAAGGGTAAATTCGAAAAAGAGTGGTAAAAGAAATATTTTAGAATTTACAAGTTTTGACGTAAATTGTAGTATGTTTAGGAGTTATTGTGGTTTAGGGTTTCGATTGGAATGAGGTATAATGATTAAACGGCGTATTGAAAACACTAATAAAATATGTTTAATTACCACTGATTGTTGTATAATTAAATAATGAATGTGTACTAACGGGATGCGCGTGGCAGACGCGCGCGACGTCCTCCGCGGCCGCGCCGTACTCCTGCGCGAGCACCGCCTCGTTGATCAGCTCGCCGCCGCCCTGCGCGCACACACACACAATAAGACGTTACAGGACGGTGCACTCCATAGTTAAATGTTATATAGTTAAAAAAACTATAATGTAAAGTTAAAAAAACTTGTCCCATACAAAATGTGAAAGTTCAGATCTTTTTTCTGTTAAGTTTTCACAAAAAAGACATCCAGAAGACTACTAACTGTGAAAAGAGATGTTTTAATAATGTTAAGTAAAAGTTACATTCGATCGCCTTTTTATGTCGGCAAATGTAATTATGTGTAAGGACAACACTGGAGAAAATTTCCCTAAAAGAGACCTCTGGAGGTCAGCTAAAATGCTTCACTTTTAGACTTTGAATGCTCCATCTATAGTATACAGTAGCTATTGCTCGCACCTTCGTCCGGGTGGAATTAAATAGGATAGTCTGTTACTCGGGGATAATGTAGCTTTCTAATGGTGAAAGAATTTTTGAAATCTACCAAATAGTTCTTGAGTTATTTCAATATATACAAAAATACAAAGTTTCTCTCTGTAAAATATTAGTATATATTTGGTGATAATATAAAAGTCATACAGGTCCTATGATGTGCGTGCCGAGGATGACGTCGGTGGCCTTGTCCGCGAGCACCTTCACGAAGCCGTCCGGCTCGCCGTTAGTCTTCGCGCGCGAGTTCGCCAGGAACGGGAACTTGCCCACCTTGTACGCTTTACCCTGTCAACATAACAAATATGGTTATTTTAAAATTAGCTTTTACAACAGATTCCGTATGCATAGAATTTAAAAAAATACCTAATAAGACTATGTTTTTTAACGTTGCCAAATTTCATCGAAATCCATTGAGCCGTACTGATACGTTAAAACAAATATCCATCCATCCAAACTTTCGCATTTATAAAATATATTAATTTGATATTAATATTTTATTCATATAAATTTATAAATTAAAATTTGTGGTTTATATAGTAATCTTCAATAAGACACTATACTTACTGACATTTCAACCAAACATCTCTATTATTATTATAAAAAGAAACCTAAATAATACATATTTAAAATAAATATACAACGAATTAGCGTTGCAATCCAACGGGGTAATGCGGCCAGCGTTTTGGGAACGTTCCCAGCGGACAGCGATCAGGGACCCATTTTTTATTTGTAATGCTTTTGTACAAATTTAATTTTTTGTTTTATTTTATTTTAGTTGTAAATAGTCGAGAAATAAACGAAGAGACTTTTTTCGATTTGAAATATACAAGTAAATAGTAAATAAAAGGTTACCTCTTTCTTAAGATCCTCCTCCGACTTGCCGACCCAGCCCACCTCCGGCGACGTGTAGATCACTGACGGGATGGCGTCGTAGTTGAAGTGCACCGGCATGCCCTGCACAGTACACACACTAATAACTACCTCTTGCTCGCGACTTCGTCCCAAAAAATATCACTTATGTTACTCGGGGATAATGTAGCTTTGTAGTAAAAGATTTTTCGAAATCGGACAAGTAGTATTTGAGTTATTTCAATACATACAAAAATAAAAAACAAATCCTCTATATAATATTAGAATTAGATATTAATCTATGGTATTATCTCTCTGGTCTATTGGTCATTAAACCAAATAAAGAAAATATCTTTAAAAACTGGCCATCCAATCACGTGAAGATTTTTCGCAACTGTTGACCCCCCCAGTGACAACGAACCTCATACCTAAAATGGAGTGTATTTTTTTCGAAATCAATATTAGTATAATAGATAAATTTTATTAGTTTTTACATCATGAGTCAGAAAATAAATAATGTGATATTTTACTTTAAGCCCCCTCCCTTAATATTTCGTTGTTTTTCGGGACCCCGAGGTTAAAGGACGACTCCATATATTTAACCTACAACATATATTTTTTTTATTTTTTCTTACCTTAATACCTTCAACACACACAATGCCTTCATCCTCAGCTTTGTGAGCCAACATGGGTCCGTGGATGCAGTCACCGATTGCGTAAATTCTGATACAAAATAATACATTTAGACGTTTAAAATTGCTTATATACTAGAATAATTTATATATAAGTAGTATTAACCCGGGAATGGTGGTCTGGAACTTGTTGTTGACGGGCACGCGGCCGCGGTCGTCGAGCGCGATGCCCACCTTGTCCAGGCCCAGGCCCGTCGTGTACGGCCGCCGCCCGATCGAGATCAGCACCACGTCGCAATCCAACTTTACAATACATTTTACTATTTACTAAATATATTTTACAAAACCAATAAAGAATTAAAGGATAAATAAAAAAGGAATTACTCCGAAGCAAAATCGGTTTTTATCCCGAATTCGGTCTAATGAAGCCGGAGTATAAAACAAAATACAATATAAAAAAGTAGGTCCCTATTATGAAATGTACAAGAAATTATTTTTAAATATAATAAAAACGTGATGTTAAAATATAATCTATGTACTCTTGAAGTAAATGACCTCAATTTCATATTTGTTTGTTTTATATCAACTCAGATAACCTATGCAACCTATATTACATCTAATAATAATAATTTAATTTAGGTCATTGTCACTTAATTAATCTTTAGAATCATATCCTTAACTAGCTGTTGTTCATAACTTCGTCCGCGAGGAATTAAAAAATATAACCTATGATACTCGGGAATAAAGTAGCTTTCTAACAGTGTTAGAATTTTTTAAATCAGACCAGTAGTTTTTAAGTAATTTCAATACATACAAAACTGCAAATTATAATATTAGTATAGATTACCGTTTCCTTCTTCCCGCCCTTGGCCGCGTCCACTTCAACCTTGACAGTGCTGCCCTCTTTCTTTACACCCATTACTTTAGTACCGAGCTTGAATTTCATACCTTCTTTAGCGAGAATTTTCTGTAATGTTTTTGATACTTCCCCATCGATACCGACACCTGCAATCATTTAAGGAAAACCTTATAAAAGTCTAATAAAATACAATCAAATCTAGATAAACGAGAAACCTCTATTAACGAGTCATTTTCTGGTTCCGACGAATTACCTCCATAAGAGAGAAATTCGGATTAGAGACCAACCTCTATAAGCGAGACAAATATCGCGGTCTCATGGACTTATCCAGGTTCGACTGTAAATGCGACAGTTACGATGGATTTTTGTTTGAAGGTATCTCTAAAAAGGCTTTATGGATCTTTGAGAAATTTTATACTGACGTAGAATGTAGTGTGGGAGCACAATTAGGCTAATTACTATGTTTATTTTTTAGTTACGCGTACACGGAGTCAAAGACGATAGTTACTTTTTAAAATATAATGCTTGGAACATATTTTTCTTGGTATTAAAAAGATCAATGATTTTTATAGTAAATATAATAAACAGCATTGTTTGTCAACTGATTCAGATAAATCATGATATGAATATGGTCTCACTGATTTACAATATTATCTTGATAAGAGAATGTACGAAATGCAGATAAGAAATAATATCAAATAAAGAAATATAAATCCCACATAATTATAAGACATTACACATAAAGGAAAACATTGTGGTGCAACCTGCACATATCGGCGAAGAAATTCAAAGATATGTGTATTCACGCAAAATACGCGCTAGTCATGGAGTGAAGGAAAATGGTGCCCATCATGGGTCGAACTACATTATATATTTTTTTACATTACACATTATTTTAAAGTTATGTTATAAAACAGAAAATTAATTCACAGCTATCTTTTTTTATAGTAATTTAATTTTCTCACTACATATAATTTTTATGTAGATGTTATTTATATTTTTTCTGTTTAAAAAAACTAAATCACTACAGCAATTAGCCAATGAAACAAGCTAAACAAACATACAAATTCATTTAAAATATTAAAAATAAAAAGTTTACCTCCGATAGACTCGAGGAATTCGATAGCGGTGACATCAGCACCGAGTCTTGAGTACACGGAGCCCAGTTCCAGACCAATGACTCCCGCACCAATCACCAACATTTTCTTAGGTACAGATGATAGAGAGAGTGCACCCGTTGATGTTATGATTTGTTTCTCATCAAACTAAAACCGAGAAATCTATTTATATATGAAACCTTTGCAGAATATCATTGACATCCATTTAACCGCGCTTTGGAAATAGCTTCAAACAGATATCCACACACCGTAAGCTTCAAATACTCGTAATATTAGTTCATGTACTCTTATTTTCTCTATTAGTGGCTATGAGGGTTCAGTAGGGACAGTACTCTATGATTCGAAAAATTCATAATTCAATACTGTCCTAAACATGAAATGTGATTCGGTGAGCTAATTTGAAAAGGTGACATCTTTATAAGTAATTGCAACATTCCAATAGAAATGAAATAAAGAAAATTCTATAATTTTTTTGTGATTTGTCAATGCATTTATTGTTATTAATTTTTTTCAACATTTTTGCAATCAAATATGCATTCATAACACACACATTGAAAATGTAAACAATAAATTAACATAATGCTTAAATTAGTATAGAATTTTAACAATTCAACAGCTGTGAATTCATACCTTAATGACAAAAATTCCAACAAAAATTTCTTTTCAACACAACTTTTTTACTATATTTTTTTAGTAAAAATGTTATAGGAAGGAAAGAAAAGTAAGTTTTCATACGAATGTTGATGGAAAAGTGGTGTTTATACACTTGAAATATGATAGAAGATAAATTAAAATTGCAGTGAAGGTAAACATTGTGATACAACCTGCACTTACGTAGAAATTCAAAGATATGTGTGAAGTCGACCTAACTAACCTAACCCGCACCGGCCCAGTGTTGTTGACGATGGCCTAGTCACCCCTTAGGGGGTAGGCTCCGCGCTCTTCGATGGGTATAAATACTGAGCTGGTGATGATGATGATGAAATTAAAATTAAACTTACAGTGACACCAGGGAATGGTGTAACTTCGGAGCCGGTAGCAATCAGAATGTTTTTCGTGTTAATTGTTTCAACACCTTTATCACCTTTCACCTCAACTTTGTTGGGTGCAATAATTGATCCCACACCTCTAACCAGTTGAATCTAAAACAATTTCTTATTATTAAATCTGGTTTCTTTATTATGAATTATAGATTGCTGACACCACCAACTTCATGTGTGGAAGTAAAAAAGGTTCTTCCAGAAAATTTTCTATATCTGTGCAAAATTAGACCAAGATCTGTTTTGAAAATATCTGCAACCAAACATTCAGCGTAATTATTGCATTTATAATATTAGATGACCATTCAGTTAACAAAAGTGTTGATGTCTATAGTGTAACTAGATAGCCAGCCGGCTTAATCTACTTTATTCACCTGTATGGCTGCAGGATATACAATATTCAGATTAGAAAAGGGTTTATAAGCCATATTTGAAACTCACCTTGTTCTTTTGGAAGAGCATAGCAATACCACCAGTCAATGCTTTTACAGAATTGCTTTTGTATTTCATCATTGTGTCGAAATTGAAAGAGACATTTCCCACTTCGATGCCGCGGTTCTTGAAGTCATGTTTGGCAATGTGATACAAGTGAGAATTGTGTAGTAGAGCTTTTGATGGTATGCAACCAACATTCAGACATGTTCCACCTAGTGTTGGGTCTTTCTCTACAGATATTGTCTGGAATATAATTTATTATATTATTGAGATGTAACAGTATCTTTTGTTGAAGATGTATTCGCATTTAATTACAAATTATTATTGTGTCCATAGATTGTTTGTGCTGCAGTTGTTAAGCACTTGATCAAACTGGACCATGTTCTACATACTGCCAGCGTGGTTGACTGAGGCCTAGTTACCCCTAACTGTACCAATGTGTTTTTCGATTTTCGATTTTCATATGTACATATTTACCGACGCTTTTACGATGAAGGAAAACATTGTGATGCAACCTGCACATATGGGCAAAGAAATTCAAAGATATGTGTATTCACGCAAAATACGCGCTAGTCGTAGAGTTGCGGAAAATGGAGCCCATCATGGGTCAAAACCTTTAACCTTTTTTTACCCTTAACTTAGAGTCCCTCAGTGGGTAGCCATAGTGAACTGATGATGATGAAATCACATTGCTAAGTTTGTATGATATTTACCTTCATACCCAGTTGTGCAGCTTTGATAGCAGCAACATAACCGCCAGGGCCCGAACCAATTACAACAAGGTCAGCATTGTGAGTGGTTGCATAGTTTCTAGTAGCGATTCGTAAACTGCCGCCCTATAACATAACATATCTTGACATAAGAATTTACATTCTCTTGTTGCATGTTAAATTTAAAAATATATTATATTTTTTTAAATAAACCTTCATTGAAATAACTTTAAATACTTCTGAAATAACGAAACATGTACGCGTTTGACAGGCGGTCACATGTTGAAGGTCGATTTCGGGATTTATGTAAATATCTAATGAACCAAAAAAACTAACGATACATTATAGAAAGGCCTTATTAATAACGTTTTTTTGATAAAACTCTCTAAAAGATGTGAGGAGCAGGTCGTTGCATAACATTTTGGCTCACTAATAAAAATGATTTAGTGACAATAACAATGTTTCTGACATACCTTTACTGATGAATTTGCAAGCTTGAGGAATTTGTAACCCATTTTTTTTATTTATATTGAGCAAATTTTCGTATTTTTTAATATTTTTATAAATATTCGGAACCCTGGCGATCACGTCTTAAACGTCTTATGCACTTTAAATGTCAACGTCAACGTCAAAGCGTCAAAGAAAATTCACCAAAAATCATAGACCGATTACGACTCGGTGGTGATAGCTCACTAGCGCCTGCATGGTAATATCAAAAGAGTGTCCAAGATCCTTGGTGTACGAGTATGCTTAGTCAAATTAGGATGTTTAGACCCTTGAGAGAGGCACTTATATCGGTTGGTTCTGTCATAATGTAATTTTATAGGTAAATGTACCACATAGCCATAAAAACGGCATAAGAGGAAGACGCTATCATATTTTAGTTTTACTTATGTCCACCGAGTCAAAACTATTGTTAAGGTTACTTAAGTTGAAGTGGATGCTGAAATGTGTACGTAATTAAATTTCAATAGGAACTGTATTTACATCTAGGATCTTAGGTTTAGTTATATTTATTTCTAGGTTATCGGTTACCTTAACAAAAGTATAAAAATCCATCATTAAAACTTTAAATGTGGGCAACACTCAAATGCGCGCGCTGCTAAGATCGGAAGTTTGTTTATCAATCAAATCAGCGGATTGGTACGAAAGGTCGCGGTTGTGTTCAGTTATTGTGGATACGCACTTGCTTCGTAAATAACAGTGATTTTTATTTACAAAATTCAATTATAAATATTGTTTCATTAATTTCACGTGCTTTATTAAAAATATAAGTGCTCTTTAAATACATCTAAGACAAGACATTGGCGGGATTTTTTTTAAATTTAGGTATGTACATTATTTTTCATATTACAGAATGTTTACATAATATTATGAATTTGATTGTTTTAGAAAAAAACAAATGGTTGTTTCAAATAAGCATTTTAAAATTATTGCTTTGGCTAAGAACCATAAAATTCACACCAAAACACAATCTAACATTGTTATAGGTACACATTTTCATAATTTCATTATATTTAAATCAAAGATATATTATACTGTAGATGGAACACTCGATACCTAAAAGTGAGGCATTTTCTTTGACCTCCGGAGGTCCAATGTAGGGAAATCTCCCTAAGTGTTAACCTCTAAATTACATTTGCCGACATAAAAAGTCGACCAAGTGTAACCTCTTTTCTCAAATTTAAATTGTATTTCATAGTATTTACTAAAGTTTAATATAATAATTAATAGAAACATTTTTAAAACGCTAATTAAAAATTTATAACAACCATAAAACAAAAATGGTCTTTGTTAAAAATTGTTTAGATTTAAATTGTTTTAAATAAAATAATAATAATTAAAAATGATAATTAACGTTTTAATGAATGTTTTAGTTTATTCTACTGTTTATTTTAAAAATGTAAAAAAATCACCCAATTTCCCAAACTTGGAATTTTTTTTCATGATACTGGCAAGTTTTTTTTTTTTAATAATTTCTTGGCACGCTTTTTAACGTCAAATTAGTATGGAGTGCTACCTCTATGTATAATATCTCTTTGATTTAAATAATTTATTTCCATTATTCTCTCGTCTTTTTTTCCTATGCTAACTGTTGCATAGGAAAAAAAGAAGTTATTCTAATTTGCTAATTTCCGTGAGAATGCATTATAATGGAAATTAATATCAAAATTAAATATAATTTTAATTAACGGTTATTGTTATAAAATAAAACATTTTTAAATGCCATGTATCAATATTAATTATGATCAAAAAACTGCCAAATCATTAAATAACTTTACTAAAACAATGGACACAATATCAATAGTAAGTACATCCCAAAGTAGTAAAATGTACACAATACTAAAACAGTCAAACTATCTAGGTCGAGAGTCTTTCAATGGTACTGTGGAGGTACCTTCATATGCGAGAAAATCTGATTAGAGAGAAACCTCTATAAGCAAGACAAAAGTCTTGGTCCCTTGGACTCTCGTTTAACCAAGTTTGAATGTATAACGAAATACCTACACCATCGTTTCAATTTACATAATTTAATGAAGTTACTGCAATATAATTGACATGAATACCATTATCCCCTTTTGTTTATAAAACGCATTCATGGCATGACATACTTTTTGTGTCACATATCTTTACGTAATTTCCGGTTTAAACATTTTCTGTGTTAGATAATTTTATATTTTTAATAGGACCACTAGTGGTAACAACATTTTTTTTTCAACAAAAGTAGTTAGACCAAACACCGTTGAATGGCTGCATATATTTAGCCAGTATTTTTTTATTTTTTTTAATGTAATAACTGTCGGACCGCGTTTTGTTTACCATACCATAGATATTATTTTAAATCTTAAATCTGATAAGTTTTTAAACTGATCTAAACAGTTTTTTTTTTATAGAAGATGCAATTCGTAACTCTGCATTAATTTCTGCTAAAGTTAAGCTTCACCAGGTAGCCCCAAACATTCGCAGAATAAAAAACCGAACCTTAAGTTTTTTTCATGCCAGTCTCTTAACAATAAAAAATTCTTAGAAGCGATTTTAAAGGTACGCTTAACTTTAAATTTTAACAAAATCACATCTCATTTAATAAAGTTTTCGTTTAAATGCATATCTGCATAATTATTAATTATACATATCAAATGCAACATTCGATATGTGATTAAACAACAAAAAAAAACAAAGAATTTCATATATGCGTGAAATCCTTTACGTTCTTGTTAGAGCGATCGCTTCTTACACTTACTTTTTATTAATTAAAGTAGAAGAGGGGTGTCTATATTAGTAATATTTATAGTGATGTATATTTTTAAAGAACAATGGACGCCTCCAGAAATGTTAGCAGCCTTTTTACACCATGTGTGTATTTCGTAACTTGACCTTCAAACATTCCTCGCACGCGCAGTCACAATACCTTTTTAATTAAGATAAGATGTTTGAAATGATGTCATCATTTATGAATGTTTATTTTATGTGAATTTCCCGCGCAGTTTAATGACCTACGTGTTAATAACTTAATAATGGACTTTGAACAAAGGTATAAACCGAAAAATAAAGAGTTGGTACCTACGACTTGCTATCTATACTCATGAAATTGAACTTGTAAGTAGAACGTAATCGTGATAATTAGAAAATAATTGCATATAACGATTGCGGTGACGTCATAGACAGAGAGACGCAAGATTCATTTTAAAAATATTACAATTATTACATTCTGCAGTAAACGAAGTCCGTAATACTTTAGAATCCGCCAAACTTCTTGATACTAGATTGAATCCTTCAAATAAACAATAAACATTATAAAGAGAGAAACTTTGTATTTTTGTTTGTTTTGAAATAACTCAAGAACTACTGGGTCGATTTCAAAAATTCTTTCACCATTAGAAAGCTACATTATCCCCGAGTAACATAGGCTATATTATTTAATTCCACGCGGACGAAGTCGCGCACAACGGCTAGTATACAATATAACGTTCAAAATAAAAACAAAGAAACCAATAACCTTCTCGTGCCTACTCCGATCAAATCTGGATTAAATTGGTGATAATTTAAACTTGCTAATTTACTACCAGAAGGAACATCATACCATCACTATATTATGCCTGTTTTTTTATTGATAAAATGCCTATTTTATACAAATTCGCAATAAGACTTAGGCCTAGAAGTTTTTATTAAAAAGACAACAAAGAGAAACGATGTGGCCTTCCGTAAAATTAAAAAGGCACACGTGCATAACCTATATCGTGCATACAGCTCGCTGAAAAAGAACTGAAAAATATTACACGGTACCCGGCTTACATTTAAGATTAAAATAGGTCAAGGTAAGTCTCGTTAATCTTCAGCGGTTTCATTCCCTTGAAACGAACTGGTGAAATATACAGCGAGATAGTGTATAAACAAGTAATTAGTTAGCAAGTAATCTCACGCTGGATTTAGTGATTTTGTAAACATAGTGGATTTATAGACAAAACCGAGAAACCTTTGAAATAAGGGGCACGAATTACCTATTGTTTTTGTTACAAAGATTTACTCAATACTAAACTTACAAATTCGTAAGCCTAACTCAAGGTTACTATTTTAATTATCGTAAAACATGCAAAATGTTTTTAGAAACCCCAACGTCTTGGTACTTTTCAGCATAATGCAATTTTATACATTTGATACTTTACCATAAAACAAAATAAAATAGACATATGTAGTAATATTATAGTATTGAACAAGAAGCCTTTGACAAGATAACTATTTTAATAAACCTGCTGAAGTATAAACAAAATATACCAATGTATTCGTATCCAGTCGAACCTATATAAACGAGAGTCAAAGAGACCGCGATTTTTGTCTTGCTTATAGTGGTTTCTCTCTAATCAGATTTTTCGCTTAAGAAGGCTGTCCGCGTGATTAGAGAATGATTCTCGCTTATGCAGGGTTGACTGTATAATGTAGTAACCGGATATTTATGTATGTTCTGTTATGTATAATCTCGTATAACTCTTAAACGTAATATTGTACACAACTTTTCATAGTGTTGTTTGTTTATATGTTGGACATAAACAGCGTTAGGTTTACAGCAACATTACAAGAACATGATCCCCTCATTGTAGCGAGTTTCAAAGAGTATCGCATTTCGTAAACAAACAGCCACCTCCAGTAACGTACAATAATCATAACAATGTACGCACGTTACTGCCACGTGTATTGTTGTGATGCACGACTGATTCATTAATCACAACATAGCTCAAAGACATTGTATCTTTTTTTAAATGTACAGGAAAAAACACTAAATTTTCCTCCATACGCAGCTAGTTAGCTCTTCTAATAATTTGTAATATTTTACTATGAAGATTTTCTAGAACCTTTGTACCAGTACATCAAACAATGTAAACGTTAGATGTCGCAACACAATCAGAACTACCGCTACGTGCTCGTCCAAATACACTTCATGCATTTTAATTGAGTGCTGATTAACAAAACTACATCAAGGCTGCCGTAAGGATATTAGATTTCACAACAAACTTAATACGATTATTAATTTATGAACGTAACAAGAGACTAATCGCATCGTAAGGTCCGCCCTACGACCGCTGCTCGTGCGGTTATAACCCACCATTATAATCGGGTTAAGTCTCATGGCCCCCATCCGTCGTTCATAGGTAGTGCGCAATGGAACAGGTAATCCTGTTAGTTGGCCGTGACACGCCGGCTTCCATGATACGAGTACGTGCATTCAGTCCGGCCGCAATGTGCGACGCTAGGGCTCGCCACTCGGCCCCGGCGCCCGCCATACGGGAGAAGCTCGCCATATACGAAAACGGTATTCAGTTTACGATGCCTACGATATTATCTCAAACATCCCTTATAAGAGTGGCGATTGAAAGTGTTGGCTGTTGTGTTAGTTCTGTCAGGAGCGTTTCACTGGCTAGTTGGTATTTGGAGCACGTGCTTGTTGCGATGGGTTAACATGACGAGCGCCGTGTCCAGTGCTTTCACGGCTCGTGGTTGCGATATCCGATCTCTTTGACACACTGCACCTGGCTAGTGTAAGATGATCCGTATTGTCTCGCACACTACACACCATGCTATCATAATATCCTTTTTTGTTTTTGTATGTAGATACATTGCTAGCATGTTAAATTTTTATAAAGTTCTGCTTATCTTGTTTTTTTATATATTTAATAAAAAATAAATATCGGAAATAGAAGCGATACATCAGTAGTAAATATAATAAAGACGGATTTAATTTAAGTAAGACATGACCATAAACAGATGCAGTTTCATACGATACCATACATTTAAATTCGTTTTAGTAATATTACAAGAGCATATCCGGCGCATTATAGTTAATGCGGCAAAACATTGAAATGCACTAATTACGTAATGATGTTTTCGGTGCACTAATTTGGTAACATTCGCGATTTTATATGCGCTGTGTTTTGTGCAGGTGAAATCTCGCAAGTGGGTTATTTGTGATGTAAATAGTTACACATTCGAATTGCGTTGTCTGCTGTCTTAATTTATGTCCTCAAAACCACGTTTATAGTCATTTTATAACCTATAAAATGTACAAAGTAGTTAAGTAGCCTGACGTAGGACTTATGGCATTTAAAACGTGTTCAAATAATAATAACCAATTGGATTAAAAGCATCGGTTTCGAAGTCGTTTGTTTCTTTAGGAACCTCATCAGAGTAACACGGTGGTATTAAAAATATAGTTACCTAACGTATAATGTGTGTTAAGCGCGGTGTCAGCAGTACTATGGTGCTGTGCTAGTAATCGGTACCGCATAGCTTTGTTGTAGGAACATAATGAACAATTGTTCCCAGGACAATCTGCGCACTGAGCGAGGGAGTGAATAAGCACTTAGCTTTTTTGAGGCAAACATTTTTTACCTTCCTCTACAACGTACTTACTTTTATTTTTATTTAAAATCAGATGTGATAAAACTATGAATTAATTACAATTAAAGTATAAATTCAAACACAAAGAATATAAGCACTTAAAGAAGGACGTAACCTTTACATCATTGTTATTTGTTAACTGACTCAGAAATTAAATAATTGGATCAATTGAGTTGAAGTTACCCCACAGGCTTATTTCAATTATTACAATCAGCGGTTTCGTTTTGTGATTTAAGAGGGTCTTAGATTTATTATGTTTTCATTCTTGTGGTCTATATGTTTTTGCTTATAAAGTCGTTCATTTTGAACCAAGAAATGTTAAATTCTATAAAAAAGTATGTTTAAATAATTTTGTATATTAATATTGCATTACGAATGTATATAGGACATTGAACTCACCTTTCTTATGCAGTATTACTTAAGTGTAAGCAATGATACGAGTATATTACATCTTTAATACAGTAAAAAAAATAATTACATTTTTTGTCGAGATGTAACACTAAGTCCGGCCGTCCATGTCGAAATACCTTCCGAGTATCATCGTTACTGTAATAGATCAATTACAGAGACTATCACGAGACTTATATATTGATCTTTTATATCTGTTACAAATAGACTTACATGCATATACTAGCTGTTGTCCGCGACTTCGTCCGCATGCAATTAAAATATAGCCTATGTTGCTCGAGGATAATGTAGCTTTCTAATGGTGAAAGAATTCGTGAATTCGGTCCTGTAGTTCTTGAGTTATTTGAAT
This sequence comes from Papilio dardanus tibullus, assembly GCA_013186455.1. Taxonomy (NCBI): domain Eukaryota; kingdom Metazoa; phylum Arthropoda; class Insecta; order Lepidoptera; family Papilionidae; genus Papilio; species Papilio dardanus. The sequence goes on from QDHC01001161.1 coordinate 748,673, forward strand.
ACATACAAAAAATACAAAGTTTCTCTCTTTATAATATTAGTATAGATGAAGTTATATATTTGTACAACAAACAAACATATCATAAAGTTCTGTCTTAAACTCACTTAAAGTACCAATTGTAACTTTAGTTACATAACATAGTATTTACGAGTACATGTTATAATGTATTTGTATTTTGTAACTGAGAATCTTTTTTCTTCCAGTACACTAGAAATACAATGCTCGTCGTATTTCTGACAACATGTTGACACGAGAAAAGAATTTGTTCTTTTATACGAGTACAACGAGTCTTGGAAATATACAAGAAAAACCGCGGGCCCTCATTCTAGCTCTTAGACAACGTCTCTAGAGAACTCATCTCAACGAGACGCGTCAGACCCGCACGTAGCGACAAAATACAAATGTACCTAAAAAAATAGAATGTACTAGAATAGATAAAAAATGCATTTTTATCTGTAAGTGATATTTTATATAATACTTTACATAGATTACAGCATGATACTGCTGCAACCTGCACATAGCGGGGAAGAAATTCAAAGATACGTGTGAAGTCGACCAACCCGCGCTGGGCCAGCCTATGGCCTATGGCCTAGTTACCCCTTAGGGTAGGCTCCACACCCCTCAGTGGGTACGAATACTGAGCTGGTGGTGATGATGATGGTACTACTATCAACGCTCCAAGATGTTTGGTCTTTCGTCATAAAGCATCCATAGACACGTAAATCTATCTTATCTCGTAATACATGTAAAACATCCGGAGTTGAACCTGTTAATCAGGTCACATAGAGATTACGATATTATAACAACTTCAAACACCAGCAAACATTTTACAATATAATCTAGTATTTAAATGTAGTATAGAATAATAACCCAGATTTAATATCGGACTGAGAATGGACGCAAAACATGTAACTAAACAAACAAAATCTTGTTTATTGATTTTGTGTAGTCATAAAAATGAAATTACCACTTATAAATTCCTTTCTTCTATCGGATGTGAATTTTACAAAAGATACTCTTCCGTCTGCGTGCTGTGTGGAAATCATTAAAACCCTCTTAATGATCAACCTCGAGTGTGTCGTGAAGAGCTTGGGGATCTCATACTAAACGCATCGATGTCCCTCTACACTAAACTTGAGCACGTCTCAAGGGAAGTGAAATCCCCCCCCAGCAAATTTTACTATGCTAAGGTTGGTACTTCGGGACCACTTCATGTCGCAGTCTACTCGTTTGTGTCATTTTCTTAAACACATAGTAGCAAAATAAAGCAACGATTCGCACCCTTGAGGCTCAAGTCATCTGTAACAACCAGAAGAGGGAAGGGTAAAATCAGGGCCTTGTCTAAACAACAATAGGTCTCAAGTATTAGGGTTAGTATTGCTAGCCCTACCATTGTCTTTGTAGCAGTTTAGGATGAAGGGTTTACAGGCTATCAAAGAATTCAATGTATCTCGTCATTTCTACGCACGCACTGCACATCGTTGTACGATCACTGTAGGTATGCGGAACAACGGTTATAAGTTTGTGTATCGCATTACAAAACGGGTTCGGCATTAGGTATGCCGGCCGCGGCATTTGGCGCGACTCGGACAAAGGGATCGGGATGAGGATAAGCCGACGCCTTGGGTGGCAATGCGCTCCCTTTCTTGTCTCTGTCTTATCTATTTGCGCTCACAACCACCTCTAATGCTATGGATCTATTATCGATTTTATGCTGCACGCGCATACAATTGTTAGACTCTGTAAATATGTTTGGGTAACCGTTTCGTACATCACCTATTTCTGTCTCCTTGATAAGGTTGATGAAACGTGGTAGTTCAGTTGCTTACAAATAATGTGGTTATAACTCTGTATACTCGCTTTCTAATTACGGTTACGTTCCAAAAGACAATTATTTACCTATTTACGATTCATAAAATAACATTCAGATCGTCTGCTAAACCTATCTTTGTTTATCGCACATCAGTTTATCGACTACAACTAAATGCGAAAGCTCTAATGGGCTCTTTCATTAAATGAAATGTGGGTTAGGTGTATTTTCGCATTAAATTTACCGTACTAATAGTGCTAAGTGTTTACTTATCGGCCTGGGCGTAAAATTAAACGGCGTTTCAAACAATGTTCCTACAATAGCACAAGAGTAAACCTCCTAGGAATAGTTAAAGTGTAGATTGGCTTCTTGGAACTAGCACTTTGAGACTGTTTAGTGTTAACAATGTTGTAAGTATTTTGGTTCAACAATCAACAAGGAAGTCGTAATTTGTTAAACGAAATAGTACCTAATCCGTTTTTAGTTCTAACCATGTAGTTACGATTTATTGCCGAAGGCCATTTAACATACAAAGATCTAATAAAGGGAAGTAAAATTATAGCTGGCGTTTTTAAAGCACTTATAATGCAAACAATTGAAACGGTGTAATTAGTAGCAAGAACAACCAAGTTAGTGCATATAATTATCTATGATATTCTATACACAGAATAATCATTGTTACTGAAAAATTGTAAGGGACCATCATTGTAAAACATCTGAAGGAAACTTACACTGTAAATAGACGGAACACTTTGTAATTGTGATTAATGATGACAACGTGACTAAGAGTATTTGAATAGTTCGACCATTTATCCTTTCCGTGTCCTACTGTTTGTTAACAGTCGAAAACACTATGAAAGATAAAAGGAACAATTGAGACTATGTGATGTTAATATTCATTTTACATTTATCGTCACGTTCATCATTAAACTTGCTTTATTTCTAAACAATACATCAGTTACTGTATTGTATATTCTTATCTATGTACATAAATATAATGTTTTAAACATAGTGCTAGTTATTAACATGCCGTTTAATTATCGATAATTACTGTGATTAACCTCATCTGTGCCAGTTTCATCGTAATAAAGCGTAATATTATAACATGCTATGATTAAGTATTAATTAAATTGCGTTACTGGTGATAAATTATTTTTGTCTCGATTGACGGGACAGCAATTTATCAGGAATATTGTATGAATGCAGAATTAAAAATAAGTTATGTAACTTTACAGACGATATTATTTAGGTACTCAAAATTTACTTAAGCCGATTACAGACGTTCAGTTTTAACTGTACAGTTCAAATGCGCAGTCAAAAATGTGTGTAGGCAAAACTGAGGACTGTACTGTTCGACTGTGCAGTTCAAATAGGCGTGTAAACGTCAGTTTTAACTGCACAGTTAAAACCGTACAGTTAAAAAACTGAACGATTGTTGCCAGTATTAAATAAGTCGATTTAACTTATTGTGCCAAAGATGCCTAATACATTAGGTACGAATTACAGTTTTCAATAAATCTGAAATTTTAATTATCGATTCCCTGCTCATATTTAGGTCACAAAATCATTATGGACATATGGCAGAATAATGTATGTTTCTAGTTTACCATATCAAACGGTAAGCTGCACTAATACTCCAAACGGAATTCCGACAGGCGCAATTGTTTGCGTGTCAAACGAATAGCGTCAAATCACTATAACATAGTTACTGTTATTAGAGTAATTGCAGTTGCGTACAATAGTTATACTTCCTTAATAAGTTTCACATTTAATTGATAATTAAGTTTATACAGTTAATCGAATAATTACTAGTTTTTTGTTATTATACAAATAATATTGACCAACGCAGAACACCAACTTATTGTTCTGCGTTGCACAAAATTCTTCTTCTTAGTTTCAATATTTCTCCAGAGATGCAATGTATATACAAAGTTATGTGAAATGAGTTAACTTGACTTCTTTTTAACCTGACTATTCCGTCAAATCGTAAGTAGAAAGCTTATTTTTGACACGACTATAAATTAAGGTAAACAGTAGCAACGACTTCCGTCAAAGGATTTAATAATTCATTAACCGAAATGGTTAAGTTTGAAAGTTCTTTGCGTTAGATATAACGTACGCAAATAATGTCTTTAGGAAAGCGACGGGATTGTTACGACACAAGGCATTACGCGTTTGTCGTAACGTTGTAAGAGAGAATATAATCGCATTAAACCCGTTGTCATTTTATCCGCCGGTAAAGTGTACCGGCACGTTGACACTATCAGTCACCTTCCATCTCGAAGAATTTCGTCTGTAATGGAATGTCAACACTTCGAGCTCTTTCGATTTGTTTTACTGATAAACGGATGTTTTACGGTTTACCGCTGTTGATTGTGGGTGAGGAATGTTTTGAAAAATGTTTTTAAAACATCAACCATTTATGATACTGATTTGAATCTAATGGAGTAGACTGTTTTTTATATTGAAATGGTACACACACAGTGTAAATAATATTATGTACTTACTTTTAATATTTGTCATAAAATCTGACTAATACTAGTTTTATAAATTCGAAAGTTTTTATGGATGAATGCTCTAGTACAGCTGAAAGAATTTTGATTCAATTTTCCACAAATGTAGAATATAGCCTGAAAGAACACATAAGTTATTTACTATGTTTTTTTTTTATTCTGCGCGGTAGGAGTTGCGTGCGTCAGCTGGTAACTTAATATTGAAATGTAGGCATAGAATTTACAGTTGGTTAAATAAAAATAGTGTCAGACTGTATGTATGTCATTATGTTGATATACCGCAGAGACTTCCTGTTTTGAATAAATTATTATGAAAACGTATTTGAAGAGTTTAGGTGCATGTGTAGGGAAAGCGAAAGTGCAATCAGGTGCAACGCTGCGTCAACAAGAATTTTTCTATCTATACTTAACGGATGAAATCCGTTACTTTCGATCGATACTTTTGTCAGTAAGAATATATCTATACTAATATTATAAAGAGGAAAACATTATATTTTTATATATTGAAATAACTCGAAAACTACTTTGCCGATTTCAAAAATTCTTTCACTATAAGAAAGATAGATTATCCCCGATCCGACTGACATAGGCCATACTTTTTAATTCAGCGCGGACGAAGTCGTGAACAACAGCTAGTTTAATTAAATAGTTTCTAGTATTTCATATTAATGATTAAGGCTGAACGTATTTAAGTTATTTATACTAAATATTTCATGATTATTTGATTTATCAACTGATTCAATCGCTTTATTTTATTATTTTATTTTATTGCAACTAATTATTGTATTTATATTACAAGCGACACGCAAAAATGTATGTCTGATTGTAAGTTAAGAATTGATAACATAACCTACATTGTGGCATACCATGTTACGTATTTTTCGTACCGTTTAAAAATATTTACAAATACCAATTACATTATTGATTCTATTTTTGTTATTATTTACGCACATCAAGTCCAAACACCACACATTCAAGTTTAATTCAATTATTTATGGCATTGATTGTTTTGACATTTTTGTTTTCGAATTAACGTAGGTACATTGTGCAGGTTTTTTTATGAATACCACTTGTTCATAAATGTAGACAGCAATATGATAGTCATTAAAGGATGTAGTGGTGTACTCAGGCAGAGTACACGTCTCACAAGCGTTTTCTAAATATAACAAGGCTCGCTTTACGAGCGCCTCTCGTACGAGAGTGTTCCGCTCAAAGAAAGTCCTTAAGCACGATTTTTGGCAGCTCGATAAAACCACACTCGGTTTATTACCGTGTCTATTACGCCCCTTGTCTGAACCGTGAAATTTTTAAATGCTAGCCAACGTTTGTTTATAATAAACAAGTTTTTTCAACCATTTTCTACTTTTCCTGTTAGTACAAATTATGCAATGCACATGTTCTTTTGCGTTTGTGAAAGTTGATAAACGATTAGGTCTTAAGTACATGTAATGATTAATCGTGAAGTCAAGTTCCTGGTGTAATAGTACACCATCTAACTGTTTTATTTAAAATACTAAATGGCTTAAACAAAAGTAAGATAATAATTCATAATCCTCTTCTAAATATGCTCAAGGGAGGTGCAAGTTATTGCGCCCCTGTAGGGTAAATCACATTTTACGTACTATTTACATTTTATGGTACGCAGCCAGCTTTTAAATAAGCTTTAGTAAGTTGTAGAAGTTTTAATACAAGGTGTGGAATTGGAGGACACTAATGCAAATTGGATTGTTTTTCGTTTCAACTACATTATGGAATGTCGTATATACGCGCGCTGGGCGGGCGGCAAGTAGGGCGAGACGCGAAAAGCTTCGTCTGCGGAGAGGTCAACGCCCTCCGAGCCCTGCCCGTGAACGTTGTAAGGGACGTCCTTCATTTTATCGATACCTTTAACTGAAATTTTTGGGGTGAGATCAAATTTATTGTCAATTACGTTAATTCAGTTTCAATAATTTTGCTATTATGCGTTGTCTTTTACATCTTTTAATGTAATTCTAAAAACTGGATTCGTTTCTTACTCAAATTCTAGATAAGCAATTCATAATCCTGTTTTCAAAGGTACAAAATGGTGGTACATATTAATACAAAAATATCACGATTTGAAAACAGAGATTATTGTGTACATTCAAAAACATCACACTTATCATAGATCAAGTAACACCTGTGTATTAGTTACTTTTCAACCGACTTCAAAAAAGAAGCTTTTGAACTTCTTTATGTTTTTTTGCTGTCGGTTTGTCACGTAGTTGGTATGGGCGGCACTGACGCGGGCCTCGAACGGCGCATACTGAATAAATACAAGTATAATCGTACCGGAACGCAACTCGCTGTAACTGCGGAATTTCACTGCGTTTTCATTAATATCGCTACTGAGTGTACTTAGAGCTTTTAAGGGCTTAGTAAGGGATTTTACAGTTTGAAACTAAATAGTAACCGAGTTAGAAATAAAATAGATCCATTGGGTATTACTTAACTAGCCGAGTAGTAGGTTTTATTTCTAAGTAATATATTTTTTCGTTTATAGGTTTTAGAATCTTTTAGAATCGTGTATTAATACGAATACTCCCATAAGTGTTAAATAAGGTGTACTATATTTGATTTCAGGGTAAAATAATAAGTTGAATTATTGTGTAGAACATATTTATTTGCACATATTTAAAAAAGATTAAAATGCTTGATATCATCTTCAGTAAGATAAAAATGAAGCAACGTCCTCACAACAAATACTCTTGATGTTAATTAGACATCAGATACGTTAATTATGCCAACCTTGGACTGTTTGAGATATGAATAAATTGTTCAAGGTAATAATTTTAATTTGTAATTAATTAATTTAATATTGTTACAAAATTCATAATTAAGATTTATCACATTATTTTACTTAAAACAACGCAAGTATTGCCATAAACAGGATAATATAAAGGTCAGAGTTTTCATAAAGAAAGTTTCTTTGCCACACCATGCACATCTCTATCAAATTTTAAATGTACTGATACAGTATTGTGAATATTTGCGGTTGCTAATAATGTTTGTTAAACGCGATTGCATATATCTGGGTTCATTTACATTTACTTACTTCAGTATTTACTTTTTTTTTACTTACGCTACCTGCCAGCATAAGTTTTTTAACTTCACTAATTAGTCGCGTTATTTAATAGGAAGTTAAGGAAAACGGCTGCAAATTAAGGTAAACTTGGCTATAGTAAAAAGCATATTTACATATTCTAAGTAGAAGTGTTACCATATGAAGCCGTAATGCATGAGGTCGGCATCTACGAGTATGTTACTTTACATGCATAAAAACCGTAAATAAAATACTTATTTATTTATAACTAGCTGATGTCTACGATTTCGTTCGCGTAGACAACGAATCTTCAAATAGCTCTTAGTAATTCATTGAATAATTATGCATTAGATAAAATATATTTATCCACAAATATCTAGTACTTTACATTTAGGGAAGGAATCTAGAAAACCCTTTCTTTGTCTTCGTAATATCGGAATCTCTGTGCTTATTATTACTTCAAAGTATTGTGGACGAATTTATTCGATTGGTCGAATTAAATTATGTTAAATGTGGAAAGAGATAAAACAAATATAAACATTTATATTAGTTTTTGTCCAGTTTTTATTATAATAAATTATCCGAATTTACGTCAGAATTAACGCGTATAAGTGACCGCAATAAGATCTTACTTTGTCATTAAACTATTCTTAGTTTATTACTCATCTAATATTTTCCATAAAATTTACTCTCAAACAATTGAGTCATTGCCAAAAATGGCTGAAGTAATATCCTGTCTTCTATGCCTTTGTACATCTGCCAACTGCGCTCCTTTTGCGTAATACTATTTGTTTACTCTGCAACATATCGGCCTTGACTAACACGATTTATGACTGTACCGCGCAATGTTATACCCTCGTGTTTACTATAAATATAATTTACTCACTAGGATTTAATGCTGGAAATAGTTTATTTTTATAGTGGCTACTTAACTTAACAATTATAGATATAATTTTCATTTAGCAAAGTTATTAAAATGATCTTAATGGTGCCAAGATCCTGTGGGGTCACACCGTAATCTTTGCAATAAATTCAATGTTATGTCCAATAATTGTAGATGCTTGTTTTATCTCAATTGAACTTAAAAATCAAACGTAATTGCTCTGTCAGCCTTTTTCCATATAGGTTAAAACGCCACTCTAGAATATAAGATAAAGATAAAATATGTAAAAAAAATATAATTTTATAAAAGTAATGCGGTTCGCAATGGCTCTTTCCCGCATTAAGTACCGTGCGAGGTCGTCTCTGAGGACGCGCAATACCGGACGACCGCGCGCAAAACACTTGCCTGCTAACCGTGAATGTTAAAAATAATTTCCAGATGTTTGCGTATTACAACTAGTACATTTATTTTTCCTACACAGTAAAATAAGATGTTTATATTATCTGAAAAATGGAACGTTAAGAATATAAGCCATCCCTTTGAGAATATGTTACTTTGACTGTATTAAGCGTACGTGCTTGTAAGTGAATAGATAAGGGGGACGTGCTTATTTAAATTAGATCTGCCTATGTCTATTTGTAATTTGTAGTTAGACTTTGTTGCAACTTTAAACAGACCATGCAAATTCATATGAACATGCCTTACGTAATGAAAACAGCAACGGTTTGGAAGTTGGTGGTCAATGAATATTTATATAGTAGGGTGCATATCAGTGGCACGCGCTAATGGTAAGAGTGATCAAATACGGGGGACAACCCCAATAGTTTTTAACCCCTTCTGTCCTCACCCTAGTTAAAGCAGACTGTAATCTGTTACGATCTATACAAATCAGTCGACCAACGGTCTTTTCACAGTCCGTTCATCTACAATTTTTTTGAAGCAATTGCATGTTTTACAATCAGCTTATTTAAGAACGCCTATGTATGCTTTGGTTTTGGCAGACTTTTAGATATAGATCCTTAGAAACTTTTATTAAGATTCAAACGTGCTATAAATAATTCTACTACTCTCTAAAGTAGCCACATACGTATTGAATTCAATCGAAATGCTGGCAAGACACCGAGTAATGAATTCATACCGAGAAAGTATTATCGTGAAAGTGGACCTTCCTTCTACAAGCGTCATAAAACATAACATCCGAAAGTCCAATTAGTAAGTCCACTTAAAACAATCGAGCTCTATTAGTTCCATTGGTCTCATTAAACGGTTGCTTGTGCATCTTTGGTCGGATTAGTTGACCTCGGCCAATGAGGCACACGGGAATATTTCTATTGAAGTCACAACTGTCATCACTTAAGCCGTTCATGCGCGCCCGCATCAGGAAGCCGCTTATTGATTGAATGATGTATTTATGAGGGACGATTACCATGCCGCATCGCCACCTCACACCAACTTCTCATTTCAACCAGTACCGTATTCCTTTTAAGCAATAACTTTGATAGCCGCCTCTACTCTAAACACATTTCGTTAAGTGTTCTCTGACGTCTCGCGCCCATTTAAAATTTATTATTGGTTATAAACATCTGACTGTAAACCGCAGCACGTGTCTTAGAATTCATAACATCAGAACCATATCTTTTTGATCACCGACGAATTGGGTTATTGTCTTTTAACTCGATTATTTTGTAACAACAAACAGTAAAGCTTAGGAATTCCCATTAAAGTGACGCAACGCTAAATGCATAAGAACGGTTGAAGTTTCAAAAGTGATTTGACCCCATTACAGAAATAGGGTAAACCCTTTTAAAAGCAGTGCAAAGTTGTTGTGCGTCTCAAATTATCACGAGTCACGTCGTAAAAGACTGCAAGAAGGTAGGCAGTTTATTTAGTTCAAAAGCTTTTCCGTCAACCACTATTTGTGTTTTAAACGTTCAGTAGTTTTTCATTTCCACGGACATTTCAATGATTTTCAAGGTATAGAAACATAGCAATTAATTAGAGGAAGAGACTCAAAAGCACGACAAGTTTATTCACGGGATAGATGCATATATTATGTAGACATTAACTGCTTGAATACGTCGATGGACGGCCATAATATGAACAGTGCAGTCGTAAAACTTTGATGACCTGCAAACATACAAATTTTATACCGAACCCATATTTAACCATGCCCTATGTGACTATACTTAATAGAGAATGTATTTAGAATTATTTCTACAAAATAATACTGACAGTTTCCTTCCTGGTCCTTAAAATATCTTGTAACTTAGGAAATACTTAGTAGACATAAGAAACTCGTACTAGGTCCTACATTTTCTCTCTTAGTAGCGATGGGGTAATTACAAACAAGGAAATTACCTAACGTAATTAAAACCCGACGTGAGTTAAGGGACTTAACTCGGTGAGAAATGTAATTTGATTAATTAACTAGTGCTGTAGATTCTAAGCGCAACTATGAAATAGAGCCGATGAGAAGTTACAACATTTTAAGGTGAAGATAGGTTAAAATTATTTTAGTAATTCAATGTCGTCAAACCGTATAAAATAAAATATTTTGACCTGTGTTTAGTCTTGTGGAGAAACCATGAGAACTTTTGAAACATAATAAAAAAATGGTTGTGGCTAATGACAATTAAACTTAATCAAACTTGGACAATAGGATCGACTGAGGTGATTATTTTTTACAAAAAGAAGCTATGAATTCAGGGTATTGCGGTTTTGTTTCTCCACCTGTTGTATAGTTAGTTTTACAAAGGATGCTCGCAGCAGCCAGTCAGTGTGGAAAGGCCCTCCAAATTTTTGAAGAGTGCTGCCATAGTATTGTTATCCTTGTACTTTGTTCTCTATTGTTAAAAGATGCATTGTTTTTATTGATTATTAAAAAGACTAGCATGGTGTAATAATAAATGCAAATTGGCAATACAATAGATATGCAATAGTTGTAAATGCAATGAAATGTTTAACATAGAACGTTCTAATCTTAAATAGTGCGTATTAGAGGTTCAACAACAATACTAAAGATGCGCACTTCTTTAACTATTTAACAATGCATTTGGCAAATATTTAAATATAAAAACTGACTAGAAAACAATGATTGACATGCGTCAGCGCATCACCATTGTAATTCGACTGCGTCACCATTTAACGCCGCATTTCCTAATAAGCAAAGAATTTCTTTTCACGCGCGACTTTGCTATTTCGTAAGCGTGTGACGTTTAAGGGTGAATTCCACTACAACTAATTAAAGTCTAGTGAATACTTTTGTTGCGTTTCTAATCGATTTACTTAATCTTTTTTTCAATACTTATAATCAAAATATCTTTAAGATTAGTATTTTAACGTTCTATACTTAGTACTAGCTACGTAAGGTTGTTATATAAAGTAAACTAAAGTTTCGTTTTTCTGCATACGAATTTTAATTACCAAAATGTAAGGTGTTATATTTACTTAAACAAAATAGCATTTTGAGCTCTCTACTTATTTAAATAATATAGTCAACTTATAACTTTTACGTTTCTTTTGCAAACTTAACCACATCCTTTGCAAAGGAAAAAGTAATTCCGTTGTGAATTCTTAAACAACTTATAATTATGTATTATACAATGTGTTTATTATGTCTACTAGCATTCTATTAGTACTTAATGTAGTGCTATTAAAAAGACATCAACTGTAATCACATTTGTATAAATGTTTATATAACATGTTTATTTTACCTCATTTAAGGCGGCTACAGGCGCCCAGTTCTAACTGTACAGGTAAGAAACTGAACGTTTGTGGCCTCCATTACATACCTACATAACGGACATGACATCTATAAATTAAGGCATTTAAAACCATTACATGAAATTCAGTATTTTTAACTTACGCAGAAAATCCCCATTTCAATTTTATCCGATTAAAATATAAGTTCTTGCTTACTTTTTCTTTACTATATAGTAACGTATGCAAGTCTTGAAAGCAGCTTAACATTATAGACGTGAGGATTTCCCTTCAGGTTAATTATATTACCTTTGAACCTAGCAGCAGCGTTTATCTGATTAACTGTAACTTAGCCTTCGAACGTGATGACGTCAATTGTTTCAGAGCGAGCTACGGAATAGAGATGTGCTATTTTTCCTCTAGTATATTTTGATGACAGATTACTCTTATTACTGTTATTGGTACACCATGAGAAGTACAATATAGGTAAGATAAAATAATAGATTAAAACAGATGGCATTGCAATAAAATATATCTTAATAAATCAAAGATTAAGAAAATATTCATGAAGAATACGAATTCCGGCAAGTTTTAAGATTGATATTTAATATCGAATAGGCATCGATTATAAAATAAATAAATGATAGAATCGCTTATAAAAATCCCAGCAGCGCTACGTGCAACCCTACCCCGGTGCGACCTTGTCAATGCGAATCGAGCAGTCGGGGATCTAAAAATATCCGTAGGTCAGGGGTCAGATCACAGTATACTGGTGGTCGCAATCATATGGATTGTTTGTCACTTTTACACGTTCCTTAACGCTCCAATAGATTTATTACATTTTGGGTTAAATAAAGATTGGAGATGAAAATTGTATTAATGACATTTGTTGTTAAAAAGTATGAAATCTTTGCAATTACATAATGTACATTTACATACTTAACTTTTCTCTATTTCTAGATTAGAAATACAGAAAGAGCGTACTTAGTTGCTTTGTGTTGCCGAAATTGCGTTTAATTACTTGACTGTTATTCCGACTCTATTGGACTTTTCACCTGTCACGATATATTTAATGTGTTCAGTGAAAACTGTGGTCAGTTATATAAATTACATTCCAGTATTTTAGTAACGGCGATTTACAACATTTTTTAATGTAATTTAACTCTCATTTTCTACAGAAAACTTAATTCGCTACGCATAGCTTTTATATGAAATTTCTCTTTAACGCGACTGTTTTTCACTCTTCATCTCTTCATATTAGTTTTATACTTTCCCAGTCATTATAAATATAATATTACTACTATTTTATTTCACACGATATTATTTATTTCTTATTTCAGGCTACATTCAGGAATACGCTAGATACACGAGGCTGACCTTTAAAGAGTTCAATCGGAACGCCCTAAGTTTGTTCAGGGTAAATATCACTCAAGGCCACACCTTACAGCCGAACAGAATGATAAAACCAGTATTTATCAAATTGTTTCTATCTATTTTTATGTACGTTTATATATTGTAAACACCTTCCAACATGTTAAGTAAACAAATTGTTTAAATGTTTTAATCGTGTGGTTAACGAAAAAGTCTGGTTGATAACTAAAAGTATCCGATGGTAGAAATGTCCAAGTTTTAACGTGGATTCAGGGAAAGTTTTATTCAAACACAATCATGCAAAACACCGTCAATTTAAACAATACATTTTTATACAATTCTGTTAATTGCTTTATGTCCAGCCTTTGTGTGATTGAGTAAATTGTCGGTCATTATGTTATTATGCGGACTACGGATTTTGTCTAGCGGTTGACGGCAATGATTGTAATTAACTCATAGCGCGTTTGTATCACAACAGTGAAAGTATAACGCAACCAACGCTTCATTACTTCCACAATACGTAACAAAACAAACAAAATGCATTGGCATGTCTAAAATCCTTACAATATTTTGTATCTCTAAAATTCACTTTTAAAAATTGTCGATGTCTTCTAAAGAAATGATAAAGCTCCTTTTTTAAGTATGTATCTCGCAAGGACGAATGTAATCGCTGCGCAGCTATTCTCGAAATTAGATTTTAAAAAGGTCCATTTTATTCTTTCAATCTTCTTTCTTGTACAATGCTAGCAGTTTTTATGGACATCTTGATGTTTAACTTAATATATTTGATGCTTCATGAATATTTTTAGAGTATAAATTTAAGCACTGACACAAATAAACTGATTTTGCATTACGCCTAACACGTTCAGGTCAGTCATGGGTCAGGTAAACAATTTAATGATGCAAGTATTATTGTTAAGTGTCATTGACACGAGAACGTGGACATTTAAGGGAATTTAATATGAGCAATTGTCTTTTGTACTGAATCCTTAGAAAGTCTTATTATTCTGTAGAGTTTTATGACTCGTCAAGGATATCACAACGTCCTTAATGAATATCTATTTCAACGTTTAGTGCTTTATTTCCAGAGCTATTGAGAAGTTGACACACATTTTGCACTGGTAACTTCTGACATCAGAAACTAAAGTGTATGAGAACAGTTTATATTATTTAGAAAAGTGTAACAGTCTTACCGTAAAAGCTTAAGTGAAATAAATACTGTAGGTAGAATCAGATCATTGCAACAAAAACTACATAATATTGTTAACCGCCAACACATCTAATAATACTTAACTATAACTGTTACAAAGTTTTTTAATAAATGTATAAATTAAACGCTTGTTTAAATCGGTAAAGACCTTCAAAATGTTGAAATTGTGATTTTGTAACTAGGAACACATAGTTCAAAAGTCCCTTATTAAAATAAAATTAACGATTGAATTAACAACTCGGTCACTGTTTTATGTTGTCACATTGTGGTGCCTTTGAAATACTTTTAGTTATTTATCTTGTTCTTGTTTTGTAATATGCTAATGACAGATAAATATACGTATGTATAAGCTATTGGAACATCTTAAATAAACATAATTTATTTTATTATTTCATAGATACAGATCATGTGAAAAACATATCGAGAACAAGGATCTAGAAAAGTAGAAATCGCCACCATAACAATTAGCACACATTAATCTAGAATAGTAAGTATCTAATTATTACTAAAACTTGAATAAAATTATTTCTAATATTATATAAAGTAATAAAATTAATAACTGGTATAATAATCACAATGAAATATCAATAGATATTTTCCGTTTCGTAGTGGTGTCTTACAAAAATAGATTTGAATATGACTCCTGCTAAGTCACCGTGAATGGAATCAAATAACAGGTGCGTGTTGTAGCATTGTTATATGTAGTCAGTCAATATAAAGCAAATTAATAGTGTTGATGCTATCAAATTGTTTAAAGAATATTGGTTCAGTTTTAAAGTTTGATAATAAGAAATTATGAGGGGTCAAACGCATTGGTTTGTTGTCTCACTAATATCTGTATTTTTTCGACCATTTAAACTAATTTTATAACAACATATAATCTATTAATGTGTGCTGTTATTTTTTAATGGAATTCCGCTTATAAAGTAATACGAAAATATTAGTATACTAAATTACTTAATGATTACCATATTAATTGCCGTAAAATTCGTGGTTTCGGATTCGTGAGAGTAAAGTTTTATTCAATTAATAATATTCCTTGAGGTTCAAGAAACTACAATTACAACCTTTTTTTTCAGTAAAATATTACTAATTTTAAGTGCATGTATAAAGTATGCTAGCCGTTTCTCACGAATGGTAAGCGACAGCTGCTCTGGCGGACATATTGTGAAAATCAACAAAGAAATGCGAGGGGTTGGTATGTTATTGTTATAGGTTGAGAACTTGTCAAATGTAAATAAATAAGTTCTCACGAACATTTTACCCAGATGCAGTAGAATATAATCGACGGATTGAAATTGCTATTAGCCTGGAACCGAATTTCATATTATGGTGAAATAATATTAAAAACTTTCGTATAACACGATTAGAAACATCAGGAATTATTGCAATTTACACACAAATATTTGATATTTAAATAAAATTGTAATATAAAATACTATCTCTACAACAATAACAAAATAATACGTGATAAATTGATATGATAAAAGCTTATTATAAGACAACGGATTATAATTGTTAGACAAGAAATGGCGTCTCTTTACTTTACTATTTATTTGCATAATTCAAATTCGCATAGCTGAATTATCGTATTCGTAAAGGTCAAGTCAGTAATCTTACTAAAGCAGTAGCTGTTACGTAACGCCTCTTTGCGGAAGTCCAATGATATGGTGACAGTTTTTCATTTTGTAAGATGTTTATAAATCATATGTAAATATATTTCTACATATTTTGACATTTTTTTATGCAAAGCTCTTATTGGACCACATAATTATTAGTGTCATAATATTATCGGAATACTATAATGGAACAACTATACGCGTTGCTTATCAGTCCAGTCATAATCTGACGGAAACATGACGAAAGCCAGCTCTGCCGAACTCTCCATAAATTCCTGTTAATTTTTGGATTGATAGGTACATTGTTTTAGAAAATAAAAGGTTAATTTAGGTCAATTGACGAAGAACGAAATAAAAATCTTTTAAAAGTTTAAATAAAAAGTTAGTGTTAATTACTTACTAGTACTAAAGTGAACTGACTGACTGCCAATCTAGCGGTCGTGAGTTCGAATCCCGGCATTCGACTATTGTCGTGAACCATATCCTAACACAAACTTTTTCAAGCTTATTTGGAATGGTTAAAGGAAATATTAGTAAATTCACAAAAATGTACTAAAAGAAAATACAATAAAACTTTTTGGTTTGGCTTAAAGTATAGGAGTTAGTAAACAACATTTCTATTACTTTGTTAGAATTATCCATTGTGTTTGTATTTCTACACGACTTCCTGCGGCGACGACAAATGTGCGCAATCAGTAATTATTATCGTACATTTCCTTGCGACTTGTGATAATTTAGAAGTTGGCCGTTAGATTTGAAATTTAAAACGTAGTAGTTCTACCTACGATGGGCTCCATTTTCCGCAACTTCACGACTAGCGCGTATTTTGCAAAGAAATTAAAACATTTTTCGGTTACATTAGTTACTTAATCAGGCCAATTTGTATTACATAAATATTTTTTTTTAACTCAAAAGCAGTTAAAATACTCTAAAACAGTTAAATGTGAATAGGGAACCATTGTCAGCAAATGTTAAAATTTAATTTCTCTGTTACGATATAATTTTCATTTGCTAGTTAGTATTTTTTGTTTAATTCGTAGCTTTTTAAAACTAGCCGGTAAAAAATTAATTTTAAAATTTCATAAGTTCCTCGCACACCGTATGTCTATGAGTGTTGGAACGGGGTCGGCGCGATAACGAGCAGGATTTTAACTGCAATGTAATAGTTCCGAGGATTGAGTTTCAGCCAACAATTCACTGGTGTGCACATTTTCGAACTTTTCATTTATACTTCCGTGAGTAATTAATTTTTGAGTCATATGAATTCATCCTCACCATTAAATGATCTTGGTTCTTTCATCACCAGCTCACTATATGTTCCCACCGAGGGGCGCGGAGCTTACCCCTTGGATGTTTACCTACACCGAAATTGTCAGAAAAAAAAAATTAAGTAATGCTGCATTTAGTTTATATCTTTAGCATTATAGTTGCGAAATGTAATCAAAAAGAGTGACGCCTATAACTTATGTTCTGATATTGCCGCCATTAAGATATTGGCTAGGTGGGGCTAAAAAGAATATCAAGGTTAGCCGTTGGGCTAAAAGAACCTGTAGATAAATATAAGACTTACACAGGTAGTCTTTGGACGCTTACGTCCGTGCTTTTATGACGGTGAATAAAGTATGAATATTGTTATAAAATCTAAAGTTTCATATTGTAAAGTTTAGATAAATAACGGGTACAATGTTAACCTAGGCTCAGGCACAATCTTTGTTGAAAAGGAGGTCGCGTCATGAAAACAATACGTTCTGCATTTTTAACAACCAAATCGATTTTATACAACACGCTATACGGCGCGGCGGTTACAAATGAATTGCAAGAGAAATGATTGATGCGTTATGGGCTGGATGTTATTGACTCGAAGCCGAAGGCTAATGTGTTCAGTTTATCTCCATACAAAAGAATACGTCTTTCGTAAGCTTTATAAATATCCTTAACTTTACATATTTCATACAATGCTTGTTAATACAATTAAGTTTATCACTCGTCTGATTATTGCTGATAATGCAGTCCCAGTTTTTCATGGGTATTCCCAAGTTACGTCATTATCGACTACATTTCTGTCTCATATTTCTGTTATATTAAAACTGCTACATTGCTATTGTTATCTGCCTCTACAACAAAAACGAGGCACTGTAAACCGAGCGGTTCTGAGAATTGAAAGAATTCCCATGGCATTGAAAAAAGATAATTGACTTAAAGGTAATAAAGGTACAGGTAGTTTTACGGTAAAAAGCATGGGCATTCGATTTTCTGGGAATATGTATACATACAGTGTAAAAATGTTTGTTAGATCAGCACTGTTTACTGTTGGACGTAGAATGTCCTCAAAGATCGAAATATTTTTTGCCAGTGAACGATAGCGCACCGGTGCAACTTCGTTCAGATAATCAATCTATCTTGTGGGTGGCCTCTGCCTACGCTGCATTGACCTACACGCAGTCAAAGTGCTCAGAATCATGTGCGAGATCGTTAAAGACATGACGTGATCAACTGTTCACTTAACTTGATTGACATTTCCTGGCTAATTGCTAACCTTAATTGGTAAAGGGCCATGAACTGTAGATACAAATATTGATAGTCAATGGAAGGTGATTAAAAGTAATCGTCGAAATTTATTGCAATGACACCGTGAGATGTTTGATTCCAGATCATTCAATTGTAAGTTGTAAGGGATACATCAATCACCATGATTAGCGAGATTTACGATATTATTCCTATTCCAAAACTCTCATCGATCAGTTTTCTAAAACACACAAATAGCCGTGTTGATCTTTTGTAATAGTTACATAAAGCAGTCTATGTTATGGATTGTACTACTTTTTCGAATTGGGGTCAACTAAGAGGGTTTTCCGCATAATAATCTCCAATAGCTCGCACTAATTTGGTGTGACGTTGTAGTTAAGGCTTCTTGTCGATTTTAATTACGTTGACAGTTTTTAATTTAAGTACGATATCGTCGCAAAGAGGTCCTTCATTATTATCACCCCTGTATGGCGGGAATTTTAATTAAATCTTCTAAAAGCTAGTCTCTATTAGATAATTTTAAACTTGATTTTGCATCGAAACGTTAAGAAACAAAAAAGAACTTAACATATCTGCTCCAGACAAATTTTAACCATGTAAAGCTGTTACATGGCGAATAGAGAAATCCTGTTCTTTACATGATAATCGAAATGACTACGAGCATATACAATTGATGCACTTGTTCTAAATTAAATCATCCAAATACCAATACCGTGTGCTTATCACTTACCACGTTTGACTCGAATAACAGTTAGCCCTTTACATTACTTTTGTTAGTCAATAGATCTTTGTTATATGATTATAATGTTATCATTTGTTGCCAGGAAGCTACTCTATTTTGACCTCCATTGCTTGGGATACATTAAGAATCGGAAGATCAATATAAAATAGACCAATAAAAGTATGAATAATTCATAGGATCGCGTGAGTGAAACAAGGGCATAGGCCTTCGATACGATTTATGATTACGACGCCAATTCAAATTGTATCTCTCTCTTATTTCGGTTTCTTTAGTGTAATTTAATCGAAGCTTTTTGTCCAGAAAGTTATTAGTAATTTTTTTTCTTAATTATTATTGTTATTCAATTTTCCTTGAGACAGGGGCATCTCAAGACAAAATAATTTTTATTCATACAACCAACGCTGCCTCTGATAATTATGTATTTATTTAGTGCATTTTGTATTCTGTCTGACTAAAATTATTCGTATATAATTTGGCCTTTTTCTCATGACGTGGTTAGTGTTTGATTGTTTGTTTTCGTAGCTGTGAAATCGGAAATAATTGATTGACCTCTTTCGTTGCAACTTCGATTTTTTTATGATACGTGAAAAATGTTACGCATCATGCATTATGTTGAATTTCATAAAGTAATGAATATTTTTTCCTTCCCATTAAGAGCGATTGTCACTATAAAACTACTATGATAAATTATGACAAAAAGAAAGGAGTAGAAAATAAAGGTGCTCAATTGTACTTCATCTTAGGTTATGGGCATTCTTAACACCTTTTTTTATACCTTTGAAACATTTTGATACCAATAAATATAACATTGTTATATTTGTTTGCAGCAATCGAGAGCGGCGCGTTGGGCCATATCGTCGTGGGTCCTGCGCCCACGGTAGGCGAGTGCGCGTGGTCCGGCGAGGTGGCGATGGTGCAGGAGGGCGACGGGGCGAGCGCGGGGCTGATCGCGCCCCGTCGTTTGCCCAACCCCTGCCTCGAGAGCCCGCAGCGCATGGACCTGCATAGGGAGCTACTCTTCAACCAAAGGATGTGAGTTACACCTTCATTGTTCCTCATGAATTATTGTACCACCTCATTAATTGGTCACTAAGGGAGTGTCTTCGATTTTGGTTGAGAGTAGTTTTTGAATATATCTTGTACAAAAAAATTACAGAACAATCTCTCCATATCGAAATATTTAGGTACTCAGTGGAATAAAAACTTTTTTCATAAGTAATAATTTTAATTATAAACAAAAAATATTAAAATTATAACAATATTATATGCACTTTATCGTATTTCGTTACAAGTGCATTTTGAAGGATTCGTTTCTTTCACAATCTTGTTTGCACGCTAAGGAGCTTACGACACGGGGATCGCTGACCCGATTGTCATGCGGTTACCTTTGACATGGCTCCTTGCCGGCCTTTGTTAAAGATCATGTTACGTAGACACCTAACATCTGAGCTCTAAGTTTTAATAGAATTTTAGCATTAAAAATCATATAATACATACCTAATATTGGTGGTCAGTGTGTAATGGACGTTGAAAAAAAACTTTCTCAAAACCCTTAGACCTTCGACGTATCTAGAACCAAAACCAATTGAGTTTAAAACTATTTATTCACTTTTTGTTTCTTACCAAAGTTTAAGTTACTTTTTCGCTAGTGACTTTTAAGTAAATCATGACCATTTAACACTTCAAGTTGATTTAAAATGCAGTACTTTGTCCGTTGCACTTTCGTCCATTGTGAGAACAATCCTTTCTCTGCAGCGTACCTTTCACGAGAAGATGAAACTCTGCTTTAATAAATGTTGGCTGATGTTGCGAGTCTACTTTTCAAATAGAAAAAATGTTGCTTTTCTTGATAAGTTTTTTTTAATTCAAAGAACGTTTTTGAATTAACAATTTCTTGCATTTATTAGTCGTTGCAATCACTCAAGTTTCAGTGATTATGGATTTCTCTACGCAAACTTCATTACATACGGTTACAGTCAACATCCCCTATTTCTTATATCATCAATGTGTTCGCTAAACTTTGCCCTACTTCCTTAACTAGTGTTCTCTACGAACAGGGCTGCTTAATTTCTTTTATAACTTTTCCTTGATCTTTCAATATGTGCGAGCTATTGACACATAAAATCTAAATAGTTTTTTTCCTTATTCATTTTCTATGTGAATTCATCACTATCGGAAATTCTTAGTCGCAGACTCACTTCCTCTATCGCTTTCGTAAGCTATCGTTCGATTCGTAGAAATGTTTTGTATGTTTTTTGCTTTGTCATTCTATCGGGATGCGAGTGCGAGGCACAGGTGCGACGCATCCTGCCAGCCTCCTGTGGACGTCATTATTGAACATCTGTCGTCCAACGCACACAACGCACATTTCATCTGAGAGATATAAGAACTTGTTCCTGTTAGAAGAATACATTAATACTCGCCTCGGTGGGGGCAATGTCGTACCCACAGATGTTTGATGCTTACTTTCATTATTATTAGTTAAAATTTTTATATAGAATAGAATAGAAGTAATAGAAATATATATCTTCCTATTATAACATTATTACGATAAGACTATGGCTTAACGAATACGTATAGACATGAAACGGTTTTTATACATGTAAGATTTGGAACTTGACTAGTTTGCTTGCAATTATTATTTCTATACGGTTTACCATCTCTCGAGTAGGATCAAAAGATGTTACATGTCGATTTCGACAAGATAAATAATAATTTATTAAGCTGGTATTATGCTGGCACTGTGCCCGGCCAGCATCTGTCTTTACCACACATGTTAAGATAATTTAAATGGAGACTTATCAGCAAAACTTATTTAGACCAACACAGATTCAATCAATTATGCCAAAGAAGTACCATGTTACTTGTATCTGGTAATACCAGATTTTTTGTAAAGAATATATCCGCTCCGGGATCCATATGGTCGCTGTATTTGGATGTAAAAACCCAAGCATGTTTTTTTGTAACAATTGAATGTAAGTACAATGAAATTAATGATATTAAAAATGAACTTTGTGTTATGAATTTCCGAGAAGTAATGTTATCACGTAACACTATCGGACTATATGATATGTTTTGGTTAACAACTCATAGTTATTATTTATGCGGCCTACATATTGTATTTGCTTATTTATTTTACGTGTTGTGTTTATGTTTGTATTATTTATTTACAATATATCACTGTAAAATGTAATAATTAAAATCACATAATTATATTCAAGTAAATATGAATCGCAAAACTTTATTTATCCAAAATAATATTAATGTGAGTAAGGATTCAAAACTTATTGACCGACCTAAAACTTTCATCCCAATAGTTAAGGGCTATGTGCAGTATGTTGTCGATTGATTTTAAATTGCAACAGTCTGGTGCGGACATTGGTACGAAACGTTGAGTTGAAATCAGTTTATTTCCTCGTCATTATCGCAGTGGAGGCGCGTCGTTCCGGTGATTTCCGCAGCCGTCGACACTCGGAAGGAAACAATTCATAGCTTACTGACGAATATGCATACTTTGCACAATACAATTTTGTATAAACAAATGTTTCAGGCAATTTTATCATAGTTTTCTTGTTTAATGTATCCTACATTTTCAACGAGTAGTATTTGTATCTAGTAGTATTGAGATGAACGTAATACCATATTACAATCCGTACAATTTATCGATAATGGAAGAATAGGATTCGCGATATTAGCAAGAGAAGCACAGATAAAACATTGAGGAAACTAACTATACTTCGTTCCCATTTCTGAACGCCATCGATATTACTTCTTGTTTGCTTCGCAGAATTTGCTGATTGCTTCCTAGATTCAGTGCAAGATATGCCGACAGACGGTGGCCTAAATCCGGAGAGCAAATAGAGTTACATTTCCGTTACTGGATCGATAAAGGCTACGATGACGGCGTCGAGTAATTAGCTGGAATTAAATCGTGACGGTAACAGCTTCGCAATTTCGTCTCGACATTTTCCACTCAACGGCTCCACATTCAATCAATTTTAAATTGAAAACTGAATCGTATACAAGCTGACACTTTAAATATCATGTCAACGAGGATTTATCACGAGAATTTAATTGATGAATCAAATTTTGTTAAAAGCAATCAAAATACTACAACAACATACCATTACGACAATGAGTTTAATGAAAAAGTTGAAAATTAAAAGCTATTTTGGCCAATATAGACAACAACAAATAACGTTGAAACCAAGAACCACTAGAGTAAACAACCCTGGCTTAAATAATAAAAACATCGGTATATTACGTAAAGTTGTAATAAAATAATTACACTTAAAAAAATATCAGGACATACACAGTACTGTAATGGTACACAACATCGTAAGCAAAATAGAATAAATAAAAAAGATTACACAATTAATAAATCCATATGAGATCCTTAGTTGTACACATGTTGCAAGCAAATGAACAATACTATTAGACTGACGTAATATCAGAGCACATGGTGGGAAAACACATGAGAAAAATTTTTTATTTTTCCTTTTCTGGTATCAACATAACTTGATCATGGAAATGACAATATAATAAATGTTGATTATGAAATTAGTGACTTGGAGTTTTAATTATAATCGTATGTTTATTTTCTCTATCAATTTTGTACCTAACATAGATGGAAGAAATGCTAAGTGTGTAAGTTTTTTCATTCCTGATAATTAACCCAATTTTGGTTCAGACTTTAGGATACTAGCAACTAAACGTATGCATCTTAGTTGTTAAAGTGAACTCAGCGTATTTATGAATCTTAAACTGGTTTTATGACAAAATAGAAAATCAATAATAGTCGTCGGATGCAAGGTCATTGGCCCCTTTTAAATTAGCCAATACCAAAACCATTTTAGATACTACCAAATGAGTCAAAATACAAAGTAGGTGTGTACTTATATTCAAATAAAATATTATTATAATTGTAAGACGTTAAACGTTGTGTTATTTAGAATTAATAATTTAGTTTTAGGATATCCGATATCTCATGAAACACGTGCAAGTTCTTCATGTTTATCATAAGCCTTGTGCGCTTATCAAGGATTTAGTTTTATTGTCACAATCAATTAATTTTACAAAAATTTGCATGTAAATTATTCCTTATCAGTGGAACGCAACATTACCTTATATGGTAGCAAAAAAAGGCACTTGATAAGATTGTGCTACTCGTACATTACCTACAATGTCACTATCAGTAGCTATTTCGTAATAAAGCCGTTTTCACGTATTCATTTTTTTTTTTGACGATGTCTAAAGTTAATTACAATAGTGTACGAATACTCATTACTCTAACGAATCTATTAAGAACCCAATTAAAAGTTAATACAATGTAGGCGCAATAATGAACAAAGCTTATCATCGTTGCACGAGGAGTCCTTGAACGTGTATGTTAAAATGTCACTCGGCGTGTATCAGTAAATAGGTCTCACACTAAATAGATCGCTAATTCATTCATGCTATTGGGAATCCAATAATGAGGTCAGAATGTGCTCGAACTTAGTGAAATGAGACCACATAATAATAATAAATAGACTCTTGCCCGTTTTCACCAAGCAACTCCTAAAGTAGTTTTCGACAGGTCTTTTTGCTTAACGGTCTCCCTAAATCTAGCGGATCTCTTGCGGTCTAAAGTGACACAAAACTATTGGTGAGAACGAAAGTAGTGTTAGGTGACATTTAAAATGTGTTAAGGGTTACCTAATATTTAGGGATTGTTGGTCAAAACGGCCATCTGTCTCACAAACTATGTCTCTAGACTTGCCGTTTACTATTCTTGAAAATCTATATCGGTAGCCATACGTTGACTTATCATTGATATGATCTTGATAACGCCTGTTGCATTGACTGTCACGTTGATAGATGAGGTTGGGAAATCTCTGTCGTCTTAACATCTGAGTGCATCGAATTCTTGATTGCTATTCCTTAGATTGTTTACACTCATATTGCATTACATATGTCGCAAACTGAAGCTGAGAACGTTTCCAAGTTGTTTACTTATGATCTCCTTTTCCGTATTGCAATACCAAAAAAAGTTATATATGTCTAACTTTATGTATTTTAATAGCATTGTCTTAGATATACGTATTATCGTGGAAGTGATCACCTTTTTTCATTTGGTGATAAGAAGGAATAAGGATTAAGGACTTTTTTATAACGATACCACAGCCATTTTTGATAATTTGAAAAAAAAACTGCTATAAAAGTGTTTTGTACGTCACCATTTACATTGAATACCGTAACGGTAGAGTTTAATATTTCTTTGTTTATCCTTTCCAGAGGCAAGAACGTTCTTAATCAAAAGAGCGAACTAGAAAAGGCGTTATCAAAACACAAAGAGAAGCAGCTTATGAACCAAATAAAGGAGCACAGAGAAACGCCAGGTAAAGGACCTTTCTAATCCTTTTTAATCTTATATTTTTTATCTGTGATTACGTCAAGAGCATAAACCTTGTGATTATAAGAGCCTATAAAAACTGTGTAATTTAAAAAGCGGAGGAAGCATAAAAGACAAGTAATAAGTTCTACGTGTTATTTTCATATATTTTAAATAATCTCTACATCTTCGATTTTATATGATAAGTGTTTGGTTTTTGGGCACAGTATCTAATGTAGAGACTGAAGCCTAACTTCGGAAGCCGAGACATTCGAAGGATATTTTAGATTATGACAAGGAGGTTAGGGATTGAACGTTTTTAGGCCATCATTATGTCTATGATCAACACTTTTTTAAGTCTTTACATTTTGAAAAGACATTTCGAATTCGTTAATCTTATTTTGCAATACGTACATAGTAAAGACGATATTGAGACAGCGTTTATTTAACCTTTTCCGCGTTATCGCAATCGATTATCATTTAAGTAACACTTATATCATATTTAATTTATGAGGAAACAGATTTTTTCAAAGTATATGACATGGATGCATAAATAATACAGTTATTAATCTGCCTTATGTTTGAACTATCGTTTTACCTTTTATGTTTTACCTTACGTAACTAAATATTATAAACAATAAATCTCAACGGTCTATAGCTTTCTTAAAATTTATACGCGGAAATTACATTTCTATTGAAGCGTCGTATTCAATTTCCGCAAGTAATATTTCAAACATCAGATTTATTTATCAAACATATAAGCTGCTGCAGTCATAGTAATGTATAGTTCGAGTTTGCTTTTGCTAACATTCCGTTAAAAAATCGCCTATTTTAATTTTGTAGCTAGACATTACGGCGCAGTATGCGCGAGCGGAGTAAACGCGTTTGCCATTTCCATAACGAGAAATGTATTCGTGTTGGCGCTGCGCTGTATTCAGCACAATACAATGCGGTTGCAGTTGATGCTATGATTGAATGGCCGAGTTCGACGCGCCGTGTCCGGTGCACTTCATTGCCTACACTTTTCTGTATTGCGTAACATAAAAATATTATTTTCGCTTGTATTATTTTATATTTAACATACTGTTCAGAACTTTAAAAAGTATTCAGAGCTTTGAACAAGTTATTAATGACTGGACATTAAGGTATGAAAGACGGCGGGAAAATTGCGATGCGGGAAAGTTTCACCTAATATTGATTTAAGTCAAGTAATAAATATCGTGACTAAGTAGCAGTGAATTCCGATGCCAAAGCAATGTAACGGGTTACAATTATTTATAGTTCCTAAAACCTGTCTCGATTCTATTTACGGCGAGATTCCTTGACAAGGTCGTTCAGTTCTTCAGTCGTACTTTTTGTGTAGAATCTATTTTGTGTTGTGCGTTAAAACGTTCCGCAGACGTTTTGTTCCCGTTGCATATTCGGGCGCGCTCCGTCTCGCAGGTGCAGTCCGCGGCCAACGACCTCGTTAAACTGCACACCTTATTGTTTTACCAACATACTGAACGTGCTGTTTTTTTGCTTTGAAATGTTTTGTAAGACTTCATTTGTCTTAACATTAGTAGCTTACATTATGTGAAGTTAGATTTTGCCTTTAAGTACCAATTTAAAATAGTGCATCTAACAGTAAATTGATTATGATTTCGAATAGTTAGGTATTAAGAAAAATTGGACATTTTAAAGGAAGTCTCTTAGATACGGTGTACAAATGGAGTGCAACATGTAAAAATGCAAATTTTTATATAAAAAAAAGAAAAACATTTACTCCTCCCGGTGTGAAGCTTGAGTGGTTTGTTAATGTCCGCATGTCATCGACCAAGGTTGGATGAAAGTGAAATGGCTCGCTCGCTTCCCGTTTATCCGATCGCTTGATCGTGGGAGAAACTATTTAATACCTCTTACATAGCAACATTAAAATACAATTGCAAAGTTACTTATGCACAATGTGAGGAACATTAAATATTTTCCTTCCTATAATTTACTAGAGATAAGTTACAGGGACGCATTATGTGGACATTAGCTGACATCAGGGGAAACGTTTAAAAACTTTGCACTTTACGAAGTTTTGTTAATGTTATATCATAAACGTAATTTGTGGTTATGAGTTACTTTAAGTGAATTCAGCTATAAGCTTAAATGGACGAAATATATTTATTTAAAAATATCTGTAGAAAAATATTTTCGGATTCCTTTTTGACGTATTAATATTTTTTTCAAGGTAACTTCATTAACATTTGTTTCTGGTCCGTAATCTATTTATCTAATCATAGCATGTTATCTTTCTTTACATGTCTACGTAATAGTAAATGTCGCTTCAGTGTCGCACGATTGTTATCTCAAGTGTACTTGTACTTCTCTTCTTTAACTTCTCAAGTAAAATTGTACACAGTTATTACCACATTAAAAATATTGTATTAACTTTGCTATCAAATCCAATTTATATAACATACAAATCAACTAAGCAACATTTTTCCCCTATATATGAGTCCCACAGACGATATGACAGACTTTAAGATATTAATTGTACGCTTAAAGTAACGAAGAAGCAAGTAATATAGACAGATGCGCGTCTTCATTTCCTCTTGTTCTACTAATAGTAGGTCATTCGGAGCTTAAGTTCTTAAGACTAGGAGTTCTTCATTGCAAGTGCAAAGCCTATAGAACTGACGCCCGATTGTCTGCTAATCGCTATTCCTGTTCAGTGACGTGTCACAAAGAAGAAATTCTTAGAGGAACCTTCTATAGTAGTTTGAAACTATGACACGTCTTTAGCTTTTCGTTTCGATATTGTAGGCGTTAATTGTTCTTGGCTGCTCCTGATTTTATTTTAATCATGAGAGTGTTTTAGATACTTACTTCATCAAATACTACTATAATGTTAATAAAAGCTACTTTAACTGTTTACCTCGTAAAGACTAAGGATTTCCTGTTTTATTTTTTTATGTTTAATATTATTGCGTTATATAAAACGACCTCCTGTTAGATTAATTCGAAACTTAAATAAATAAACAAAGACAATTTATCGGTGTTGCGATACTAAAGTCTGTATTTATTACGTTAATGGGCAACGTTAGGAAGAATAATGGAAATAGAGTCCGGACATTCTGGTAATTTATTATATTTCCAAAGGTGCGGTACATATGCTGGATATTTATAGTTCATGAGTAATAATAAAAGCGTTATATTCAATTGAATGGGCAGAGTTTTAAAACCTGAAAATGCGAAAGGTTTTTATAAGTTTTAAACTTTTAACTAGATAAGTTTTGCGCCAAGATATTTGAAATTCGTTTGAGTAATATCACAAAAAACTTGAATCAAAAAGTTGAACACGAATAAATAGAGCTTTCTTAATAATTTCAATTTGTTAATGGAAATATTTATGTAGTTTTGAATGGAACATTGCGAGATACAGCGTTTCATAGTATTGAATACCGTTCAGATAACTGTACCGTTAGTATGCAGAAGTAAAGATGTGCATGTGCATACTGAAGGGTATGATTACGCATTACCATGCACGTCGAGTACTGCGGCGCTTTGCTGACCTGCATTTTTATGATGCATTAAAACGTAATAGTGACGTCATAGAGAAATTTGTTTTGACGTAACATGAAGGGGTTTGATTCACCCTTTAGCACTCACGCCCGGCTTAAATAATTGCAGTCCAGCGATCATTTTCACCGCTTGATTACAAATGTAGCTGTGCAATTTAGTGTAAATTTAAGTTCCTCATTTAATCCAGGACTGGATTGTTTCACTGGACTAAAATAATGTTAACCGGGCATTATTTTTATATTACGAAGTGGCAGACGAGCAAGCGGCCACCTGAACTCGCTGAAATAGCGAAGCGACCGCTGTCCATAGACATCTGCAATTGCAGATGCGTTGCCCACCCTCAATCTACGGAGGTGTAGACGCACAGTAAAAGGATAATTCCTCTTTATATGCGTCACCTCCCCCGCCAAATCCACTTCCATAACGCTAGTGTTGTATTACAATAATTAAACAGAATATTTTGCCCTTTTCAGAATTAGAAAGAGCGATAGCAGAGCGTGCTCGTCGTTTAGAACAAGCAGAGCAGAATGCAGAAGAGATCGACCCCGCGACCAACCCCACGCTGCAGGAGATACGAGCGCGCCTGCGACACGCCGCGCCCTCGCCCGCCGCCTCCGCGCACTAAACTTAAACATTATTTAATTTGCATTGCGTAGCAACCCTAAACCAATTATATTAACGTGTTAACTAAACATCCCTTATAGAACTGTAGTGCGAAAGTAACTTTATTAACTTTGAATACCTTTTAAAATATTCGATGTGATTTGTCTTAGCGCCATCTATCGTGGAATTACAAACACTATATACTAGGTACCACATGTTCTTTGTAGATGGCGGGTTAAATGTATGCTTTAGGGATGATCGGTGATACACAAATATCGATATCGATTAAAATCAATGTATTCTTTTTCTAAACGTGTTTTTTAAACGCAAAAGCAAATCTTTCTAGTCAACTTGTACCAGGTTCACCAATATATTCAATAAGTAAAAAAAACTACTCAGATCTAAATTAATTAAGGTTCCTACATTCGTTTTTTTTTAGATTTTGGCATCTGAATGTAACCCTATTATTAAAATAATCATACGATATCGATGTTTTGTGGTTTATAATCACCAATCATTTGTAAAACATATCGCGGGCAGCATATTTAAAGATTTGTATTTCTTAGTTATGTTATTGAAGTAAGACTACAGGACAGAAAAAGATGTAAGAATATTGTTGGTTGATTGTATTCGTATCGAAACACAACAATATTATAAATTATTTAAAAAGCAATTACAAAATTGCGTTTATTTTTACCAACGCTTTGTTTGCAAAGCTTTTAGGTAGGCGTCGATTATTTTCTTTAAATAATTTGTAGGTTAGGAAAACAGTTGATATTGTTTAACGAGTAATCATCGAAACTAAGTCACTAAAAGTGTCACAAAAAATATCAAAAAAACGATTATACGTTTTAGTTATATTTTCGTGCGTATCATTAATTTGTTTATTATTTTCGTTGTACCTTATACAAAGATATAAATGCATAGCTCGGACCTTGATACTAAAACACACTAGAGTGATTATTTTATGTATCCAACACTTGAACAAATTAAACGGGAGTTTTACTTTTTAATGCTCATAAAAGAGTTAAAAAAATTTTGAATTACTGTTCGTGATTCAGGCTTCCATATAAACCCTGATCTATGCATTTAAATGTTTGTTGTTGTAGTTTTAAGAATGGACCCGGGAGGACGGCAAAGCTATAGTTTGTTACCATTTTACATTTAATCCCAAATCTACGTAACTAATCGAACAATCATTGACTGAGGAATCGACTGCTTGAGCTGTAATAATGTTAAGGGTAAGTGTCGACTTCGCAAAAGAGAAAATATTTTTCTAAACTTTTTAACGTCTCTCGCCCGACACTGGCGTAGTTCATTTGTATACCTTTACTATGTCGTTATTCTCCTTCAATGTAGTACTATATCTCAATAGTTTATTAACAATTTTAATGATTCGTGTAGTTTGTATTTTAAAACAATAATTACTTTGAATCAGTGTTTTTCAGCCTTATATAACTCGACCCTTCAGCATTTGTTCATTATTTGTCGACAGCGAAAAATATTTGCAATGCTAAATACTTCAGGCTCCGCGAGCCCACTTCAAATGGTTCGCGATGCCCTTTGGGTCACTACCCAAAGGTTGAAAAACACTGCTTTAGACGGTAGTCACATGTTGGACTTTTAAATAATAGTTTAGATATTTACGGATAAGAACTTTTAATATTCTATTAACAGAGTAGAAATCTTATGACATTGAGCATTGACAAATATAATTATGATATTTAGGAAAATATTTGAAACCCATAATAATTATTTACTCACAGATTTTTGAATATTTAAATACCCGACTTACAATTCTTCATATTTACCAAATACATTTATAGTCGACCAGTAAGTAGCTTCTTAAAGTGTTCATGAAAGAATAGATGAAAATATTTTTATATATTTATGTAACGTCTATAGATTCCCTATTGTCTAAAATGTAATAAATATTCTATAGAACTTTTAAAATATTTCTCCGTTATTTGTCTCTTCATTTTGAACAAGAGCCGTGTTCTTTTGGATTAGTGATGTATCATTGTCGATGTAATATTATCGATATTTGGGACAAATAAATTAACACCACATTTTGTCGGAAAAATATGATACTTGAATGTATTTTTTCGATATTTCGTGAATTTATCTCTTGTTCAATTTGGAAAATTCTATTCACTAAACTAAGACACCGTAGTACCGTTTGTCACCTACACAAAGAATCTCTTAAACATATTCGTTTTCCTAAAACGTAGAAATAGAATACTCGTAAGTGAACTTACACATTAATATCTTCCTTTCTGTCTTCATGTAAAGCTTTAAAGGTTTTGTGTTACAATATAGTCTTGGATATTATCTAGATTTAGAAATTCTGTTCTTTCCGTCGTGCCTATTTATATCGTGTTGTTGATTTTCAGAGTATTATTTGATATGAATTATAAAAATTATATATGTAAAGCAAGGTCAGATTACTCCAAATTATTGTAAAACTGCACTACTTTCAATTTATTACTAAACTTTTATATCCCGAGTTAATGTATTTGAAATATTTAACAAACAATTCGTAGATTCAAAGTTATTTAATAATGAATGTATTAGAAAAAGTAACTTCTATCGTAGATATATGTTTATTATAAATCACATTATTACGTTTATTTTCAATTCATAATATTTGATTTATTTCAGGAGTTTCCTGATCGTTTTAATCAAGTTACTTTTACTTGTACGATATAGAAATACCCAGAGTTGCCAATTATCTTATTTACACGATAATGTATCAGTTATTTTTGTTCATACTTTTTTATAATATAAAATGTAAAAACACACTCCGATTCGCTTCACTATCGTCGTGGAGTTGAGGAAAATGGAGGCCATCATGATTCGAAACCTTTAACCTTTTTTTTAGCTTCATTATTTATCTTCGGTACGTTAACAAAATTTGAAATTATTGGTACATTAAAAATTCTGTTTCGTATTTTAATCAAATTATCCTGAATATAATAAAATAAAAAATCTTCCTGTGATTGGTGAATCCGATCTTGCGTATCAAAATTATGTATCATTCCACTCGTTAACCTTTCACTTCTTTTTACGTTTATTTGTAAATGTTTTTGTATGTATGTTATATGTTTGTTTAGATAACTTAGTACAAAGAGTCATCACTGTAAACTCGTGTTTACAGATTAGTCGTGGCCATTCACTTCGATGTTATACGAAGAAATCTAAAACTCTAGCATTTTAAGTGAATTAATCTGCGTTATAAAGTTGACGATAGACACTGTATCACATTTTGGTAATTTACCTAGACCAATAAAAGTGTTTTAGAACTTCTTTGTTTTTTTTTTAATTCTGGAATTTCAATAATTATCATTGCAGTTGATGATAAAGAAAAGCTTTTATTTAAAGTGATGACTACTCTTTCATGTTATCAAATTACCTCATGCTTCAGTATGTTTTAATACCAGTACAAAAAAATGGATTAAATTAATGAATTATAAACATACAATCCAAAATCGTATTTATCATGGGTTTCTACCAGTTATACTACTAGTTACTAGTCGTAGAAACTTATATTGTCATTCACATCACTCTCTTTAAACAAGAGGACACAACAGTATATTAATCTGTGCAAGTTTTTAAGTGGAAGTCCGTCGTATTAATTAATTTGTCTTTATTAACGTGATAATTAATTACTATCGTAAAGTATGCCGGAAGGAATAAGCAACAAGCAAGTACAATGTCACGACAATAGAACGCATCGAACCCGCGGGTGATAATGATCGCTAGAAAATTGTAGGGTAGGTGGAGCGTGACCGCTTTCGTTTTCGCAGGAGCCATCGCAATTATCACTTGTACGGTGGTCAGAACCACCACCCAACAGAGAGCCGAACACACGCGTCGCCTCCTTGTTTAGTCGCTAATTGAACATCTACCAATCTCGACGCACTCGAACGATGTTCATAGCTTAAACCTAACAAACCCGGGAACAAAATGTATAGTAGAATATTAATTATAACTCTCTTAGTTTTAATAGTTCAAAATGTGGATGCAAGAAAAAGAAAAACAAAGCCACCTACGGAGACAGAAAGCCCTGTGCCGCAGCCCAGCGTCTTAACATATTCAACTTTCGGATTCAACGATGTCGGATCTCATGATCCTTTCGTTCCAACTTCACCGGAATACCCAAATTATCATAACAAATACAAGGAATCGTCAGAGAAGTTGTATGCTCCTGCCTTTCCATCGGCGCCAGACACAGATTTTACCAGCAATTCTCAATTAAATGGAGAACCGTTTTCAAATACTGACGGCGGACAACAATCGAACATGGTTCAGTTTAATCCTGCAAATTATTATAGATCTTCAAATATTAAATCGGAAGATAACATTAATAAAAATTTAGATGTGGGCTACAGTAAAGGCGCAGAAATTAATAACAATCCCGTATACGGAACGAAAATAAACTATAACAATAGAAATAATTCATTCAACGGATATAATAATACTGAAGTAGTAAATAGTGGATCATATAATATTTATAAATACTCAAATCTTGACAATTCGCAGTATTATAACGATAATAAACAGTTACACGGCGGTTCAATTAACACAAACCAAAATCTATACGATTATACAACCTACCCGACTCAAGAAATAGAAAATTCAATGAAAGCTGCACCAGTTAACACTGAAGGTTTGTTAAATTATCCAAAAGTCTTAGATTTTACTAATCTTAAGCAATTTGATACGTTACAAACTGAAAATAAGTATTCTCCAGCTATGTCTAAACCTTTAGATGCATTTAATTCTTTACCTAATGGTGGGAATGAAGATACGCATCATTCATATGAAGATAAGGCAAATAAACTTATAAAAATAACTCCAGGTTTTAAAAACGTTTTAAATAATATAGATACCAAAGAAGTTCCAACGTCTTATCAAGGATTTTCTAATAAATATTCACACTCTAAACATAGTCCAAAAGGTAAAAAACTGAACTATGAATACAAAGATATGGGAAAGAATAAACTATGGGCATCTGACAACAATGATAAAAAACATCAACAAA
Organism: Papilio dardanus tibullus; assembly: GCA_013186455.1. Lineage (NCBI taxonomy): Eukaryota > Metazoa > Arthropoda > Insecta > Lepidoptera > Papilionidae > Papilio > Papilio dardanus. The sequence goes on from QDHC01001161.1 coordinate 783,679, forward strand.
ATTTGAAAGGCTATGAATATGCGAATAATTTTAGTAGCACCAGTTTCAAATTTGATGACAATGAAGCCAAAAAACAATATAATTCAAACACAGATGAATTAATTTCATCAGGCAGTAACAACATTGATTATTCTAATTATCAATTTCCGCAAAATGATTATTCAAATAAACCTACGTCTGGAACAAAACATCTATACACTGATATTAGAGAATCTTTACCTCAGAATAACGGGAATACATACAGCCCTTCCGAGGAATATTTAAATAAGTTTAAAAATTTGTACGGCACTGTACCAACATCATCAACAAATTGGGGTAGTATTTTTAAGAACTCTGATTATTCGTCCTATAAAACACATAGTTATAAACCAACACAAGAAGTTGAAGACAACTATGACTACGTTCAGATACCTAAAAGACCTAACAATTATAGGTTTGAAAAAGATACTAATAGCGGCGCACAGGACTGGTCCGCTTACGGCAAGAAACATAATACATTTAATTCTTATAACCAGGAATGGAACAAAGAAAAATATAACAACCGATTTAAGTCAGAAGAAGATTTACTTGGACTGAGAAACCACGATACTTCATATCCCTCGTACCTACCCACATTTCAGTATCATGGAAATGAGGATTCTGATGAAAGTTTTAAGGCTGTAGTAGAAAAATGGAGAGAAGATTACATAAGAACAAAATATAGAGATACACCAAATTATGATTATGAAGCTTCTGAAGCAAAACAAGTGCATTCTGTGAACCCATATCAAGTAAGTGGCACATTGTAGACTTAAATTTGCACATGGACTAATCATATAGCTAAAGATGGTTGCAACCAGGTGATTTGATGTTTTTATTTAGCAAAAAAATGTATTGAATGGAATGCGGATCCGCGGCTATCGATGCGCGTCTTGCACTAATTTTCTCGCGTCATCTTGGTCATTCACACGATGCGTCTTTGATTATATCTACCTTAGAGTGAAACTTAGTACTTCAACATGCGCTAACGTATATTACTCAACTGTTATCACATCGTTCTACTTCATTATTAAGTTACAAATAAATACATAATCAAATTACGTTATAAATCTAACTTATTTAACAATTTCTATTGTTCAACGAAAGTTGTCAAACACACAAAATTATGCAGTTTTTTTATTCAAATTAAATTAAGCGAAAACTTCAACTAATTGCTTAGCATGACAATACGAATGAATTTAATGCTATAATTGTTTCCTATATTCCTCAATCACAATTAATTATGCATAATTACATTCTTCGGCATCGTTTCTGTTGCACGAAACAGCCTGGTGATGGTAGTTTTTCTATCACGGATCATTTTACAGATAGAAGTGCCACATCCTGTGATAGTACCAGTACCACAGCCTTACCCGGTACGCGTACCAGTAGCAAAGCCTGTCGCCGTACCAGTAATGCAGGAGGTGACCGTATCGATAGAGAAGCCTGTACCGTACCCAGTCTACACAAAGGTTCCCTATCCCGTTGAGAAACTGGTGCCCGTGCCTGTTGTAAAACAGGTAGAGTGCACATTGATGTACTAACAATTTATTAGGACAAGTTTTCATCCGAAATCTGTACTACTTTACTTTTGATGTAATTCTTGCGATTGCAAGCTGCCGTTCCTCAGAAGATGAATGAGAGAAAATATCTAATATACATCAAAATATATCAAGAGCGCCTCTACGTCTCATAATATAAATTCACATGATTAAATTGCGTGATTAAAAAGTTTGCAATGAAATGAAATCCCAAAGTTGTTAACCTGTACTCGTTGTATAACTCGAGCACGCCGTTTTAATGAACTCTAACGATAATTAGAAGTTATTCTGCTGTTCTGCCTTAATCTCATCTGAATTTTAGTCAACGATACAATTTTAATGCACATTCAGTTTATACATCTTTGTCCACATTTGCTTAGAAATGCACACTAAGCTTTTATGATGATTATCACTGTAGTTAACTTCGCTAGTTGTTTTATTTGAAGCACTTACATTTATTAATAAATAAATAAATCCTTACGTAATACTGTGGTCACTTAGATTTTTATTTTTAAGCTAGTGATCAAGTAAAGTAAAGGACGAAGTACATTTTAAAGATTAATTTTTTTAATGGCGATGTCCATAATAATTATTGAGTATAAGTAAACTATGTCCTTTAGAATGTTAAATATCCTATTCAAGGTACCAGTGCCGGTGGTGAGGCCATATCCAGTGGCAATACCTCAAGTACGGCCCGTGTTCCACCACTCGCGGCCCTCTGCCTACCGCGACGAGTACGAAGAGAATGAAGATGATGATTACTTCCCACGACCAGAGAGCAGCAATATCGTTTATAATAAACGACCGAAAAGGTAAGAATGAAGATATAAAAATGTAAATTTCAAGATAGTAACGCCTTAAAAAATCTCTGTAAAGATACTTTTGACAACTATGAAAAGGATACAAGGTCGACAAAGGTCTTTACACTCCAATGACAACCGATTTATTCGCTCAAAAATATTGAAAAATCTACGTACAAAAATTTTATAGAAAAAATAGCTCAAAGAAAGTGTAAATGATGGGTTTGCATGTGAATTTATTTGCATGCCTGTAGGTAACGCATGCAGTTAAACGTATAAAGATGCCAGCGCGCCTATATTTACGTAAATAATTGGCGAATATTATTTTAATTTGTATCACACGTTACATTATTTATAAGACCAATTAATATTAATAACTGAGGTGCATTGCGTGTCTAGAAGTTATATAACTGAAACATACGCAGATGTTAACATTTTAATTTGGTGATTTAATAGTTTTTTTTTGTCAGTCCACGCGGTCGTGTGCGTAGACCATCAAGGATGTCTCAACAAGAGCGCAGTAAGACCAGAAGACCGCAGAGAAGACCGAGCTCCTCGCGCGAGAGAGACCAGCATCGTTATGTGAAACCATCATCAGAATATAACCGATACAGGTATCATGATAATGAGTTTGAAGATGATCATGACCATCGTGATTATTTTACTTACTGTAAGAGAATTGGCAACTGTTAAAAATACTGCTACAATTTTCTATGTATCTTTTTTTCTCTTGAATTTTATTGATAGCTCTGAATTTTAAGTACGAAATCTACTACACTTGTGTTTCTTAACTTCCTTATATCGTAGAACAAAAATAGGTAATCATACAGCATAGTTTTTGATATATTTATCTGTTAAATGTTGCCTGCCAGTGTTTTGTAAATATAATAACCTACATTTTCAAGTGATGTATATTTATCTGTATTTCATTTTATTTCTAAGTTAATTTACATCAAAACATGTAATTATTGATTAGTAATAGGTTAGTATTGTTATGTGTGTTAAGTAAAATTGTTTTAAAAATATCTATTGTATTATTTATCTTATTTAAACGCCCTTAAAAACATAAAATGTAATTCCTAAGATAGTTTTCAATGTTCATACAATCTGAACACATGGTAGCTTCAAGAAGAATGGTAGAAAAAAAAGAAGTCACATATTACAATATTATTACAGACAATTATATTCGTTTGTGCATCGTTTATAATCTGTGCGATTTACAACGCAGCGCAGGAGAATAGCTCGCGGTTGCGCACGGATGCTCGCTTTTACCTACGCTCCGCTAAGCAGATCTCGCATGTTAACATTTGTCACGCTCATAATTCCCTTAAAAAAATCCTTGGTTGATATAACTCCTAGATACATAATTATCAGACTGTAAACAGCAAAAATAGCGCCTGCCGAAAGCTAAGAGCAAATATATACAATAGGTATAGTTTTTTTACGTGCAGGTTTTGGATACGAGGTGCTGTAGTCGAAATAAAAAAGGTCACAGCCGTTAGAAACAGTGAGATTATTGTCTAATTCCAGTTTTGCACTAATTCATAGAAGCAAATTCTTTGAATACAAGTAAAGATGGTTACTTTTAATAAATTCTTTTAATTTATCCTGTTCGATGGATATTGGATTCTATCTTCTATTAAAATAATAGAGGTTTCTTTGTTCTCTTAAGTTATCCTCATTCAAAGTACCTACATCAAACACAAGCTATTAAAATTATTCAAGTAACGACAAAGTTACATAATCAGAGGTTAGGAGTTCATATCTGTAAAAACCACGTTATTACATCTGTGCACAGTAAAGTAAATAATTACTCAACGAGATATTATACATAGAGGGAGCGCTCCATAGTAGTTTGACAGTAATATCCGTGCCGCGAAAGAAATTATAAAAAAATCAAATCTTTGCCAGTATCATGAACATTTTCCCAAACATGGGAAACTGTTCATGATACTGGCTGGTTTTTCACTATTATTATTTTATTTAAAAAAAAATCCAAACAATTTTTGTTTTGTGGCTGTTATAAATTTTTAATTAGTGTTTTAAAAATGTCTCGATTAATTATAATATTAAACTTTAGTAAATACTATGGAATAAAATTAAAATATGAGAAAAGAGGTTACATAAAACAACACTAGAGGAAATAGCCCTACGCGAGACTTCCGGAGGTCAAAGAAAATGCCTCACTCTTAGGCTTCGAGTGCTCCATCTATAGTACAATATATCTTTGCAATTACTTATTGCATCTTAGGTATACAAATGTATTTGAATCATCACGACAATGTAATAAAGTTTTTTGGGGCTTTTATAGTCCATTATTGGCTAAGTTCAACAAGACATGATCTACATGGTAGTATATTTATTGGCCTAGGAATCCTTTAGATTTACTATAATAAGTTTATATACTTAAAAGAGTTAAATGTGTCAGTATTTTTAATTCAAGAACCAGTCTAAATTCTACTTACCTCTACACACGAATAATCTCATCGCTATGGTTTTTCCACAGAACAGGTATTTTTTACCGTATTGTATGAGGCAAACTTCTTGTTTTTTATCACACATGTTATAATTGTATTGTTTTCTTATTTCTCATTGATTTACCTTTTACATGGTCACTGCGGGGTTTTAATGTTGTATGTCTATTTACTGAATTTTTAATGCATCTGCATTGCAAAGCAAAACAATGTTTTGAGTTGTGTCTTGTGTGTGATTAAATGCACCAAACTCGTAACCAAAGATATATTATATTATAGATGGAACACTCTAAAAGTGAGGCATTTTCTTTGATCTCCGGAGGTCTCCCGTAGGGAGATTTCCCCTGGTGTTGACTCTTACATTACATTTTCCGATATAAAAAGTCGACCGAATGTAACCACTTTCCTCATATTTTAATTTTATTTCATAGTATTTACTTAAGTTTAATATTATAATTAATTGAGACATTTTTAAAACACTAATAAAAAAATTATAACAACCACAAAACAAAAATAGTCTTTGTTAAAAATTGTTTGGATTTAAATTGTTTTAAATGAAATAATAATAATGAAAATGATATTTCAAAAAATGATATATAATGAGTTTTCTCTATTGTTTATTTTAAAAGTTGAAAAAAAAATCACACATTTTCCCAAACATTTTTTCATGATACTGGCAAAGATTTGATTTTTTTATAATTTCTTACGCGGCACGGATATTACTGTCAAACTACTATGGAGCGCTCCCTCTATGTATAATATCTCTTTGCTTGTAACTTATTATTCTATTTTTAAAAAGTTTATACGTGTAACTGTAATGACCCACATCCTATTCATAAGTGCTGGGGATTTCGATGATGCATTTTCTCTTTCCGTACTTTCCCATTACTTTCCTTATGGTATAATCCGGAATTGGTAATGCTATGAAGGTATTTTGTACAATATTTGTTTAGAAACGTTACTGACCGACATACTTACTTACTTTTTATGTGTAAACACAAAACTCAATTTACAGCATAACATTGCGTTTCCGTAACATTATTAGGTATCACAGTAAAGGGAAGTAAGAAAACAAATAACATCTTTTTAATGTTAACAGGTTAATACCAGGAGCATGATATTCAATACTATGATAAACGATCTTCCTTTACTCTGTCATTGACCGATCACGCTTCGGTTATTAATATGTTTAATTAATATTTTGAGGTTATCTAAATATAGACAAATATTCAGTTTTGTGAACATAATTAAGTAAAAACCATAAATTAAATTACGACCAGAAAGTAGTAGGTAAACTTTTTGACCAAAGGTTTTAAATTTTAATATTTGAATACAGTGAAAGAAAGCTGGCTGTGGTAAAATTCTTACCAAAGTTTTATTTTACGCATCAATAAGAATAACAATAGCTTATAATAAATGAATAACTAATAATAATTATTGTTTACATCTTATCCAATCCATATCATTAGAATGGCATTTAGTGTATATTTAATGGATATGTTTGAAATTATTAAATTTCTCTCTTTCGATGTCAAACTTATACGTGGAACAAGGATAAAGATAAGGGTAGTAAATCAAAGTTGATACAAATTCTGAATTACTAATGTCTTAACCGCAATTGACGTCATACGGTGACAAGCAAAAATGCAGTAAGGATGCATCATCTTTGCTTTAAAGCACACTCCACTAAGATATAAAGTTGAGGGTAAAGTCACCAGTGGTGCAAAACATGGTCATCTACTAGTTCTTTGATGGTCAACTACTGAATCTATAATAGTGTATTTTATTTTATTTTAGTTACAACAAAGGTACTAAATAAAATCAATTTATTATAAAAGTAAACACAATAGTTTATTTTAATTAATGCTACCCCCCTTCATATGTTACTGTATACGGTATATTAAAATGAAAAAACAAAAACAAAAGTTGATCTTTATGGTCAATTACTAAAATATCATGGTAAAACGGAATCGGTAGTGGACAACCCCCATATTTCAATTTTAACAAACTTTAAAAAGTTAATATTAGCAACTTTGTCATCAACTAGATGACAAAGTTGCTAATATTTAAATTCAAACTTTGTTTATCCTTAAGAAAATTGCAACAAAGAAACGAATAGAATTACGATGCGTCTCTCGAAAAACAACTGGCGGCCATTAGGAATATTTGACAAAGTATGGATGTGCAGTTCGCGCGTTTCGTTGACCATATGGCAACACTAACTACTTAATATGAAATTCGTTAAAAATATTGCCGCGAATTCTTATTTTATCGGTTTATGCGCGTTAGTGTTCAATTACAGGTACATGGTCAATTATTGGTTTTTTGATTTCTGAATTGTTTTGTTTATGTTTTCAAAGTTCCTACGTTTTTGCCCCAGAAAGTACGCATCTTAGTGATAATTGCGCAGCTTGTAGGAGTAATTGGCAATTTGATAAATAACCACAACTTTCCATTCATGAGAATTACAGATAAACAAAAGTAAATGGCACTATTATTGACAGTGCTTTGACGTACATCAGTAATTAAAAAAATAACAAGAGGCATTTATATTTAAGAGGAAAAATAATACATAATACAAAATAATAAACTTTCCCTTCCTATCCTTTTCCTATATGGAAATGATGGCGAGGGGGAAGTGGATTTTCCGGGGGAGGGGAAGCATAGTGTGAGGAATTATCCTCTTGCTGTGCGTCTCCTCCTACGAAGATTAAGGGTAGGCAACGCATCTGCAATTGCAGATGTCTATGGGCAGCGGTCGCTTCGCTATTTCAGCGAGTTCAGGTGGCCGCTTCTGCGTTTGCCACTTTATTAATATAAAAAAAATTCTAATCTAATTTCCTAATAAATCCTTTGTACTCCCCGTCTGTACTATAAAGTGAAGCTTTTATTATACACGTTCCGTTTTAAGCTATTGTATTTTTACAGTATAATAACTGTTACCATGGATTTAGCAACACGAAATCGTCACGTGTTTTACACATTGGTGTCGAAACGCGTTAAACTTTGCACGTACGCAATCAAATGCTGATGGAAAAGCAATTGGTTGGAATGAATGAAAAACGGATGCGTCGCTGGTCCGACCAGCCTTGAATAATCCGAGCCGAATTTGCACCGTTGCGTTCCACGTAATCGACAATTTTAAACTTGACACAGTAACAATAGGTCCGTTGCTGTGGTCAGTCACCCGTACAATAATAACATTCACGTATACGTCCACTGACTACCTATTTTTTTAATGTTGATCACCTTGCTTCTTTCTTTACGGTAGTGTAGGAGAACACCTCACTCCTTATGCAGTAAATCTTGCCGCAGGTGAGAGAAGACGCCAAAAAAAAAACGTCACATTTGATTAAGAAGTAAAATATTCTGTATCTTCACATTTTAGGAGAATTTAGATGGAGAGCGTCAGTTCCAGATATTTGAATGGCTTAATCGGCTTGATGTTACAGCTACAAATTTTATTTAGAAAAGTTCAATCATGTTAAAAGGACAATAGAGTAAGTTTACCTTTGTTGCATCACACAGTAACTATAAATATAATTATATAAATGAAAACCTGGCTGTTTGTTGTAATTCAGTTAAATAATAATATAAAGTTTGGATGGAATTCCATGTGAGTTTGTGAGAATGAATTCAATTGGATGTCATCTAATTTTCATAGATACAATGCGTATTGTATAGCGAATTTAAGGTCAATATATAAAGAGTGGTGACACCGAGATTTGCTTAGTCTGTGACCGCGGTCCCGTGAAGTCGGTTGCCGTTTGACCTCGTCTCGAACACACGTAAGTTGAACGAATGTGAAATCATTTGATTTTGGTAACGTTTTTAATTGTTTTTATGAATTGTTTAGTGAAAAAAATAAAGTTGAAAAAAGTGATTTGGTTGTAAAACAATAATGTACGTACAATAGCCGAAATCAAGTCAAAACTGGATTTTTTTTGTCCTTTCTCACTTGCCGAATGCATGTAAATCTGTGACACTTTTTAAAATCTTAGCGACCTCTTGCAAATTATCTAATTCATTAAAAAAAGTAAAGCTTGACTATAACAAACATATTTCCACTATCTTAACTAGAGATAACTAAGTTTAAATACAAAACTTAACTAAATATTTAATAATAAAATTAAATATTAAATATTTGCTTGAGCTATTACATTATGAGATAGCAAAGAAAGCTCTAAAAGTAATGAAAGCTTTTAAGTTTCTTAAAAGTTTATTATTTTATCTTGTCTTTTAATTACCGACGCGTATTTAGCTTCATAAGTGAGTTAGACGTTGCATTAAATACTTGTTGTGGTCATTTGAATTCATTAGTCGCAATCACTCGCCGGCAGGCCTTGGCGGCAGCGGAGACCCATGACTTGCTACATTCTCCTCTATCTCTGAGGCCTAAAGGTCCTTTAAATCGGAAGACTAGTTTACTCTATTCATACTTCCTTATTGGAAAAATCATTGAATTTTTTTGTAGTCTGTACAAAATAAACGTGTGAAGTGATTCTCGATCTAATATACGAGTTGATGGTAAACATTAATATATTTGACAGATCAGGATGCAACGTATTTTTCCTTCTTGGTTGAAATGATCAATCGATTTATATTTATTACTCTACCATCTTATTATAAGCAATATTTTACGGCTTTATCTTTTATTATAGACCTGTAATATTGTAGAATACATATGAAATAATCTACGACAAGAAACCAGTATGACATTTTATTGTATATGTTTAATATTGTCAAGTCTTAAACCTGATATCATCATGTTGCATGTACCTGCACAACTCAACTTCCGTCGATTGTGTTTGTTTGGTTTTTCCAAAGGAAACAGGAATGCAACAACGCCTTTTTTTGTCAACGGTACTTCTGAGATGTCTCAGTCATACAAAGATGTGATGACATTGTTACGTATATCTAGTCGATTCTATGTTTCTTTTTAATAATGGATTTCAAAGATATCACTCGATAAATATCATTGTTGTATCATTAGCATAGCATTAGCGCCAACAGCTTAATTAGTTCAGCGTTGAAATTGCAAAGCAAATTATTATTAGTCTAGTATAGTAAACGATCCCAGCATAAAAAAGCTTTATCAGGTTTGGTTTTTTTTCGTAATATTTAAAGATTTGTGAACTTACGAGTAACTACTAAAGTTTCTATTTATCACGATTAAAAAGCTTGTCTATCGATGCAGTTACTCTGCGATACATTTATTTATATTCACCAAAGAAGTCGGTGTGCATTCCTAGTGTGACGTGAAAAACTACTATAATAAATCATGTCATGCGACGAGATATTAATTAATGAATAAAAGCATCTCTATTGTTAGTTGGAGCTCGTTAGTTGTTCTTATGTAACGTGTCATAGTTCCCAGCAATCGGAACGTATAAGACGTGTCTAGATCTGCAGATAAGACAGGTTCACCATCTCGTTACCCAATAACATCATCCACAAAAACGTGAGCGTTCATTGTAGTTCCGAGCTAACTGTAACACAATAACGCTTAGTTATGACATAATTGGATTTATTAGGAGGATTAATGTGTAATATAAGTCTAGCCCCTCACTCAGAGATATTACTTAAGCGGACCCATAAGCCAGACCGCACGTGTAAGTTTTTTTTTACGGCGAGGGCCAACGGTATTTTAAAAACCGCAATAAGGCTTGAAATGTAATAATACCAGGTTATTTAGGCTTTGTAAAAAAGGGTATTTAGGTACATATTTACTTATAAAATTGTTCCAGATAATAACATGCGGGCCGTATCTATAGCCCTCGTGTTCGCGGCGCTCACCGCTTGCCAAGCTGCTACGCCAAAGCTGCGTTTCGAATGGAACGTGGTGGATTACGTCTGGGAATCACCAGCCCAAAGAGAAAAAGCTATAACTGAAAAACAATTCTTACCTGCAAATAATCTACCCTTAGGATTAGGTCGCTGGAGAAACAAATTATTCGTCACAGTCCCAAGATGGAAAGGCGGTGTGGCATCATCTCTGAATTATGTGGATTTGGACGGACCATCGGACCAACCATTAAAAGCATATCCGTCCTTGAAAGATAATCTGGTACCAGACAATGCAAAAGAATTGCCATCTAATAATTCCATTATTTCCGTCTTCAGAGTGTATGTTGATCCTTGTGACAGACTATGGGTAATGGACTCTGGTTTGGCGGATATTTATGGTAAGTCTATGAACAAGCTTGATAAAGAAAGTGTCATAATCGTCTTAGTTAGATAAATACAAACTGGTTACAACGACGAATTCTGTTTGTGACCATGTTTTATTTTGTTTATTGCTTGTTACTTGTTTTAATTGAGGTATAAGTATTTAAAATATGTTAATTTGAAAGCGCAAAAACATAATTGAGCCCATTTATCGGTAGACCTAAATATATGTTTGTAATAACATTTAGTAACTTCCTTGTCGGTTCGGGGAATTATAGTATCCGTCTCCGCTTATAGCATTTGATTGAAGCCTAAAACAATTTAATTTGACGTATTGTTATTAATATGGTTAGGATGTATAAAGCGAGATAAGTAATTTATTAGGGGGGAAAAATATGCGAAGTTATGAAAGATTGATTTATTTCTGCGTCTAACTGGTTTTGCCGTTAACTTGATATGGTCAAGGTCAAGTGCACAAGCTACCGTATAACAGCAGGATTGAAAGGATTCAAAAATAAACAAAAGCAAAGCTTCGATTTAAATCGTACGCTTTGGAGCCACCAGATTCTCTCGGAAAAGTATGTGTTTTAGCAGCGTTTTATTTTATAATTTTACTATTTACCTGTATGTATTTGTTTACAGGGATTGGAAATCAGGTAGCAGGTCCTTCGTTGGCTATTTTCGACTTGAAAACAGACCAGCTCCTTCATAGATATTTCTTCAAAGTTGCTGATATGAAAGAAGATTCATTCTTTGCTAATGTCGTAAGTGATTTAAAAATTAAAACAAATCGAAATGAATATACAATTCATATTAAGTTTAGAAAGTTTACAACATTATATTGCTTAAGTTATCTTTTTACGAACAAAATACTTATAATTAAAATTTATTGTAGGTGGTGGATGTAGACAATGAGAGCTGTGACAACGCATTCGCATATATACCGGATCTGGGAGCCTACGGTGTGGTGGTATACAGTTTGAAACAGGACGCTTCGTGGCGTGTCTCCCATCACTACTTCCACTTCGAGCCGTTAGCCGGCTCTTACAAAGTTGGAGGCATCGAGTTCCACTGGACAGACGGCGTGTTCGGCCTAGCGCTGTCCGAGCCTAGAGAGAACGGGTGAGTCAATCACGTACAGACCTTGGTTTGTTTTGTGCATATTGAAACTTACAACCGGGTTACGTTCTATAAACAGCGAATACAAATAGTTTACGGTATCGAACTGACCACGAATAGTTAATTGTATTAGCAAATGGCACCTCGTGGTACCGTTAGTGACCTTTAAAATGATTTATTTTTACTAGATATCCTAGGTATTACTATTTAGTATGGAAAATTAAACTACGTCGGCAAAAACAGTAACACAGTGTAAGTTATCGACATTGACCCGAAATATTTTATCGTCCGAAGACGAGGCCGTAGACGATCCGAATGTACGAGTATTGCACAAATCGCTTTGGCATTCAACATGCATTTAATTGAAACATTCAATCGGTTACTTACTTTCAATTCATATATTACTAACTAGTTTTGTCCGGCATCGCTTAATTATTATTTTCGACTAAAACACATGATCATACAATTTATAAAGGTGTTTCGGAAGTGAAAACTCACTATAATAAGGAAGCCATTACTTACTGCAATTTTTTTTCTTTCGATACAATAACTTGATGCTTTTTTTTCAGATATCGTACCATGTTCTTCCATGCCTTCTCCAGCACCAAGGAGTTCTGCGTGTCGACCGAGCTTCTGCGCAACTACACACACATTAACAAGTCAGAAGCATTCAATGACTTTAAGGTTAGCATAAAAAAATGTTCTGGGATCCTCCATAAAGTTTTTGTAAAGTGTAATTAAAGTATGAGTTGCAGATATCGATGGTAAACAATCAATTAGTATCATTTTGATAAGAGGTTATAGTAATTTTTCCAGTTTTCTTAGTAGAATGGAAAAATTTTATATTAATATTTCTGTGTATTTTTTAATCTCAAACAATGAGTATTTTATTACATGATTTCAATTGAGATAAGAATAATGTGAGCGATTGTGCAAGCTATTGTTTCCCTGGCCTCATTACCATTATACCTGGAGACGTGAAAAGATCTAAAACGTGGTAGATCGTCAACATAGATACTCCTGCAAATAGTTTCAAGATTTAGTGACAGTAAATGTCCGTTGTATTCAAAATAGATATATATTCATGATGCTGAGAAGCATTTGTTATTGAATTGTTACGAATTACACGAGAAAAAATAGTTTGCTAAACTATATTTTCTAGTAAGATAAAAAAAAGAGAGCTGATTTTAAGGAATGCGCAGTTCGAAATAATTTCCGCTTACATTGTACAGCAAAAACTTATGAACTTCTGTGCACTCGTGAAGGTGATCAAGTTATGTCAACTGTTGATCAACATGACTTGTCAATTCAAACAATAATTCATAACATAAACTTTATTGTTGGCCACGCAACAAACCTCGCATATAAAACTTATCTAATATACTTATGTAACGATGTTAACCAGATTGTGTTTATTGAGGCATGTTATGTATCAAATTATACATTTTATTGGCTGAAATAATTCAGATGCTATTTGTTATAACTATAACATTTTATGAATAAATTAAGACGCTACGATTCGCCAGCCTTAGGTACAAGATAAAAAAAATATTCTGGTTTTTTACCATGCTGTTTACATTTTGAACCGTAGTTAAAACATTCTTATTTGGTTACAGTTACTAGGAGACAGAGGTGAAAAGACTCAAGCATCTGCAAGCTACTACGACGAGACGAATCGTGTACTTTTTTACACACAGGTGAGAATATCTTTAATAATAATTATCATCTAAATGTGTTTAGTATTGTGAAGTCATATTTAGCACTATGACTTGAATAGGTGTGCATTATACTAGTAATTTATTAACGATAGTCTGAAGCTTTTGTAATAAAATTTACATAAGTTCTACATGTTTTATAAATCTCTTGAGTAATAGATTTCACATTTATGTATGTAGAATTAAATGTTCAGACTCAATATTATTATGCATGCCAGAAAACTGTATAGCAGTTTTAGAATTAATAAAAAATATTTCCTTACTGTCAAAGTATAAGTATTATATTTATGTTCTTTTGAATTGAATTTCAATGCAACGTGACTTAAAATTATTTATGGACATGGAATCATAGCTGATATTCGAAAATATTTCAATTACTAAGCGCCTTTGGAAATATAATAGTAAAATAACTTACTTAACGTTTTCTAAGTTGAAAGTTCTATCGAATCTTTTATAGTACCTTCTTTTAAACAACAACTTTTATTATTTTTAGGTGAATCGCGATGGCGTTGCTTGTTGGAACTCAAACAAACCGTACACGCCGGAGAACAACCCTCTGCTCTTCAATGATCCTGAGCTCTTTGAATTCCCTAACGACCTCAAGGTGAGAATCGTCATTTTTATGATCAGTAAGATTTTATAGACGCACTGCTAGCTGCTATAAGTCTACTGCACTAAGGAATTTCAGTAGTAATAACGAGGCGTTTTAATTGTGAGCTCTTTATTATCTAACGTTATCATGAACGAGTAATACGTATAGATACAAACAGCTGTTGGACAATAGGATTATTACATGAGCTTCAAGTTCCCTTTTTTTCTTTTTATCCTTCAATTGAATTTGTATCTCATTTTAAAAATTCTGTCTTCCCCAGGTTGATGCCGAAGGCACTTTGTGGGTTCTGAGTGATAAATTGCCTCGTTTCCTTTACAAATCACTTGATGCAAACGAAGGAAACTACAGGATATTCAGCATAAGCACATCGGAAGCTATTAAAGGCACTGCATGCGAACTATAATGTTTACAAAGAAATAATTTGAGTTGTTTTTCTATCCACGGATTAACATGTTGCCGTATAATAACAAGTAATTATACTTAAACTATGCTTAGACAAAAACTTTATACTGCAGTTAATAATAAGCAGTATTTTAAGGTTTAAGTAAACATTAAAATCAAGTAATTTAGTGTTAAGATCGTGTAATAGTATTAAGACTTACATACCTAGACGTTTTACTATGTATGTAATTGTTGTAATCATTGTTGTCTCTTTTCTGTTAACGTAAAATAAACAAATATCCATTACGATTGATGTAATTTACATATTGTATTTGTACATTGATTATACCATGCTATATTAAATCTAGATTATAATTCCATTGGATTAAGGATTGATTAAAAGCATTGTTAAGTGATCTATACTAATATTATAAAGAGAGAAACTTTGTATTTTTGTTTGTATTGAAATAACTCAAGAACAACTAGGCCGATTTCAAAAATTCTTTCACCATTATAAAGCTACATTATCCCCGAGTAACATAGGCTATATTATTCAATTCCACGCAGACGGAGTCGCGCACAACAGCTAGTATTATATGAATATGAAGAGGCCACGTGCAAACTTGCGATTTATGATCTCTTATGAAAATTATACTAGAGTGTTATGTATCAAGAACTACAGTTTATTGCACCAGTACGAATTTGTTTAATAAATTCGAGAACACTTAACTAATGTTAAAATATTGTTTTATAAATTACATTTTGTAACCTGCTGTTATTCATTTTCGTTTGCATTATTATTTTAACTTCATATTTTCATATATTACTTTTGAACACACACTACAGATAATAAAAAACTTAATAAAATGATGTGATATTAACTTTAAAACGTGTTTTATTCCTATTTTAAATTTCCCTGTATTTGTAAGTATATTCCGTATCGTTATTAGTAATCAGTTTACGGCTGACTGGAAATTACCATAGACATGTTTGCATTATCGAAACCATACATACGCTTAACAATACGTGTGACAAACCCTTCCTTTGCTTCAGAATTTAGGAAGTTCTCGTCATAGAGGGTAGTTATACGATTATGTCAACTAAAACACCTTTTACCGAAAGTTCCGCGAGTTTAGTATGTGTTAATTCGTTTGATATGAAACATAAGAGTTATTTTACGAATCTAATAAATAATTTATTAACGCATAAAGGCATCCGTGTGGTTTTTATAAGTGCGTGAAGACGAAGAATTAAAAATTGCCACCTGTTATTTGGAACACCGTTGATTGCGCTATTTCAAGAAAATATTTTCGATGTAAAATATTAAACTTTATCAGGCCAAAAACAATTACTTGTCTTCATAATAGCGTATACACATACGAACAAACTTAATGTTATATTTAACCACATTACTTAACGATTTATTTTCAAAGTGATTAATTTAAATAACATTAATGTGTATTGTTATTAAAATGTGCCTTATGTGTACCGACGGAGATAATAACGATTGGCTTTAGTGATATTAAAGCGCGCGCGACGAAGTCACATTCATTCAGCGCTAGGTCTTCATACAGTGCACGTTCAATATGTCGGCTAAGAAGGAAAAAGTCGGAATCGTGGGCAGGTTAGTCCTTTCATATATTTTCACTATAAAATAACAAATAACAATAATAATCTTACACTTTCAACTATAAGAATTTAACAGTATTATTTCCAAGCATTATTATGTTTTCTTATCAATATCAATTGATTCATTGAAGTTCCTTTACTAAAGTATTTGAAACAGTTAACGGAGAAAGGACCTAGATATCCTAAAAGTACCTAACAAAGTTTTTTAATGCATTAGTTCTAACTAAAAGCAAGTAAATGGATCATTAAACATTTATTAGCGCGACCTTTTAACGTTAAACATGTTTGTAAACAGTCTTAGGGTTTTACAGTAGTCTAGTTTTTGTTGTTGTGTCATCTTTATCGACCAAGCGTTGAGGTTACAAGTAGGCCACCGCTAAGAGTGCCAAAGATCACTTCATTCATTCGTAACTCAGAGAATTCCAGTAAACTATCGGGGCTTGTATTTTTATAAACATACAATTATCTATGGTTTTAAAATATTTTACGACTAAAACTAACTAGCGATACGTGTAGAATTGCGGTTTTCGCCTTTTGTTTAGCATTAAGAATGAATATTTAAACATGCCTAATAAGCTATGGCCTTTACCTAGATGTTTTGTTCAGTTCGTTGACTGCTGATACTTTATAAGCGTATTTTATGATTAAATATGCAGCTTATCGAATATTACTTTCTCAGCTACGACTGTAATTTCCTTATTGAACAGTAAAATTATATAAAGTTAAAGTAGTTGCGTTCACATGAATCCAGTTATGTAATAAACTTAAGATATTCTCAAGTACTATACTTTTAACGGCAAATTTCATGTTGTTTGATAAAATTATCTCAGGGTCAAAAGGCTAATAACAAACATGATATATTTGTGTAAACATAGATTTCGAATAGGTCTCCAAGATCTTGACCTTGGTCAATGACTGCCATTAAAATAATCATATAACGAAATAAAATTAATATCTTAAAAACATGTCATGCATTAAAAAAGCAGTTTTGTACACGATGTTATATAATGTCTATACTTGAACTACTTTCTCTAGTACTTAATAATTATTATTTATATTTTCTTGAATTATGACTAGCGGTAACATAAATGATAAATGTTGCAATTTTTCAGCGGACTCATTGGGAGATCATGGGCTATGCTTTTCGCGTCCGTGGGTTACCAAGTGACTGTGTTTGATATCGTACCACAACAAGTCACAGACGCACTCGAAGACATCAAGGTGCAACTGAAAACTTTGGAAAAGGACGGTCTTCTACGTGGAACACTGAATGCGGAACAGCAATTTAAATGCATTAAAGGTATGCCTCGATCTTTCTTTTAACGTAAAATGTTTTAATTGTTACAACATAAAGCTGGCTACAGACGCTCCGTTTTAATTGTTCGACTGCGTAGTTAAAACTTACGTGTGTAGGCGGTACTGAGAACTGTATAATTCCACTGTGCAGTCCAAATTGACGTGTGTACTTGCAGTTTTAACTGTGCAGTTAAAACTGAACATTTGTAGCCGGCTGAATTCGTATCTGTACTTAGTTTGAAAGTACTATAGTAATAATATAAATCAACTTAAAGAAGAGAGTGCCTTATTTTATGTCTTTAAATATTTTAATTAGGTAACATAAATTTGATAACATTATCCATTCAGTTAATAAATGGGATCAATGACATTATGATAATTTCTATGAATTTTTATTTATTTATTTATTTTTATTAGATTTACCAACAAGTTTCACATACTTAATCAAATTCTTACAAACATACTTCACTTATAAGTAAATACAACATTCGTAGAGATAAGGAAGTAAAAAAATAAAACAGAAATGACAAAACAAACCCTATAGCAACAGACCAATTATAACATTATTTTAAAAGACATAAAGAAACATATAACACATCAATTTACTTATTCTTGAATATTTACTTGGATTTCTAAACTTTCCATTTATTATCACATCTAGTAGGAACTGTTTACGTAGTGTAATCAGTGTAAGTCAATATCGCATTATGAAAACGTAATAAGTGTTTCCGATAAAAAATATCTCATTAGAAATAATGGGTTCTGTGTAAATAATATCCACTTTTATAACTATTTTTATTACTTTAACACTTTATAAAGAGGAAAGATTTGTATTGTTGTATGTGTTGAAATAACTCAAAAGCTACTGGACCGATTTCAAAAGTTCTTTTAACGTTAGTAAACTAAATTATACCTGAGTAACATAGGCTATATTTTTTATTCATGCTTAATATCATTTATAAAGTTGCATACATATTATAACCGAAAAGTTAAAAAAGTAGGTAAGTTTACGTGAAAAAAATCTTAAGACCAAATTGATATTTGTACGTACGAGCACACATGAACGACAGTTTCAACCATTCTATATTTATTATTCTATAAGACATTATAGAAGCAATATTACTACGATACAGATAGTTAAAACTTCCTTAACCTTTTCCAGGATCGACAGACTTAGCAACTGCCGTGAAAGACGCCGTATTTGTTCAGGAATGTGTACCAGAAAGTTTGGACTTGAAAAAGAAAGTATTCCAAAACTTGGACAAAGTGGTGGATGATAAAACTATTCTATCAAGTTCCACTAGTACTACTGTACCATCTTTGTTTTCTGACGGATTAAAACACAAGGCACAGGTGAATATAATAATAATATTTGGTTATTTTTTGAAAAAAAAAAACGAAGTTCAGGAGCACGAGATATCTGTTATGATCTTGAGGCCAAGGAAGATCGGCCTCATATAGCAGGATATTTAGATAGAAAATATAACTATAAGAAAAATATTTCTACTGATACTAGTAGTCTAGCTATCTCCTATTTTTATAATAAAATATTTTCCAAGGTCATCGTGTCTCATCCAGTCAATCCGCCGTACTACGTGCCGTTAGTTGAAATTGTCCCCGCGCCCTGGACCAAACCGGAGGTAGCGAAGAAGACGAGGGAAATAATGATTGAGATTGGCCAAGAACCCGTCTCTCTATCCAGAGAACTTGAAGGATTCGTCCTTAATCGCATCCAGTAAGTTATCTAATATGTTGAATTGGTGTCAAGAGGACTTTTGTTTTATTTAACAAAATTATTAATAATTCAACGCAGATATCCCGCCCAAAAACCAGACTCGGCAATGTCCAATGTCTATTTTAAATGATTTATTTTCATAGCTATGTAACGATATAACATTATTTTTATTTATTTTTCAGATACACGATCCTAAACGAAGTATGGCGGTTGGTGGAAGATGGAATTGTCGATGTTCAAGACATTGATAAAGTCATGTCAGAAGGTCTCGGCATGCGGTACGCCTTCCTTGGATCCCTAGAAACGGCACATTTAAATGCCGAAGGAATGAAGAGCTATATTGAAAGGTAATAACATCACAACGTTGTTACTAACTACGACAGTAGATAGATTTTCATAGCAATTTAAGCTGTCCCAATCTCTAGCTCCAGCTAGCTAGTTTATACAAAATCTGATCAGTAGGTGTTATTATTCTTTTATTACGTGCAATAAAAAACTGTCCCAAGATTCTTCAACTATTTTTACTGACAATGTTTTTGTTTCCAGATACGGCGACACCATTTACAAAGTCAGTAAAACGATGGGAGAAACACCAAAGATGACGGAAAGCAAAGCCGCTAATTCTATTTGCAATCAGTTGAACGAGATGGTGCCAGTCGAGAAGCTGCAAGAAAGACGAGCGTGGAGGGATGCTTGTCTCACACGTTTAGCATTACTCAAGAAAGAGATGAACAAAACTTATAAAAAATAAATGTGTGCAATATAATTTCTGAAGTACAAAATTATAAAATTGTTTATTAATAAATTCTCTTTTTTCACGTGTGTCTTTTTATTATTTTGCTTAAATGTGTACAATGTATCTTAAGTCAGAACGTGGTCGAGAGCCATAACCAACTATGAACTAATGCTTACCTGGGAGCCTGGGACTATCCCGTACGTTTCTACGTAACGTTATTCTTTCTCCTTATTTCAGAGCGATCTTATAAATCCAAATTCATTGTCGGGTTGTCATTTATTACAAAACCACCTGATAGGTAGATACTAAGTATACTAGGTCTACTACTTAAAACTACTACTAGGTATGCCTATTTGAAAGTAAAACGAAAATAGCTACTTGTAGTCGTTTGGCAAAAAGCTACCTTTAATTTATTAAATAACTACAACGGTGTATTTTCATGTAAGTACGTACTTAAATAAATATATTTTTGCACGTTCTTTTACTCCACTCTATTTTTTACTTCACTTTCATGGTACACCACTTTAATTATCGCCAAAAGGCCGAAAAACGAGATACACTGCGCGAATTTTATATTTCAAATTCACCGACATTCAGCGTCATAACGCGGGAACTAAAATTGAGTGAGTTGCCAACAGTAATAAGTAGTGTTGCCCCTTTAGATTTTCTTTTGCTGCTGAATTTACGTTAATCTTTAATATAAATAAACAAAATGCAAATTACCATATTTATTGTAAGAAAATGTTTTAAAGCGAAAGATTTATTCATTTAAAACATTTGTCCTTTGCCTCTTGAGGAATTACATTTTATGTGTTATTCTTTTATTATTCGTTGTGATGTGCTCCTTTGTCTTATCTGTGTTCTCGTTACGATGTTTCAACTCGTATGGATTCATAAATTTATTTACCTTCAATCTTTTCAAATAAAAGCATAATTTTTATAAAAATCTTTATTCCATCATGAATGGAGAAATATATTTTGAGAAATGTGTAAATTAATTTTATATTTGTCGTAGTTTATCACAGCAGTGGGCCTTGTAGCGAATATAGACTTATTGGAGAGTTTTCCAAATGTATTGTTTTGGTAGATAATGGATCCAAGAATGTGCAGGCAAATCAGTAGTAGTGAAAGTCTTCCAGATGCAGAGAATGTGGAAGTGGAGGAGTCGAATATAATCGTGCCGCAGGAAAGTGATGACAATTTTCTTCTCGACGGTAGCCCGGAACCACACTTGGTAACATGGCTCGACGACGACCAGATCGATGACTTAGATATTAATTTAGACCAAAATAACCTATTTTTTCATAGAGTTGATAGTGCAGATATAATATACAGAAATAAAAAGAAAAAATGTAAAATGGTAGGAAAATATGTAATGGGTGACGTGTTGGGCGAAGGTTCATATGGTAAAGTAAAGGAGATGTTAGATTCAGAGTCATTGTGTAGACGAGCTGTTAAAATATTGAAAAAGAGGAAGCTACGACGGATACCGAACGGTGAACAAAATGTGCAGAAGGAGATTCAGCTTCTGCGAATACTTAGACATAAAAATGTGATAGAACTAGTCGATGTTATGTATAATGATGAAAAGCAGAAAATGTATCTAATAATGGAATTCTGCGTTGGAGTGCTTCAGGTGAGTAGTTAAAATATATTGATAAAATCAAATTTAATTTAATTTAGGTTTCATTAGCGTGCAAGATTAGAAATAAGTGTATTTGTAACCTTTATAGTGATAAATAAATGAAAAAAAAATTAACGTTATATTTCTAAAGGCCTTATCTTTGTAGGACATGTTGGAATCGAGTCCTGGCAAAAAGTTTCCACAGCGGCAGGCTCATGATTATTTTACACAGCTGCTTGATGGTTTAGAATATCTCCACGGGCAGGGAGTAGTTCACAAGGACATAAAGCCAGGAAATTTATTGTTAACTCTCAACCAGACTCTTAAAATCACAGATTTTGGTGTTGCAGAGGTAGGTTACAATATATTAATTATTTTGTATCTATAACCATTGTCAAAGTTCTAGATAAAAAAAAAATAATTATATATTTGATTATCTAATATTATAAAGAGTAAAAAGTTATATTATTTAACTCAAAAACTAATGGACCAATTTCAAATATTCTCTCACTGTGACAAAGCTACATTATCAGTGAGTAAAATAAGCTATATTTATTACTGCATTAATAAATATGCATTTTTCCATATTGATGAAATTGTGATCAAAAGCTAGTATGTCACATAAAGTTTGCTACATACAGAAAAACAGTGGATTATTTTAATGTAAAGAAATAAAGTCAAAGTACTATTTATATCTACTTAAGGTACATAATGACCACAGATGACTGTTTACTTGATAATGTATGATTCATAATTATTCACAATTTCCAGTAATTATTATATAGCTAAGTAAAGATAAGCTTAATGGCCTAGAAAAATGATGCACACTGATTTTTATTTATTTTATTCTTGTAAAAAAAAAGTTTCTCCGAGTATATATTTTGAGTTTCTTTCGGATCAAGCTCACTTCCATACTTATCCTTTAATTCATCTATACTAATATTATGAAGAGAGATTTTTGTATGTATTGAAATAACTCAAGAACTACTTTTCCAATTTCAAAAATTCTTTCACCGTAAGAAAGCTACATTATCCCCTAGTAACATAAGCTATATCTTTTTATTTCACGCGGACGGAGTCGCGAACAACAGCTAGTATCGTTACAAAATGGTTTCATATTAAAATTATAAATATACTTCAGTTAACAAGAATTAGGCGATTTTTAATAATCCTTATTTATTTAATCCATTGTATAAACAGAATACTTGGGATAATGCATTAGGTTCTGACTACCAAAGTTACTTAGATAAACCATACTCTAACTGAATACAGTCAAACCAGGATAAGCAAGACCTCGGTAAACTAGAAACCTCTATAAGCGAGAGTCATTCTATTGTCCCGACAAGCCACCTCCATAAGCAAGAAACTCGCATTAGAGAGAAACCTTCATAAGCAAATATTGCAGTCCCTTGGACCCTCGGTTCTCTAGGTTTGACTGTATTATAAAATAATTAATTTTTTTGCAGGCATTGGACATGTTTTCACCAGAAGACACATGTTACACCGGCCAAGGATCCCCAGCGTTTCAACCTCCGGAGATTGCAAATGGTGCTGAGACATTTTCCGGAACTAAAGTTGATATTTGGAGTAGCGGAGTTACATTGTTAGTATGAGTATAATAGAAACTTTTGACTTTTTTACTTATGTATGTAAATTATTCACATTTCTTTGTTACAAAGTGTCCTATTGATTTGCTTTGTTGATACACAAAAGGTGTTTTGCATTTGTATATGTAAAATATATGCTATCGTCAATGAGTCATATCTTGAAGGACAGATTTAATGGCGGCCATTGTTCTAAATACGAGAACATTAATTTTAATGTTTTTGCGAACATTTTATGTATCAAGCAATAATATCACTTGTAGCTTGTAGGTCAAGGTATGTACATACTACATAAAGACAGGACTTCTAATAATGGTCTTCAGGATAAAAAGTTTTTCAAATAATAGCAAGATCTTAATGGTGCAAAGAAATTTTCAAAATGTACCAGACAGTGGTGAAGCAAGACCCTCAAGTCGTGAACGACTATTATTTTCAGCACAAGGAGTTGGGGGGGATACAAGTTAGGGTCTTCCTCGCGCTTGATTTCATAATTTCTAGGGCCTCCCGCTCTGGTGCCAGACGAATGAGATGAAATGTTTATTCTAAAAAGAGAAGTATATAAGAAAATATATTTTGTGTAGATACAACATGACGACCGGTCGTTACCCGTTCGAGGGCGACAACGTGTTCCGTCTGCTGGAGGCGATAGGTCGCGCGGAGCCCGCGCCGCCGCCGCGCTGCCTCGGGCCCGCGCTGCACGCGCTGCTCACGCGCATGCTCAGCCGGGACCCCGCGCTGCGCCCCGACGTGCATCAGATACGACGACACTCGTGAGTTAAAAACACTTAATTATGTACATGTCATTTTTTATTTCGTAAATGCCAAATACGAAAAATTTAAACTTCTAATATTTACAAAAATAAATTCTGCTCAATCAGAGCCTTTGTTAGTTGCATTAGTACAAGTATTTATTTATAAATTTTTATGTGGCCAATATTTCAGTTTGGGAAAAAAAAACTATTGGAATTGTGGGGCAAAATCTTTATTCTACTTCTAAGAGATGGCCAAATGATATGCCTTGCTTGTTTTTATTATCATCAATTTTGCAGGCAACCATTTGAGCATTTGTCATTTTGTGCATTGAATAAAAAGTAAAACTACCACTTGAAATTGACTACTGTTTGAAATTGATTCTTAGGAATAAGTTAAAGAAAATTCGTATTGTTATTTTTTTGTATGCCTTAGGTCTGAAACCATTTTTTTTTTTGCCTGAATACAAATCGATTGAACATAATGAGTTTTTTTAGTGCGTTGACAGTAGCTGCAGTAAGTTTAATGTAAATTAAATAATAATATTAGTTAAAAAAATATTAAAATATTTATTTCGTTAACCCTGTTTTTGGCAAAAATAAAAAATTGAAAATCATTTGTTTTTTTCTTCAAATATTGCTATTTGCAACTACAGAATTCAGGGAAAAATAATAAAAAAAATCGTAGTCTTATACTTTTAAGGATATGATATGTATACTGTGGGATACACTGCCAATTTCATAGTAGATGTTTTTGCACGAAAGTATCTTAAAATACACACTGTAACAACACACAACATAAATAAAAGTAGTAATTTTAGTCAAATTTTATAAACAAAAATTATTTTACTTCATATTTGTGAAAATAAAAAAACATTTTTTGTCGGGTTTGTTATAAACATAATCATACTTCACATTTTGTACCAGTATCAGTGGTTTGGCCTTTAGTACATAGTTTGTATCATCCTTTCGTACCAAAAATAGAAAAAAAATGTCAAAATATACTGCAGAACAAGCTGGACTTGGAATAGATTTATAAAGGCGACAAAGATTTTTACTCCCAAACCAAAAGAATATTCGACAGGAGACAAACCCATAATCGGAAAAGTAACTTCGCCACCTTAAATGTGAAAATCATAAGCAAACCCCGATATGCCAGCCCTGACAAATATCTTAAATCCCCATTTTCTGTTTATTTTTAACATATTGTTTAAAATTACCAGCTTTCTTTCCTTTATAAGGCATCATCAAGTCATGTCTTCAGAAAAAAACTATAAAAGTAGTCTAACAAAATGCACCAGGATATACAATTATACATCACAAAGAAATACAGCAAACGTAGCAGTGTGTACTATGAGATACACACGCTTTTGACTATAATTTCTAAAGGAAAATATTAACTTTTTTCACAATTATTAGTTCCCTTACATTGAGATAATAGTGTAAATTGTAGTAACAGTGGCAGTTCATATATTTTTGATGAAAAACAACGTAAAATATAACAATTCTTAACATTTGTCGTGCGGACGCGCTGAGCCCGCTCATTGTTTTCAAAATATTTCAATAACGGTTATGTAATTCTAACGTTTCTTGATGTTAATACATTCGGAAATAGCAACTTTTAAAAATAAAAATAATATTCCGATCCGCTTGGTCATAACTTGGTGGATATATTTTTTTCAATTTGACTGTATCTCCCAGGATACTCCGTCAAAAAAAGGGTTAAAAGCGAAATTCAGAATCGTAAATGTATTGTCGAAAGCAAATACCGTGATTCATTTATCTGAAACATGGCCAAAATCGCTACCAATATCAAGGGCGTGCCAATAAGGAAACTAGGTAAAAGTCAACCAGGTGCCAGTTCAGATACTACTGGTAGCTATTACCTGTAATAAATTTTATGAGTAATTTGACTTATGGCATAATTATTGTCTTTATCCCTATTTAAACTTCGCTATAATATTGGGCTTCATTAGACCGAGTTCGCGATAAAAACAAATATTTTTTTCTTCGGCGTAAGTCCGTTTTTTACGCGAACTCGGTCTAATGAAGCCTTGGCATAAGACAGTATAGGTAAAGAATATTTTTCTTTTAAAATTGCAACTAAGTTAACAAGTAGTATGTTATGAATATACAGTCAAAGCTGGTTAAGCGATAAACCTCTATAAGTTAGAGTCTTGCGTTGGTCCCGACGAGCTACCAGCAAAAGCTATAAAGTCGGATTAGAAAGAAACCTCTATAAGCCAGACGAATTTCGCGGTCCCTTGGACTTTTTTTTTTATATATTACAAAGTGGAAACGAGCAAACGGCCACCTTGATTCGCTGAAATAGCGAAGCGACCGCTGCCCATAGACATCTGCAATTGCAGATGCGTTGCCTACCCTTAGTCTACGAGGCAGGAGACGCACAGAAAGGGAATAATTTCTCTTCCTATGCGTCCCCTCCCCCACCAAATCCACTTCCCCTTCTCACCGTTTCCTTGTAAGAAAAGGATAGGAAGGGAAAGTGGATTAAAATTAGTCCTCCGGCACCACACTCATCAGACGAAACACGGAATCGCTTCCATTTGACGTCTGTCTTCTGTGTGGTCGTGGTATTACACCGGGCGAGCCGGACAATTTGTGCGAAGATTTTAAAGCGGGCTCTACCACTGTTATCCAGGTTCTCTCACTCTCCCTTATCCAGGTTCGACTGTAATGGGTTTTACCTTAACCTTATTATTTAGCTGTTATCATAGTATTAATTTAAAATACACTCTAGTGCGTATGCAGATACTCGAGTAAGAAACGGCGAAGGTCTCGTACGTTATCTTTTGTATATTGTTTTAACTTCGTCGTTGTTGTGTGATTATTATAAATAATTTGTTTACAATTACGTTCAATATTTACCTTATTTAGTTCAATAGGTTAAGTACCTATATTTTATGCTAGCTGTTGCTCGCGATTTAGTCCGCGTGGTATTAAATAACATAGGCTATATTACTTTGGGATTATGTAGCTTTCGAACGGTGAAAGAATTTTTGAAATCGGACCAGTAGTTTTTGAGTTATTTCAATACATCAAAAATACAAAGTTTGTAATATTAGTATAGATAGTCAAGGGACATTTAAATCATGTTTAAACCAAATATAACTTGGTCACTTTTAATAGTAAGTCGAAAAAAAATTTTCTTTGCGTGGCATTTATCCATGTCTCCAACCTATAAAATGTTAATGCGAAAAAGAAATTCATTACTCTAAACCTGTTTATTGTAAACTTTAAACTCACTATTTTTCATTACTTAGGGAAAAAATATAGGTATTTTCTAATTTACCTGTAATGCAAGTATATTAGTATTTGTCTGTTTATTCCTTTTAACAAGAAAAAATACTGTTTGAATTAGAAAACGTGATAATTGGTTCTTGTTGTGCATTTCAATTTTTTATTGTGACAATTTACCTTGAGCGTCAATCGTAGTCATTGAAGAATTGCGTAAATCGCAACTTGCCTGTTGAATTTTGAGTGTGTATCGGGTAAACATTAAAATTCAACGAATCGATCGAACCTTTTTTCAACATTTTAGTATTGACTATTGATATGTTAACTGTAGGTTTTAAATTGAGATGTCACGATGTTTATCTACCCGCTACCGGACACTGGCATGTTTTGTACGATTTTCGGCCTAAAAGACCCCCTGATCTTAGAAAAGGTTACATCTACTATTCCGTTTGAAAACAGATTTTGAATGCTACAGATATTATTGATCCTGTTTTGTCTTACTATTACGAAATCGCCCAAGTTCATTCTAGTCTTGAAACTACAATAGAATAAGTCTTTGCAATAATAAAGTATTAAATTGCAGTTGGGTACAAGCGACGCCTGCGCTCGAGGCTGGAGAGCGTTTGGTGAACCCTCGCTCGCGGCGCTCCGACGAGCATCACAACTCCACCGTCATACCCTACCTCGTGGAGAGGCACTACGCCTCCGCCCAGGAATACTTCACCGAGAGGGACCTTAGGCATGGTACGTACACACAGAACAGTTACATTCACGTATTTTTAGGTCGTGTATTGCAGGTCACTATCGTTGATAGAAAAGTATGGTTGAGATTGAATCTATCAGGACCTTGTCAATGCTGGTACTGGATTGCATAAATTAGGTTACGCTGTTTTCAGTTCCTACTGTACTTTACGAATCATATCTACATGATAATCAATCAGCTGGCAATCCTCTACAGTGCGGTTTTCGCGTAACTTCCTGCCGCACTGTGGAAAGGTCTGTCCTCGGCGGTATTTCCAAACCGCTACGACTTAAGGTCCTTCAAAAAGCGAGCGTATCACCTTCTCAAAGGCCGGCAACGCATCTTGTTCTGGTTTAGCAGATGTCCATGGGCGTCGTTGATCACGTCGGTGTTTCCGCTGCTCGTTTGCCGCCTTTTCATAAAAAAAAAACACAAGAAACATTATATTCTTGAATATGTATATTTTTTTTAGCCGGTTAATATTTTTATAATTGTTTACAAATAGAATCCTTGGCGGAACTTGTACAGGTTCATTTGCATGTTCGTGAATTAATAGGTTTCATAAACAGTCGTTATTTTACGCTTCCATATCGCTTATACATAATGTAGCGTTTAAGTTTATAACGTTGGTCAATGAAATATATAAAAAAAACCGAAGGGTATTTCTCTTTATCTACGGAAGACTATAATTATAATATCGGCCTTGAGAAAATATTTTTTTTTATATTTTCAGCTGTATGTCTTAAAAGAAATTAGTGTATTTTCTTTGCAGAACCAGAGCAAATATTCATTATGGGTCGAGTGCGAGCCCGGATTTGCTCGCTAAGTTAGGTTTGTTGCATGGAGTGGTTTTAGGTAGCATTTAAAATCAATACTTTTAAACAAAGAATTTACTAATTTTGCTACCGAACTAAAATGACCAAATTTTTACTATCTACTATATTAAGATGTAAAATCGCTGTACAAATACGATGTAGTTAAAACGCTAAAAAGTTGTGATTGGTTTATTTTGACATAACTTTAGTTTATTATATGATAAACTTTATACTATTTTGATAATATGTTTGCGAATTTAAATATCCTAATTCCTTAAAAGAAGTTATAGTACAACGTAAAATAACTATAACCGGTTATAACTAGGCCCTTTACTATCCGTTTAAAGGAAATATAACAATCGTAGATTCTTTGACTAACTTTTTAATATAAAATACTACCGTAGCTATTTTACTAACAATGTTTTAACTATTTCACCTTAGGAAATAATAGATCATACGTTATGCTTTATATTTATTTTCTAGATATTGCCCGAAATTCCGTCCACGCGGAATAAAAAGTAGTCTATGTAGGTCATAGAGGCTAGTTAAGTTTTTGTACCAGGCTATTTTCTATATCTGTATCAAATTTCATCGAGACCCGTCGAGTCGTTCTGGAGAAATCTGGAAACATCCATGCATCCCTCCATTCATCGATCTAAATTGTCGCATTTATTATATTATAGTAAGATTTAATAGCACAATGTTTATATTTACCTACTCGTTAATCATGTTTACATCTCGGTACTATGTTAATTATTCCTTATATTTTCCTCACGTACACTGGCTAGACATAACTACTTAAAGCGGTGACGAGCATAAGTAAACATAATTTTAATCTGCCTCTTGACATTTGATTATATTGAAGTAATTGTAAATATCT
Organism: Papilio dardanus tibullus; assembly: GCA_013186455.1. NCBI lineage: Eukaryota > Metazoa > Arthropoda > Insecta > Lepidoptera > Papilionidae > Papilio > Papilio dardanus. Next base: position 813,576 of record QDHC01001161.1, read on the forward strand.
ACATTCATGAATATGCGTCTGTCATATAGTTATTTGCATATTAGTTTAGAGGTACTTGAGGTTACGAAACGAATATTAATATCTTGTATTAATAGAAAATGTTACTTGATTTAATCTAAACATAGATTAAGCATAAATATTCTTATGTCTTTGTATTTTCTGAAAAATATTATTGACTATTATTATTATGGAATGGAAATGTTGGGAAGAGGTAGTGAATTGGCAGGGAGGGGACCCATAGGAATAGGTATTATCCTCTTGCTGTGCGTCTCCTGCTCTGTAGATTAAGGGTAGGCAACGCATCTGCAATTACAGATGTCTATGGACAGGGGTCGCTTTGGATTTTTCAGCGAATCCTGGTGGCCACTTGCTCGTTTGCAACTTTATATTATAAAAAAATCTATATTGTGTTTGATTATGAATTCATTTCTTTCAGAACTAGGCGACAATGGGTCAAGAACGATGTCGACTGCGGAGTTATCAGATGGCGAGTCCACTCAGTGCAAGAGGCGCTGGCACTCGTCGTGCGGCCGCCTGCCCTCCTGCCGCCTCACGTGATCCCATCACACTCTCATGTGTCCTACAATGATCTACAGTGTACCGCTTATTCAGTGTTTCATACTGATCTACATTGTTCCACACTGATCCGCAGTGTTTCAAAGTGTTCCACACTGATCCCCGGTGTTCCAAAGTTATCCGCAGTGTTCTATATCCATAGTGTTCCAAAGTGATCTACAATGTTCTACACTGATCCATATCGCTCCACAATTTTGTTCGCTGATTGATAGTGTTCAACTGTGTTTTATTATTTTAAGTGAGATTTAATAGTGTCACATTAAGACACAATTTTACGAAATTCTCTAGAATGTTCCACGCTGATACAAATTGTTCCACACTGATTCACCGACATCATGACGCACAGAAAATACTTGGCACTTCCTTTATAATGCCTTAACATGAAATGTTAAAGGAAATTCTCGCCAGCTTTGAATTTGTCTTAACTAGAGTCACTTTTGGAAGGAAGATGAAATGGTTTTTCCAAAGACGCCATGTTGTATTTTTTTAAAGTTTGGAAATTAAAAAGTTTGAGTACTGGAAATCATTGTTAATAAAAAAAACTGATAGGTACGGTTAAGATTTCTGAATTACTTCAATGGAATTTGTACCAATGAGAACGAATGTCGGCAAAAAACTTGAATTGCAAAATTTGGATGAAATTATAGAAAATATTTCTTGTGATTATCTTTCAAGACTGTTTTCAGTTTCTCAAATTAAATAAAAATATTTTTTGTACTAACCACAAACATTTTAAAACAATTAACTGCCACAGACTTGTTTGTTATTTCATTCACAGGATTTCGAGTTTAATATTTTTGATGAATCACTGATGAAATAAATGTGACTATTGTTTGTATTTTTGCGACTGAAAAATATAAAATTTTCAGTTGCAAAAAGTTTAGTTTATACAAACAGTATAGAGATTTCATAAGTTTGATTTTTAAATGTACCCATTCTTTCAATTTTAAATTTTAATAGACGAATTATTGTAGAAGCATTTTCTGCTACCAAACATAATCATAAGTAGTGTACGATAATCCTTACTGTTCAAAAACTTTTAAATTAAAAAAAAAATGTTTTTTGTATTTTCGACGGTAGTTTCACGCAAACATACCCTAGCTTCATGTTGCCTGTACATTGTGATTTTTTACTATTACGAGATTCAAACTTTATGCTTGCTCGAGGTTTTCTGCGAGCGAAGTCTTCACTATTTTTTGCCAGATGAACTATTTTATCATTAAGTTATTTTTAAAGAAGAATTTGTAATGGAGAAAAGCGTCGGTACCTCAGCAGAGGTACTTCCTTTGCGCATCTTTTATTCTTAAAATTGTGTTGTATGCTTCTTCTCGTGCGAAGCACCGAGCGGTCCTAAAGTTTGATTCATCATATATGAGATTTTTCGGAGATTCTTTTCTGTGACTGCATTTTATCGTACTTTCATTTTTGGTAAATCACAATCCACACAATCCCACCGATGAAGCTTCTAGAAGCGATTGCCACAGACTAATTGTGTATTCAAGTAATTTTATCTTTCCAGTATCACATGTATAGTAGAGTAAAAAAAATACGATTAAACATAACTTTTAATTTACTAACATCACATTTATCTTGCATCCATAATAGTATAACATAATTAGTGAATTAATTTTAAAGTTTTGTTTTTAATTATGAAAATAAAAATGTGCATGATGCATGAAACTTAATCATCATCATATATCATATATCATCATACATCACAATCTGGTTTAAATTTAATAATTTTAAGATATTTATTATTAATATTTAATTGAATTGCATCACAAATATTTTTAATTATCAAAGAATATTCTTAAGAAAATACATATGGGTTTTTTTTTTCATCTACGTATTATATTATGTCCACAATAAACAACGAAAAATGTGTATTTTTTTCTATAATAAATGTCAAAATTTTGCTTATGGGAGTTTATAATAACCCCTTCAGATTCTAACGAATTGGAGAAAATAACGTTTTTTCAATGTTATAATTTTTTTTTGTTCCATCTGTTCCATTTTTTTTGCAAGCTTAAGTATGTTCTAATACTAAAAAGAACTACATATTAAGAAATTTCCTCGGAGAAAATTTACGATTTAAGAAATTATTTTTATAGAATTTGTAAAAATTAATTACAATGTAAACCATTTAAAATTCCAGATTTTTAAGTTATTTGAAACGTATTAGCGTGGATTTAGATTAAAGCAGATAGAATTGTTTGTAAAATGGAAAAAAAATGCTCCAAATATGAAAGTTTTTTTTAAATCTGAAAAATTATTCGTTACTTATTCTGGCTATTTACTTAATAGTTTGTAAAGAAGCTGCAAATCAGGGTGTTTGCGTGAATTAACATTTTAATAAAAATTAATGGTTTTAAATACGGTTTCAAGTAATTAAATAACACTGTCGAAGAATAAATAAGTACAACTTTTATGGAAATAAATTAAATTTTAGCGTGTTCCTAAATTTTGTTCTGATTTTTTTTGTTGATTCTGTTCCGGGACCTCACTTTTTAGATCATTGTATTTTATATGTTCAATGTAAATTGTAAATGTTAGTTTTTAAGGTCACCTATCGGTCAAGTTGGTGTACTTTTGAATCATTGTTTTCTACACGATTACGTAACAATTATTATTATTTTAACAGATAAAGGTTGATGGAAATTTACGGAGTAGTGCAAACTGTACCCGCCCACTATAGGGACAAGGGCAGGTGGATGATGGAACAGATTTTCGAAAGAATTTTTAAACGCCACTCAAATATTTAAGAGCGTCTTACATGTTAAGCCCACGCTTAAACTCAAAATTCTACGGCGATCTCGCTTAATTTTGACGCCACTTATATTTTAAGCGACGCTTATATTTGAGTGGCGTTTGTGTTTTTTTGTAAGTCACCCTTATTTACTAATTATTTTGTGAGGTTTGAAGGATAATGTCCTTATTTTTTTTTAATTTGTCCGCGATTTTTGTCTTCGTATTAATTTAAATTGATGATAATGATTTTAAGTCACCTACTTGGCTGATCAATCTTAATGTAATAGCTAAATTTTGCATGTACTATATTTTCCTTCAATTTGTCATTCTGTAAGGAATTAAATGTCCTCTATCCTGTCTTAGTTGAACGGTGTGAAGTTATCTTTCATTTATAACCGTCTAAAATGTACAGTCGTTAATAAAAGTTATAAAAATCATTAAGTTACAATTTATTTTTTATAATGACTGTACTAAACAATGGGTTCATAGCTTCACCTCGGTCAACTATTGTGTGAATTAATTGTTCTTTTACCCTATGGCTCCATTAGTCTGAGTTCGCGATAAAAACGTAGATTTTGCTTCGGCGTAAGGCAGTTTTTGCGTGACATTGTTCTAATCAAGCCGTAGGTTTATATTTAAAGGCTTAAATTATTCTTATGTGTTTTACTGTGCAATAGGTTTATATGAAATGTTTTAGATATTATTCTTTGTATTTTAGTTTAGTTTTAACATTTATTTAAGCCATATTGTTAATGAGATTACTTCGCAGTTGATCTCCTTCCGCCAAAGGCGTTATACTAATACATTTAATATTGTAGTTCCCCGTCTACTTAAAAAGTGAGGTCTTATATTCAAATTGTTTCGAGTGTCTTGGCTTTGAATGGTATATGTGGTCAGTGCCTGATTAAATGATGTTGAAAAATCAAGTAAAACGAAATAAAAAGAGAATATTAATATATTGTAAATAAAATGTCGAAGTGATAACTTTTTTATTTTATTTCTGTCCAATTACCTGCACAAGTTAAAGCATTTATTGTAATATTTTTTGTAATTGAATTTCTTCAATGGAATACAATGTAAGCTAAGAATAACTTTCAAATTCCACTGAAAAGGCATGTGGTATAGATTATCTAACCCTAATTTTTCGATTCACACAGACCTGAAAAATTCGGGAGGTATGTTTTGACCTCAGTGAGTGGCTTTTCTGTTGGTTAACACGATTAAAAGACATTGAAGAAATAAGTATAAAAAAAGCTTTTTTAGAAGTGTCTGAACAGTGGAACCTCACGGTACTTGGCTCAGTAAAGCTATGTTACGATAGCTTTGTAGTGCAGTTGTGGGAACAAAGTATGTCGCAAGTGTCCCCGGCGCGCGGCCACAATGCGCGGAAGTGCTGCAACCCGCCTTCCGCCATATCACCTCTCCTTATAATCAGATCAATATGCCAATAAGTGACCACAATTGTACTAATTGTGGTCACTTGAGTCTAGTGATTCAACTTATTTTATAATCTACACTTGATGCTGTGAAGGAAAGAAAGAAAATACATTTATTGCCACATGCAATAAAAAACAAAAACACATAGAAAGCTCTCGACACCAGAAAAGTAAAGTATGAAGGAATACATTTTGATACGTGCATATTTAAACTAAAAATTGTGACGTCATCCAATTCGTACCGGGCCTGTGTGATTGACTAAGGCCTAATTACTTTAAATTACACAAATATCCTAACTTGTGTAGGATTTTAATATGCAATATATTACTACAATAATGTGGCATATTTTCATTGTATTAGGAAGGCTATACAAACCACGCGTCGTTTATTTTCTTAGATAAAACAGTTGTTTGTAATTGCATTTTGTTAGGAATGGTGTCATCTCCGCTTCATTCATTACGCACAAAGTGAAGGGTTACCGAAGACTATTATCGTTTTCTCATTGTCAGTACTAAAGTTCAAGGTAAACGATTTTTTTCGAGTGTTCTGTTAACCTAATTTTTTGGTAATTACCTGAATTACATGTTCTTCGTAAAATAATTTCTGTTTTTTTAATAAAAAAAATAATTGAATATTGGTCTTATACAAAATGTTCTCATTTTTTGTTCGTCAAGTTCTCCTTATATACGAGTATATGAAAGTTATTATCTACTGACTTGAGTTATACATTTCTAATGAATAAATTTAAATCAACCTTAACGAAATATACTTAATTTAGTACTAAGTACTAATAATTTACAATCTGTACAATAATCGAATCAATCAATGTCTAATTTAAAAGTCTTTACCGAATTAACTTTGGAATAGCAATGCCCACCTGAGTATGACTAATAATTCAGATGATTAATAAAATTACTTCATACTTTGGCTCTATGAACAATCTGTACCTTTAACGTACCTTTCGGTATGCGACAGCAATTGTGTATCAACGATAAATACCCATTTACATCCAACATTTAAATGTGGTCAAAGAAATTGTCACTATAGCAATACTATTTCTTCAAAGTCAAACCCTAGATGGCCGTACGATTAGCTGGAGTTCAGCAAAACCCTAGATAATCGTTGCCCTCCGATTAGCTAGAGTTCTCAAAAATAGTACATAATAATTGACCACCAATATTCACAAAGTTTAACTGTTACTTAAATATTTGCATGTACATTTAAAGAGGACGTTTTGAACGTTTCTTAGGATACAGTATGCGATAGTATCGGAATCTGTGTCGAGGATAACTTCAAGACGCTACCGTCCTTCGACACTCGTCTTATCCTTTTCAATTTAGAACGTTTATTTGCGCTTTACATTTGAATGACATACAAATGTCTTCAAAACTTTGGTTTATTTTACTTACTTAAAATTTTGAAAAGTATTTTTAAAACCATGATGTCTTCGTTGTCATAATATCTGTTAAAACCACCTCTTTATAGCTTTGTTATAAAATAGCAGGCAGATGCTTTGGCGGGAAACTTACGGTAAATATTTCATAACATACCAAACAAACATTACATATTAACATAAACACTTTAATTGAAGTGTGAAAAAAGATTTACAAATATCAAATAAACCCTGCATATTGTATTCACGGTTTAAGTTCATAAAAACAAATAAATATTGTGTCATCCTTCAATTAGTATTTGCTTATTTCCCAGATGGTCGCTTAAAGGTCGTTCAAATGTCAACTATGAGAAGAAGTATAAGAAATTCTTGTTCGAACATAATTAACAATTTAACAGGATGTAGTAGATTAATCATTGAACTTTAATAACGACGGACAACTCATCTATACACAGGTGTAGCAACATATCTATACTCAGCATAATCCGTTCTAATTTCCCGTGTACAAAACATATATTTTATCACTGTGAAAATAGAACTCAAAATACACACTTTTCTTTCGCTGTCTGTAAAATTTGTCTTTTGCAGTTATTGAACATTACTTAAGGACCGTTAATATGTTTTATACAAGCCACCCAACTGCCTAATGCCTCATACGCACTAGGATAGTATTTTAGTCGAGTGGCAAGTAGCATTTATCCGAACAAAGGATTTCCTAATCTACTCTACTAAAATGTTGCCGTTCGGACACGTTTACGTTTAACGAGTCGGAACAGTAGTAAATTCTTTGTTCAAATAAATGCTACTTGCTACTCGACTAAATTACTATCCAGATGCGAACAAGGCTTAACGCCTGTACAATACTTCATATTATTTGATCGTAGTAAATTATAGACCAATAGTTACATCGTTCGATATAATGTTTCTATTGTGTAGAATGGGTTATTAATTCGTGACAATACGTGTATTACAACATATAATTAATGGATTTTGAACCGCAGACGAATAGGTTTGCAGAGGTGATGAGACGTAGTGAAAGCAACGATGCAATCCCATTGTGACGCTGAGTGATTCGCGATTGATGCTCACGGTAACCCAGCGTACCGTTCGACCTCCATTGTTCTATTCCGCATTCGACGTTTAGATATGAAAGATCGGCATTTGTTACAAATGTGTTTATTGAATTGTACAGTCATCGTCAACTGTTTTAAATTCAACAAAGTATACGTCATTTAAAAATTAAACACCGTACTTAACTCGTCTAAGATAAGTTTGGGAGCTTGTTATGAAGAGATTAGGTACCTAGATATTACCATATTACCAACATATTGTTCGTAAGAAACGGGATTTTTTCCACGTTTAAGCTTACGCATGCAATTATGCCGAAATATCGAAAGCTCAAACATTTAATTTTTTACATTATAGATATTACAATATGGTACCGTTCAATGATAATGTATTTCTTCACTTTGAAACGTTAAACTAATTTTTAGTTTTTTTTAAATTAATTTTGCTAATGCTAATACCGGTATTGTGATGACTGTACTAAGCCAGCTTTATAGATTGGAGTCAATTCTTATTCAATTACTTGGATTATTTTATATCTTAGACACGACTGTGAGAGGTCTTGAGTTAGCAAAGAGTTGAAGAGTGCAGTTTAGAGTGGAGCAGCTTCGCGTCTACTGTCAAGAGTTCGCTCGTACCGTAAATCTTTGCTAACGAGTCTAGTGCTCACTCAAGTACTAACTCGTCTAAGAGACAAGTCAAAGAAATTTCAAGTTGTGCACTTTGTCTAGATTTAGACTGGAAAATAATATTTCAAATGTGTCATCTAAAAATGTTCAATTGCAATTTTTGACAAATAATAGTTTTTAATTACTTAACTTTAGTTTAACTTCCTAAAAACGTAACAAAATAACGACATAAAACTCATATATTTTAAGCGGTTATTTCATTAAGTAGCGCATTTCTTACTTTGTTTAACGCAACGATAAAATAATTATACAAACTTCGTTGATACATCGCTGCACTATTCTCAGTCGCAGAATTCAATTGCGTTGTAAACAACGTTATCAGATAACGTCTAATAATCATATCTCTCTAGTCATCTTACATTCGTCCATTCACACGCTCCATTCAGCCATTACGCAAACAACTAGCGAAGATACGAACCGTACGACCAATACGTGATTGACTTAACCTTTTCCCCTTTAAACTACACTTTGATATGTTTATAACTGATTGAAACCGCAATCGATTACGAGACTCTTGTTTGCTCACGTTTTTGTAATAACATCTTTCAGCGATTAAAATTAAATGTATATCTACTAAATGTACCTTTTAATACATTACTTAAACTAAGTTCTTACTATCACAATGTGGATCGTAATCTGGTCAAGTTTCAGGAAGATTATTGAATATTCATACCAAAGGGACGAATATTGTGGCAATTGTGTCCTATGATATTCAAATAATTTCAAACCTTCTTATGCTTCTTTTTAAAATCCGCAGTGGTTTTTTTCTTCCATATTTCAAAATGATATTAAAAATATAGAGAGCTAATCATTTCTTACCTTTAACTTTACTCGTGTTGTAAAGTTCGTTGAACAAATTGTTGCTTTGACTCGGCACGTGCACACCAGCATAGGGTACCTACGTGGGTGCGTTCTCGGAAGCAGACCAGTGTGACCCCGCCGCGCCGCTTCTGCGACTTATTTCAAAACAATCTGACATAACATCCGCCGATAACCAACATTTGTGATCAATTTATTTATGGAGGAGTTATGTTTACTGACTTTCCCTTTCATTAGAAAAGAGGTCGATTAGGTTCTAAGCTAATAAGTATTAACTTTATAATTTCTGCTATTAAATCTATGTATCTATTAGGTTAAAATTGTGGTGTTAGTTTTATAACTTTATATTCAATATTTAATCAATTACATGCACCACTTCTGCTACTTAATCATCTTCAATTTAATTTTCCATCGTTTTTTTCTTTTGCTATGAATTATGCTGTATGTCTTCTTTAACATAATGGTCATCATCATCACCAACTTAATAAGGCTAGAATTAATATTTTCATTTACTTTTTCCATAGACAAAATGAAACAATACATAAAATGTAAAAATTTATTTATACGCAAGTGAAAAACAAACCGTAAACAACACTTCCATAACGAAGTGTTTTCACGATTGTTTCGTTTGATTTCTGTTAATTCAAACGTACGTTTAGTAAAGTTTAACAATGTATTGTTGTACAACAATACATTGAGATGTTTATAGTGGGCTTTCACTGTACTTGAAGTCAGTGGAGCACGGAGCGAGGCGAGGGTTCTGAGGAGGTCACCGAGGTCGGCGATGCGCTAACCTCACGGAAGTCTACTGGCGCAGTGAGGGCATTTCATTTGATTCTAGTGTTGTTTGTAGATTGAACATATTAAAGAACACAATTTAAATAAAAAAAATTCTTAATAATTTATAGAGAAAATTCACGTATCCGTGTTCAGGGAACATACTTGTCCCTTTACTTCAAAATTCTGATTTCATGCCAATGTACATAAGATGCTATGCTCCTTGTAATGCTCCTTGGACGCGGTGACCCAAAGAGTTTCTTGGCTTCTGACAGAGCTCTGACACAGAAGTTCAATAAGTAATGGGGAACTGCTATTTATACAAGTTTCCTTGTTTGCAAATAATAAACAAATGTTTCGTTTTGTGTTGAAAATTCTCGTAGAAAGTTATTACCTAAATGGCGAACTTGTTAAATAAACCGCGAGCACGTCTCATCTCTATTCGTGACACCGCGATCGCGGGCAGCGGGTGAAAGTGCACTCCGCTTATGTAAGCTGGCCTTGGGCGCAGGGCGCTCTGGGAAATGCAGCACTCGAGATAAACCATTTCAATTGTTTACAATACTAAATACTACGTTTATCATACTATATTATAAACGCGATGTTAGAAGGTATCTCTAGAAAGGCTAAAAAGTTGTCGATGTTTGTCCGCAACTCTATTACTACGTAGTCTACTTTTTAGCACTTTTATAAAACTAGTTATGTTGACTGATAGCCTGATGTAGACACACAAAGCGCGAATCTGTTCACATGGAAGATCTTTGCGTGGTTATTGTACCACCACTTCCTTGTATAAATAAGAGTTCGTGCATATCACGCATAATTTGAATTTAGGAAAACTTTTACGTAACTGACGATGTTTAATTACTCGAAAAATTGTCTATAATTTTACGATTAGAAATTCTAACGAATGTTTTACACGATTGTTGCGTGTCATTAATGTAATTAAGAAGTTCCGAACCAAGTTTTTGCTACCGGAATTTATAGCGGAAGGTGTATTGGATTTAACATTGCACCACAATTAAAATTCCTCGATTGAAATCAATTACTGAAGATCTATGTCAGTACTTACTCCGATGGCGTAACGACCCAAAGCGGATCTTGGCCTCCGACGCATGAGAGCGCCATCGTCGCCTGTCCTAAACTGTCTGTTATCAGTAACCAAATATTAATTCTACAAATAATTATATAAAGAAACATTAACGAGTTATCCTTTTTTGCCCACTTTCCTGTGATGATATGTTGTGAGATTTTGCACTACACCCTGGCTAAAATCACGTGTATTCTTTTTTGGATCTCTCCCTCCTTTCGAACATCACACGATAAATGGTCGTCCTTCAATAATACCCATAGATCCATCTCAACATCTCAAAGTGTAGTTGTAATATGACGGTAGGGTATTAAGTATTTGATCTATGACGATATAACTTGGGTCGGAGTGCGAATTAGTGCGTGTCTGTAGAACGCACAATGTCCGCGATGCAAATGTGCGTTAACCTTTATATCATTGTTTTAGTTGCGATTGCGACACGCGTACAGTCGCGTCGATTCATGCGAGACAAAGCTGCAGTCGCACGCGCGCCAACTTCTCACGCCTGCCGAAGGTCGTGGATAAATCTTGTATTTACTTACGACATGCTTAAAAATTATTTGATTTCATAAGCATGCTGTGCATTGTAGTCTTAGCAAAGACTGTTCGCGCCTGGATACCTGGCAATCCAGCAGCAGGGTGGTGCGGCGTGCGGGGGACGAAAACTTCATGAGCGAACTCGACTAGCTACCGGATGCATATGCGATGCGACATGTAACATTTTATTGTCTTTTAAATCTTTGTAATTGTCCAAATATACCATTACCCAAAAAAAAGTGTTTGGCGGTAACAATGGTCCTTCGAGCCGGATCCGGCATACCTTTGAAAAAAATAAAATAGTTGTAAAAAACGAAGTACTTCAAATAAGACCATATTAAAGACAGCTAGACCTAGCTTCTATCATCGCCGCCTATGAACAGTAAACTAAAGCGATTGGTGTAAGCGTTAAATGTGATCTAGTCTAAAGGCTAATAATATTATGGCAATGGCGTTTAGATTCATAAACTTACTAATTGTGTTTGAAATATAATTGCTTTTAATATATCGCCACTATAAGGGCAATTGTGCTATAAATCTAAGAATCAAAGGTGAAATTGAAGGTCTTAATTTGTATAGAGAGAAAATCTCAAAATTTCAATGGAAAACTATATCTATAAGTTTCAATGCACGAAAATGTTATTGTATTTTAATAGACAGTTTTTGAATATGATATTAGGAGGTCAAGCGCTAATTTATTCTTGATAAAAAAATGCGTTGCTGCCTTAAAAGGAGTAGGTATTATTAGTAATTTTCTCTGATTGTCTAAATACAAAATAATATTTCCCATCTAGTAATACCCGAATGAAGAATCCACAATACGAAACTTCCGTTTCCGATTAACCGCATTAAACAAGGTAAAGTTGTAGTAAACTATTTTTGACTACCCGAGGTTGCTCTGTTAACTCAGATTAAGTGATAACTATATAACATCCGTGAGGTTAGTTCCGCATTTACTCCTCATTTTTTTGTATACAAACTTCGATGAGTCTGTTGTTTAAACAAAAAAACATCTAATTCGTGTACACTATAATTTAAATAGTTGATTCATCCTTGATATTTAGATATCGTGGGTTCATCACGTCATTATAATAGATTACATCGGGAGTATAAAATATTTTTAGTCATTATTTATCTTGGGCTCATCATTCTTGAAAACATTACCGTAGTACTGTTTAATAGGTATTCAAATCAGATTTTATTCAATCGAAGATGTAATTAAAGAGTAAAGCTCCACAGTTTTACATTTACTTCTAATTTCCACTCTTAAAAAATGTAGTACATAGACTTAATTTCACCTCAGTTTATTTGAAATGGACGCGAGAGATACTACTTAAGTTTTTAATCACGGTTACAGACGCCCAGTTTAAACTGCACGGTTTGAATGTGCAGTTCAAATTGACGTGTGTACGTCAGTTTTAAATGTACAGTTAAAAAACAGATGCTCAGTTTTAACTGGATAGTTTTTGTAGGCAAAACTGAGAACTGTGCAGGTCTCCTGGGTTTGACCTGCACAGCTCTCAGATTTAACTGCACAGTTAAATGTACGTCTGTAGCCGGCTTTATAGGTGTGTTTCAACAACTTGCCACTGATTAGCTACACTTTTGAATCATAAATATTTATATATTTTGACAGCAATTAGGCACGGTGTTATAAAAAGCGATGAGTCGGCGTTCCGTGAGGACCGATCAGTTCCCACGCCTTGGCAGCTCGCCGCGTATCGGAAGCATCAGAGGCGTGATGCACCCTACAGCGAAATTAACCTTTTTATATTGTTGTACTAGTTTTACCAGCAAATCACACCATGACAAGTTGTAAATACCGATCCCGTATTTTTTTTATTTATGGCATGGACTAAAATACACGCTTATAGGTACACGTATTTAAAAGGCTTTCTTTATTTCAGCATCTGTAACTATTTTAGAACATTGCATATGAAGAGAAGTGTATTTTGAATTTCCAGGTTCTTCCTAGAATTATCGCGTCGTGTCATATATTTTTTTAATTTTATACGTCTTTTGTAATATTTATACAAACTTGGGGGGTAACCCAAAGTACAATCACAAAGATAGCGAACATTAAAACTTTTAACTGGTTCGATATCTCAGACGTGACAAGCACATGACTTATCGAATAAATTGTCAGTTTCATACAATTTTGTCGATTTCATCAGCGATATCGCCATTCGAAAGATACTTTGGGTAAGCCCCCGCACATAACTTACCGTTCTTAAATTTAAATGTGTCTTATTTTAACACAATCTAAGTTGAACCCGCTAATGAGATTTATTTGCAGCGACTATCTGCGCACATTGTAGTGCAACAATGCTGCAAAGTTTTTGCGCATGCGCAATCGTTACAACACAATGCTGTGAGCTATGGGAAACTTTAAAAATACGCAAAAACAATTTATAGGAAATATTGAAGAAATATACGTTGTTATTTTTATAGTATGTATAAGTGGTTTTTCTTTAAATATAAAAAGGTTAAAGGTTTCGACCCATGATGGGCACCATTTTCCGCAACTCCACGACTTTTTTTTGCGTGAATACACATATCTTTGAATTTCTTCGCCGATATGTGCAGATTGCATCGCGATGTTTTGCTTCACCTAAGAGCATAAATATTACGATAAATATTTAGCTAAATAAAACGGTATTTCCCAACAAAATTAACTTGCATCGTCCATTGTATCTCAAGTAAATTCAAATAACAAAACATAAGATTGTTATTGTTGGTCAACTTAAATGGAAGGGGTTATTTGTGGTTAAGTAAATAAAAAAGAGAAACATGGAGGAAATTCAATTCATTACATTTTTCTTTGAATGATAACGTATTTGTTCTCTTTTCGACAATTATGAAAATATAACAATAGTTCAGAATAAATTCACTAATACCTTATTAGTGTAGCGTATCCGGCAGACTACTGCCCTGATCAGCCAGCGTGAACAATATTTAGTTCACGGCCGGCGCGGGCGCCGCGTATCCAATGCAGAGAACTTTGCATATTGCAATGCTTCAATCTTCTTCGAATTCAATTACAATAACGATAACGTGATACAATGTGATATTAAACGAGAGTGTTTTGTTTATCAAGACCTTACGCAAGTTTTAAGCCGGCTACATAAGTTCAGCTTTTAAACTGACGTATACTCGTCAATTTGAACTGCGCAGTCGAACTGTACAGTTCTTACTTTTGCCTACACATGTCAGTTTTAACTGCGCAGTCGAAGTTTACAGTAAAAATGAGCGTCTTTAGCAGGTTTTAGTGAAAAAAACTTCGACAATTTGTGATGTCGAAACTATTGTTTATCTATTGTCTTTCCTTATATTATATCTTTAAAAAAAATATGGCAGTGGAATTTCAGGTTAAGATGATATCTGTAGAAGCAGTTGTTAGTTATCTTAGTAAAAAAATCCAAAATATAACGAGTGAAACACACCATGCTTAAGTCATGACAAGAAAAGTGATAAAAAACAAAGATTCTAAGTAATTGTCTACACCAGAAAAACATCAAGTGGTTATTTACCGTGGCTTATCGCTGCAAAAATAATGCAGATTGAAATAGTAACCAAGATATGTTCTTTCAAGTTTGTTGAAAACCTCATTTCAATATACGAGCACGGGGTTCCATTCCATACAAAAGTTTTTTAGTTTATTTTTTTTTCACTAGATGGGGTTACGAGCAGAGTATTGAAATTAGGAAACGAACGCGGCAATTTATCAACTTGAAAACCAAAATAAACTAAAATTTACTTTATTTAGTATTACTTTAAGCATCAAATAACACGTAACACTAAGCATTTGTAAAATTTTATTAATTCTTAATTATGTACTAATTTAATTATTGCGCTCTCTAATGGTGTTTATCTGAACTACGCTTCTGTCAAATGTGTGTATGTGGTACGTGTATGTGGTACGTGTGTGTGCGACACCGGTAGTATCCAGGGTTAACATGACGCTTAAACTTGAAATGAGTTGAAAGAAATTAACACATACATTGTTTCATTTGTATCAACCTATTGTGACAACCCTAATAAAATGAAATTTCAATTTGAAATTCCATAGAAGTTTTGTCTTCTTTACAGTTTACTCATATGCTGAGAGAAACAAAGAACTACTATAATAATAGACCGGACGATATTTGACATATTTGATGAATATATACATGTATAAGCAAAATAAATTAAAATATTATAATTATACGGTGGTCAGAAAGTCTAGTATCAAACGGAAAAACGAGATGGGTGAGGTCTTTTCCAGTCCCCGGTAGGCAGATTTTAGTTACAATTGAGGCTAAATTAACTGTAGTGAAATAAATACAACAATTTTGTTGTTACATAGCACGTTCTGTTTACTTTTTCTTCGACCTTACTATTAGTAATCATCTTTAAAAAAATATTCAAGCAAAAATTTTTATTGCGGTGTCCGGTCTCAATATTTTAATGTCTTTGCATTCTAAATATAATAATATTATAACTCGATCGCAAAATTATTTCCGTGGAGCATCCCTCTCTCTCACCTCGGACCGCGTCGGTCCCCATCGGGACTCGCGTACTCGTGACCGTAGTAAGTACCGTCAGCTAACACTACCCATTTATAATTTTACAATTAATAATTTTTGCATCATAAAATTATCTATTACCTGTAAATACTGACAAACTTCAGTACAATAGATGTAAGTCTGCTCTAAGTAGAAGCAAGTTGAAATTGTACATTTTGCTATTATTTTTAACAATAACTCGAGAACCCCATAAGCTACAATTTACATTTATACAAAAAATAATGTATAAGCAAAGACCTTTCCAACGACATATGGCTTGTTGCTGTTGAGAAGTAAACCAAGGTCCTTAACTCCTTGCCCATCGTATAATAAATTATTTTTAAAACTAATTATGTAACCGCTTTTGTCAACCGTACCGAACATTGGCGCGTGACGTTTATTTTAATTATTTTTATTTCGTTTATTGAGAATAGCGCCATCTTGCATATTGGGTGGCGTTTTCTCCTCACGATATTTTGACATTAAAATAAGCAGTACTGCTTATTTAAATTTGGACGCTTATTTTCTTTGTATGGGATGGGGTATCTGTATATATTATATTATCTGTGATACGAGTAAGTTTGAACGCTCTTCGCTTATTTATCGTCAACTTCGCTCTAGAAATGCGCCCAATAAGCAAGGCAGGCGAAATATACTTTGAGATATGGGAATGTGCCAAAAACTAACTTCGCTTCTATGTAATGTTCTGAATTTTTGACTTTACGACTGACTGACCAATTTTGGTCGTCCAGGGCCGCTTTATTTTATGTGGATTGTAAGCCTTAAATTACTTGAAAAACTTAATTTGCTTCTCATATAAATATTATTTCATCATCCTGCCCTCGTTCTTATGGAGTCGGCATAGTGTGTACTGCTCCTCCATACTTCCCTTTTATATAAATAATATGAAGAATGTTTAAAATAATGATAATACAATTGACCTTTTCCAAACATTGTTAGTTCCGGTAATGAAGGACGATTCGCTTATTTTAACTTCCTAAAATATGAATTATATTTTAAATATTTCAAATACTTCCTTCGAATTATATTATATTCAAAAATATTTCTTACTTGCAAAATTTTGGCAGTGGATGAATCCATTATCATCGTGTAAAGTAGATTTTATGGCCTGGTTGTTAAATCAGGAAAGTAAAGGACGAGTATTGTTTACATGTTGTACGACTTAACGGTGAGTTTCCACTGTTTTAGCAACTGCAGAAAACATAGCCCTGTGTCTCAATCCCTTTAAGTTACCCGAGGTACATTCGCTACGAAGCGATTCTATAGCGAACGACAAAAATGTATGTAACTGACGATCACGTTCGATATCTCACACGTGACAAGCATATGACTTATCGAATGTCAATGTCAGTTTCATAAATTTTTGTCGATTCCATCAGCGATATCGTCAATCGAAAAGTACTTTCGGTAGCCCCAGAGATAACAATAATGCATAAAAAAAATAGTAATTAAAAAAAATGCTTGCTGCCATACTGGGTGACAATGAAGAGAATGTTTACCCTTTATTATAGTAGTATAGATAAAGCCATAATATGTAAAGCACTAAGATAAGCATCTTATTAATTCAAAGATTTAGTTATAATCGACAAGTACCGTCCTCAACCGGGTTGCATCCGTAGTTGCCTTTCATTGGACATTTGGAAACTAGTTCATGATCCGGATGGAGTAATCCGCTTATAAGGCATTAAGACCTTTAAATATCTGACCACTAATGACCAACGAAACGATGTTCAAAATTTAATCATTACTGAACCTAAACCTAATTTACTTTATTTATTGAAGGGATGAGTTAATTAATGAAATATAATGTTAAAGTTCTACTAATATACTAGGAGCTCACGAGACGTAATATAAAGCAGTTAATTCATCAAAAAACTGTCTCTCACAGACATTTAAGATTACTTAAACATTTAATATTGATTCTTATTTAGAAGACTCCCTTAGTGATCACTTAGCGACTTTGAATTTGGTGATTTTATTTCTAATTGCGCTATCCGTTGAGGTTAAAAGTTAAGATGAGTGAATAATTATTTCCGGCGGCACATTTATGCTGTAGCTTACTTTGGTCAAATTAATATTTGATATGCTTAATTTCTTAGAAGACGTGCATTGCTTTTGATTGACCCATAAGACCTTTTGCAACTTTAGTTACTTTCAATTTAGTAATAACACTAATTACATTCAGAGTAACTTAATGTGTACTCAGGCGGTTAATTTGTATAGATTTTTAACTGTTTTACACGAAAGTCTGTGTTGTCTCTGTGTCTCGTGCATCACGCCATGTGTCAGTGGTGACAGACGTCACTTTGTTCAAGATACGGTGCGTGTTGGATACGATTATATACGTCATACGTGTTGTAGTGATGGTTGAGCCATAATATACCCCAAGGACTGGAACGTTATACCAAAACATTTTATTTTGGATAATATCGATAAGTAACAAAGATAACGATTAGTGAACTCTCTAGAAGCCTAATGGAATGTTAATTTTCAAGTTTTACATGTGTAGTTCTAACGTGTGAATAACAAAGGGTATTGTTTATAGCAATTGATGGATAATTAATTTAGTCACTTTTGTTTTCAATGTGACAATGATTCACTACTGAACACAATACAAATATGTACATAGAAATGTTTATTTATTAATTTATTAATTCTTAATGCTAAATACATACAAAAGTAATGCTATGCGCATATCGGCGGCCTTAACGCTGAGATGATACTCGTATCTCCCAGGCAAGCCGTGGGACGGCAGAGGGTAAATATATATGAAACGATATATTATACATAAGAAATACTGGGAATAATGTTCCGATAGCACTTTACTTCTCAATTGTCAAGTACAAAATTAATTGCAAAAGCAAATAGTGTTGCCTTATAAAATTAATTTTAACTGTACGTCTATGAGTTTCTAAATCGTCCGTTTATTCACTTTGAAGCAAAAACTGCAGAGGTTTTAGTGCGAAGCTTTGAACGTGTATAGTAAATCTCAACCTGTTTCTATGTATAGTAAAATGATATTATTATGAAACGTCATAGGTACTTACCTATATGGTGATCATTAACAGTAAGCAGTGCGTTATGCCGTAAGAGTTTATAAAAACATCTCTTCCTGTGAATCTATTACCTAATAAGCCAGTTTCTTAGGCACTTTGTACACAGCGGTACGCAGATCTGTTATTTTATTCTCCGACGCGTATCACTGTATCTCTATGAGATCGTATTGCATAAGTCGTTAAGGCATTAAGCACGTAGATTTAGGTAGCTTTGTGTACGAATGGCCTTACTTAATGTGTCAGCTTATGTGCAGTCAGAAATTAATTTAAAAAGAAATTACTTTCTTAATCTGGATTAGTTTACCTTCATTAAGTATCTGTTTTAAAGACATTTTTATATAAATATTAAAAACAAACTGTTGCTCCTGGCTTCGTCCCAACTAAATTAAAAAAATATAGCCTATGTTACTCGGAGTTATCTAGCTTTCTAATGATGAAAGATTTTTTGAAATCGGCCAAGTAGTTCTTGAGTTATTTCAATACAAACAAAAATAAAAAGTTTTTCTCTTTATAATATTAGTACTTTAAATTCAAATTCTTTATCACGATGGCGTACTTAACAATCCGAGCGTTAACTGACAAGATGGTAGCAATATTTATTGAATACCGTGACCGAAATTCACAGCGGGTCGTGTCTGAGAATGGCTCAGTTTATGGAATGTGAGCCGAGCATCCTCCGACCGAAAGGTCATTGCAATATAAGATGGTACTCTTTGCCATAAATATTTAATAGCAATATAATAACATAATGTTACGATAATATGATATGTTAAATATTTAATACTGTACTTTTTTTTCTTATTTTGTAAAAATCTTCGAGTAATCACAAAATCCTTTGATAGTTATTTTACAGTTTAATAATGCCGCATCTTTACAATCACAGCTACATACATATTGTATAATATTGTAAAAGTCATAATTTAACTTAAATAATTAATATCTACTTACGGTATAATTAGTTTAAAAAATCGCACGGAATTAAAAAACACATCATAGAAGTTACAATAACATTTCTTCACCAACACTAGCGGTAACATCAAAGCTCAGTCTTTTAGTTCACATAATTTGTAACATAATTAAGAATATAGCATTTTTAATGTCACGATTATGAAAGGTAACCTTTATGATAATATCTACGGCGTAGTTTGTTCTCAAAGCAACCGGCCGTCCACAAATGGTGAAGATGACCCGAGACAATAAGTTTATCGGAACGTTTGGCAAATATTTACCTTTTACGAATAATTGTAAGCTTTTAAATATATTTCGTAATAAATATATTATATTTAAGAATAATATGAAATTAAAGTAAGTTATTTTACATTGTCATTATCTTTATAGTACCTATATTATCTAGACTTATAAAAAAATAATCTTCGTTACTATGTTTTTCAAAATCCAAATGTTATCTGAAAAAAACCTAAGTAACCTTGGAATTTGAAAAATATATTGCGCAAGGTTTAAGTTTGCGTAAGTATAAATAGCCATTTATGGTAAAGCATGGATGTTACAAATTAGAAATTGTTAATTGGCCATGGCTCGACTATTTTAATCAAAAAATTGTCGATCAGTTTTCGAAGAAATAATTTAATATACTTTAAACAGGTCAGTTAAGTCCATTTTGAATATATATTTTTTTATTTAATACATATTTTACATTTTTAAGTTAATCGTATCACACGGGTATATTCATTTATGTATCGAGATCATAAGATGAATCTCGAACTTCTAGAAAATTAATTGACTGGGTTAGATTCTAAACTCGTTTCGTAATACGCAATAACCGGTAACTCTTACATCGTAAAACATATTGCACGTTGTAACGCACGACTTTATGACTTTTGTTTCGACCAGCAACAAAATGTTTATGCTTTTCCGTGTATTGAATTTGCGGACGTTCAAAATAGATTGTTATTGTTTAATTTAATATTCAAATAAGTAACATCAATAAAGATAGCTTCCAATAGCCGTATAACTCTATGTATGGTCTTCAAAATATGTTCATTGTGTTGTAAGTTTGTGTCTGCCAATTAAATAGCATTAATATTAGTAAACAAACACAATAGCACAGAATTTAAGTAAAAACAGTTTCCCATATTTCAAAACTACATAAATTAATTTTCTTAAACGACGACCTTTTTTAACGTGTACAAGGATCTATGTTTGACACGAATTGCCATCTATAAAGATTTACGTAAACGAACCGAGCAAGTACGCACTGACATTAATGATGTACATTATGGTGGATTTTATTGCATCTGACCAAGTTAGTCTACACACTAAATGTGTATAGTAATTCGAAGTAATCTTATAGATTCACGAATAACACCATTTAAACTCTTTTTATTTAATAAAATATCTTCTTTATGGCTCTACCTTCGCTGGGTCTGTGTTGATTTAACTTTTTTCATTCCTTGTATACAGGAATGGTGTACAAACTTGAAACGGTAGCACGGCAGCTTATATACATTTATTCTCATTGTAACTTATACTTTCTTCTTAAAACATACTTTAACTTAATCTTACACTTTATACATATTTACATAAACATGGTACTTAAATAACTTTACGTGACTACATTTTTGTTGTTCACTTCGACTTCCCGCGCGATTCTCCTGTTTTTTCACCTAACTTTTTCTAAATATCATAAATGCAAAAGTCTTAGTGGCCAGTATGCCAGCAAAGAGGTTATATGCCTCAATCTTCACTGAACAATGGATTGATGGTTTGTTGCTAGCAGTTGTTTACTTCTGAGTCTCATAGAGGAACAGACATTCGAGTTTTTTTTGTTTTGAATTTTGATGTTGTTTATATGCATTAGTTATAAATAGTGAACGTTAATATCTATCTCGGTAATAATCTAGAATATTATAACTAAATTGTAGATTAACTGAACTTAATTAACTAAAATGGATCCATCTTAGTTAATGTATCGTAATTTGTGTGACATTTTCTAAGATTTCGTGTTGTAATGACCCGAAGATGATTATCTTATAGATGGGATGTTATAAGTATGTTGGCTATCGTCAACATTCCTGTGAGGTCGCTTGTTAGTGTTGGTTATAATAATATTGCTTGTATTATGCTTATTATCTAGTACTTTATTTCATCGTAAACAACAATGTAAAGTCTATTACAGACTAGCTGGCGGCCATTCCGTCCGCGTGGAGGATGAAATTTCAAATAATTCTGACAAAGAAAACCTCCTCCTCCTACACTTTCACCTCCTACTTTAGACAAATATAGGATAAAATTGCAAAAATTAGGACACACTTATTTATTGTTTTTTTGATGATTAATGTCGCTTGTGTAATTTTCATATAAAAGACTTCAACGACAAAAAAAAAGTCAAGTAGCTAGTGGGAGCGGTCGAGATAAGGCTAAAAAAAGTTCTTTATCTATAATCTATAGAGGTTGTGTTATGCAAAAGTGAGCTCATGGTAAAGAAATGAAAGTATCTCGTTAAGTGCGCACCGCGAGTAAAGCTCGCATGTAAGAGGACGGGTCAGCGAGGCTTCTCTATGATGAAACATTGTATTAACATACTTGATACTTTAGAACCGGTCGAATATCTATGGTGCCATCTTTATATAAAGATTTATTTATGATAGGCATGGATTAATGGCTTTTAAAAAAGAAAATGAAACTTTCGTGAGACATTTTACACTAATTATTTAAACACAGCTTTACTCACGCAGTGACCGGCGTGACGCGATAGCAAATATATCCCGATAATCCTCTCACCCTGATGAAGGACCCCCGACGGCTCTGAAATTAACCGGTACCTACACCGAAATAAACGTGAATTAAGATGTATTTTTTTTAATGTTTATGTGTGACAATTTTGAATGTAAGTTGTAGACTTTACTATAAGTATTTACTGACGACACTTTTTCACAAAATAAAACTGTTTTCCTTGCTATTTTCTTAAAATGTAGAGATAATTTTTCTTTTTACAAATACAGGCTGTGAAGATCCATTGTTAGAGTATAAATAAAGCCTTTTATCCTAATTGGGCCCCTTTCTAGGTATATGCCTCCCCCAACCTTTTCCAATTCTCTCTGTCTTTCTCCTCTTCAGTCCCGTTTGTATCTACAACTTTTATTATATCATCTTACCAGCATTGTTTTGGTCTTCCAACTCTCCTTGCACCTGATGGACCTATCCATTTCGTTGATTCTGTTGTCCACCTCCTGTCTGTTAGAGTATATATAAACAAAATTAAATTATCATAGCTGAGATCAAACGGAAGTCGTTGAGTGACTTTATTTTTATTTAACTTCAATATTAGTATAATGAAAATGAAAACAAAGCTATATACGCTCACTTAGTAAAGTTACATTTTTCATAACCTGTTTGCACGTCTGCGTGCGCAACAATATCCGTTCTCGATTATTTTCCCGATAATGTTACTTCAAGCTTGAAATCACACATGTAGAAAAAAGTAGAGCACGCTAAGTATTATAGTAAAAAATCCTTAAAGAAATATTTTACCCTACAAAAACAAAAAAACAACAATATTTATTCTTAAAGCTTAACGTTTTTTGACAGTTGTTGTTGAAAGACTAAAATAGAGTTCAGTTTTTTTACTTAAACAAATGAATAAAGTAACATTTTCGATTCTTAACTTGCAAACTTAACAATTGGCAATAACCACACCGTGGCATATTGAGTAATTATCTTACTTTATGTCTTATTACAATGGGATAAAGTCTAATTGTTCTTGATAAATTGTATGTCAACTTCACAATTGCGTTTTACAAATGTTGACAAATGAATAATACTATATGAATGGTGTTATGTGTTAATAATACTATATGAATGGTATATATAGTTATACTTGATAGTTATTACTTATTAGATATAACTTACAGAGTCCTTGCCCTCGAAGTTAATAAAAACAAATCTTAAATTCTTAAATAAAATGCCAAAAATACTGTTCTTATTCCGATTGTGTTAGACTAATAGTAGCTTTGACAAATGAATGGATGAGTCTTTAAAATAACCTTTATAGACGTAACCTTGAAGTACGTTAAGAAATAATAATTACATTTTTCATTGACCTCTGACAACAAAAGTAGCATTATTACAGTGCTCTGTGAATAGACACGGTGATTTCTAGTCCGAGCATAACCGTCGACGATCAAAAATACCGTGGGAATGTTTGATACTTCAAACGTAAATAATTAGTTTTTTTTATAAGCACGCAATTTTTTATTGTTTGGTGGCATTTTGAAATAATATACTTAATTATCATTAACAAATTTAAAACAATTGAGATATACAACACATCAAAATTATGAAAACGCAGTAAATGCTAAGAAATTTTTTTAAATCAAAGGTTATTATTTAGAGTCCAAGGACGACGATATTTGTTTTGCTTAAAGAGGTTTCTCAAATCAGGTTTTTCGTTTACAAAGGTTGTCCGCCGGGACCAAAGAATGATTCTTGCTTATAGAGATTTCTCGCTTATGCAGGTTAGACTGTATTAGTATTACAATGATTTACATATTAACTATATTTTCATTCATCTTTTTTATTCGAAATAATTATATGTTATTATTAACAACAAATTATCAACAAGTTTGTTATAAGGGTAGAGGCATCCAGTAGCCAAGAAGAAAAATGTTGTAATCACCGACATTTAGCTCCGTACGTGGTTAGATGATGCAATGATACAAAGATAAATAATTCCTTTTTCTTTACTAGATGTGGTTAAATAGACTAATATTAGGTTTTGATTCCACATGGATATTCTGTAATTATATTTTTATTTCTTGTCAGATAAAAATAATAATACAAAGAAATAAATTAAAAATAACATCTCATAAAAATCTTCTAATATTACAAAAATTAAGGAAACAAACTATTTAATCTAACCGATAGTTATTCTGGTCACTATTTATATTTGAGCCCTAAATAAAACGTGAGAATTTTCACAATTGCCAGCAAACGCAAGCTTGCTTAGTATTATAAAATAACTTTATTTACCATAGGTTATGGTGACAACGTGAGGAAAGGTTAAACGGTTACAAAGTGTATGTTAGAATGAAGTGCGCTTTCGTCGTGAGGTACTCTTTAAGTTGTGCGAACGTCTTGTGCAATAAGGACACGGAAACCTAACACGACTCTGTCATAGTCTTCTAAATTACATACATGAGAGTTTTTGATTCAGGCTATTAAATTTAACTGTCATTGTAAACACCTGATTTCATTCTTGCTTAATTGAGACGTAATAACGAACTAATTTTGAAAAATCTGTATGAACGATAAATTATATCGTAAACGATGATTAACGGCACCCCGTGTCCCGTCCGGGACGTGCCACGTCCGGGACCGTGCCGTTGGTGTGTCAATACAAGGCTTTTCCTTCCTTAAAGCTTTACCTGATAATTACTACAGCAAAATGTTACGTGTTTTAAAAGCAAGAAGAGACGGTTGTGAAGATTAAAATCGAGCAAATGAATGCATTGGGTGCGACAATGCATTAAGTTACGTCAGACTTAAGATAATATGTCTGCCTGAATAGTTTGTAGCTGACATGAATTATATAATTGTACACGACTGAGATATAATTAGCAATAGACAATAATGGTAGTTATAACAACAATGTAACTATATCAAACTAAATGCACAAATGGTAGACAACACACGTACTTATTTTATCAAGTAAAAGACAACTAATCTTTGTTTTCCAAAGCTGAAACATTTCTACAAAGACACACTGTCTCTGTGTTTTTCAGAGTGAAAATGTGTTTTAGTAGATATTATTCAACAGTGAAAATGTGTTTTAGTAGATATTTTTCACCAGTGAAAATGTGTTTTAGTAGATATATTTCACCAGTGAAAATGTGTTTTAGTAGATATTTTTCACCAGTGAAAATGTGTTTTAGTAGATATTTTTCACCAGTGAAAAATGTGTTTTAGTAGATATTTTTCACCAGTGAAAATGTGTTTTAGTAGATATTTTTCACCAGTGAAAATGTGTTTTAGTAGATATTTTTCAACAGTCAAAATCTATGGAAACAAAACTTACCACGATAAACAAATCAAAATTTGAAATTCAAGGCAAGCTGAATTTTCCGAGTTCTGTTTTTATTAACGTTTAAATAACTGACATTTTTACAATGCGTTCATCCTGTTTGTGAATTCCACTATCACGGATCTTCACAAGCTGACCCTTACATAGTCATAGAACTACTTGTAACTTCGCACAAAGGGCGCCACTAATTACAATATGTCATTGAAGTCACTGGTTCTTAACCGTGTACGTTTATTTTAGAAATTGTAATAGTATATATTCACGTTCGATATAAAACTTTGAGAAGGACAGACCTAGCGCTACTGCACGGGCGGGCGAGTGCGAGCTTTCAGGCCCCCCACTAAAGTCGGGGCGGGCGGCGCGCGCGCATTTACCGTCAGTTGCAACGCGACGCTCACCGCGGCGACATGTCTCCCCTGTGGATAGTGCTCACCCTTCTCCCCGTCCTCGGTAAGTCTTAGTGCTGTGACAAAATGTGTGTTTAAAAGGGACAACACTACGTGTTATGTGTATGTGAGGGACTTTACGTGTCGTATTTGGCGTGCGCGCATCAAATACCGTGCGGACGTCCGGGCGCGTGGGAAAGCAACATTAATTATGTTCATAGGGAAATAATTATGTGACTCGGTAATTGTTGAACATGAAACAATGTGCATTTTATCACGCTAATAAGTTACCATGACCTATTTTTGATTGTTCATTTTAGTTATTTTACTCTGTCCACATCTTATCATTAATTAACTTATAACTATAGAATATTTGAGTTGCTTTTAAAGATCTTTATACTTAATTTATTTGCTTACATATATATCAAGAGGAAGATATTGTTTGTGCCCAATTACGTATAGATTCGTTCCATAGCCAAAGCGATTTTGAAAAGCAAAGATCATAAGCTCATACATCTAATGACATCCAAATTATCCCTCTTGTTCTGAATTTTACGAGCTTCTATAATAATGACCTGGATATTAATAATTAAACTTTCTCTCGGGTTCTATAGTTCTTGAAATTAATCATTTCAATAAAAAAATGTTATTTTCATGATAAAGTTACAGCAAGAAACATGTAACAAAATTAGAAAGTGGGTTCAATTTAAATTAAATATTAATGTTGCTATATTATCATAAAAAAGTGATCGAATTGACAAGGAAAGACAGACAGAAAAACATTGTATACACGCACTGTTTGTTTTACCATGCGTGTCCATTGAAACATCTCACTATATTGGTGTATGAATCGTTAAAAATACTGTAAGACAGTTAAATAGAGATGTAAATGAAACTAAAACATATAATTGATGTTTAAACATAATAATTTGTAATAATAATGAATAATATGTACAAGATAATTTAGAAAAATGTGTTATAAATAACTGTCAGTTTCCATTAGCAAAACACTTACACACAAAAATTGTAGAGGTAACAAAACTGAAAGACTTTTATAAAGACGATGTGAAAGGGAAAACAATTTTTGTTCATAACTCAGTGGAAATCCACGGTTACATTGTATGTCGCATCTCATTTGGCGGGGTCACAGAGACGCCGTATTGCAATTGCGAGCCGCCAGCCGCCTGCGTCTGCGCTTGCGCAATCTAACCGATGCACTTTCCATCCGACCGCACTCGATGCACCTATCGCACATCGCACATTCGTCGATAATCGATTCCCCTGACTTGGATTAACATAAATGATTTTCTCACGACCCATTCACCAGACTAATAGGCTATTGGAGAACGGATGATCAGTACAAGGTCAAGCATACGATCCTTTCCTTTTAGGTTTCGGACGTCCTTAGTCCGAGAAATTAGGTCAATTATCGGTTATTAAGAAAATATCGTTTATAACGCTTCAATAAACCTTTTCGAGCTCGATACTACACTTGTCTTGTTATCATAAATGCATATACTAGAATGTTTTAACTCCTATTATTTTGAAAACTAAAACTATTTTATACCAAGGATTTAATTATAGGTACTCGTATACACACAACCTCATTTTTAACATTTAAAACAATGCGAAGCATTCAATTGTGAATAATGATAATCTAGCCACTTAATTCGTTTGGCCTACATGCATTGAAATATTTAATCTCTTATCCCTATGGAGGGTCGGCACAGTATGTACTACTCCGTACGTCTCTATTTGACTTCCCATCATCCCTTTCCAATCCATCCCTACTTTCTTTAGCTTAGCTCACCTTTGTATCGATACACATCTCATTTGTATGAAGTTACGTGTACATCCATATTAGTAACACTGAACGTGGATAAATAGAGATGTAATGACCCTTGTCACAATAATATGAGCGAGCCATCAACATTACGTTATGTCACAGAGTCAAACTACAGGTCGACGGTCGCCGCATCAGATTGTCTAACGATTAGGCTACAAATGTTAACAAATACATGCAATGTAATTTCCGTTGACGAAAAATAATGTCTTTTGCAACAGTAATAACATAAATTATCCATAAAGTTGCAGAGTTTCTTCTTACTTTGAATAGCAAATGATGTTTTCTGGTCCAGTTCAGTGGCTGTATTTGAGTTTTGTTTAGGCCCACATTTTTAAAGGACCTAATATCACGTTAGCAAGGTTAATAAAACTTTAATTATTAGACTTTTCCGTAAAGATCAAGGGCAAAAAACTTTTTTAAGAAGACAAGGGCTCAAGGCACTAATAAAAAGTCAGAATATTGTCTCTGCATTAATGATGGCGATCGACGATTTAACGTTTTTGTGAAAGAAAGTATAAGTGAACATAAATTTCTAATTGGAAAGCATGTTAAACTCTACGTAAGTGTAAAAAAACGCAGTTAAACTCGACGATTCGGTTTAACACGGAAATATTTGAAATCGTGCACTACCAGTTATTCCAAACAATTTTACGGTCGATGTGTTGGCCGTCCGAAATGGAAGACAGTTTTTTTCAAAACTTTAACTTTGAAAACTGCTTTCAGTCATTTGTAAAAATTATACACAGATTATAATAGTATCTATAAATACTTCACTTCATTATTTACATTGATCGATATAGCTAACTATGAATCGCAGGTATTTAAAAGAATATTTAAAAGAATGACTTTAATCTACTAATATTACAAAAAGGATTTATTTATTTTTGTATGTATTGGAATAACTCAAAAACTACTGGACTGATTCCAAAAATTCTTTCAACATTAGAAAGCTACATTATCTTCAAGTAACATAGGCTATATTTTTATAATTCCGCGCGGACAAAATCGCCAGCAACAGCCAGTTATCGATATTCCCATTTTCTCAAAGATAGCTATACTATTTTGTACCATTGTTTCGGCAATGAAAACCCATAGTAAACGAGGCGATTTTGCTTGTAAAACAATCGGCGCAGTTACATGACCTTTTATAGAGGATGCTAAGGCACCTTGCGGCGCTAAGCGATTGCAACATGACTGCTGATCTTATCTGTCTTCCTTCTTCACTTCCACCACACATTGTTTAAAATACGATACAATAATGGTAACATTTATATACGCAACAATTAAGTTCAACCCTACGGCTTCATTAGACCGAGTTCGCGCCAAAAAATAGAGATTTTCCGTAGGAATAAGACCTTTTTTACGTGACACCGGTCTACTGAAGTCCTAGGTTAAGAATCCATTGTCAGTTCCATACCATTTTGATGTTTGCTATCGAATCGCTTTGTAGCTCATGTACTTTCGGTAACCCTCATGGTCAGACGTTTATACAATAATGTTAAAAGAGAACTGACAACGAATTTATGCTTTAAGTAGTAGGGTAAGAAGTACCTTTAAAAGTGTTAAGCGAAAATAGGTGTTAGTTTTGTCTATCCCCCTTTTGTAACATGATTTAAATTTGAACTATGTTCAAATATATATCTATTCGAATTCTATTGAATATTTAAATAAAACATACCTTAATTAATAATTATCACGTTAAGGTCGTTTTATAATGGTTAATGTTTTAAATGTGTAGAGATTCCCAGCGGCACGCACGCTTGGGAACCGAGTAACCTCCGAGACGCTTACGACGTTCACCACATTATGTGCACTGATGCAATCTGATCATTACATCTGACCTGTAAAACCTCCGCTATACAGGAAATTTAAATTATTACGATATTTTTATGTTTATTTTGATTGCATTCAAATAATAGATATAGATTTGTTTAGAGGGAGATTGGACACATGGAGTATAAGTTAATTTCAAAGTTTGTAATATAAGTTTTATCTCAATTGTCTGCGTTAATAATAACATCCACATGTAGAAAGGAAAGATATAGAACTGACAATAGCGTATATGGTTGTAGGACAAAAAATGCCGTAGACTACGACATACGTATGTTGGTAGTACGGTTTTAAACCAATAATATCATGTCTTAAGCCTTTACCTAGGACTTAAAAAAATAGTTCACGGAAAATACGCTTGGAGCGCCACAATAATACGTCACATTTGCTAAGGTAATATTTCTGGACCCAAACAAACAAAATCGTATACTGAGAAAAGGACCAAAGATCTATGTTACGTTAAATGTGTCTCAGTCGCTGTCAGTATGACCTATATCATGTCTCATCTGGTTCTTTTAATCTATGTATCCATAGCTTCTTTGCTCACTAATGTAATGTTGATAAAAAGTCAACAGTGCACCGATATTATGCGGCAATTTGGCCTGAATGCTATCATGCTGTGATCATAGATTAGTTGCGAAAAGGCAACTGTAATCCACTAATTGTGTCATAAAACAGTGATATTTAATCACATAGTAATGTTGTCACCAGTAGGTTCACTGTGGGAGCGCTCTAGTTTGGTTTCTTGTAACCGCGTTAACACAGATAATATGAAATTCGTTATTGCTTCGCTTCTACCACATATTGCGGCTTCGTTATTATATTACAAGTATTACAAAAGTTTTATTCTGTTCAAAATTATCTTTAATCTTAATACCCAAAAGTTACTAAACGCGTTACAATTGGTAAATTACAATTTTGTTCGGCCATAATCCTTGGTGTAGATTAAGGATGATAATGCTTCGCAAAGAATTCGTCTTAGTGACCATTAAAATACTTTGAATGCTGCGACATTTGCAGCATCTTTAACATAAAAAGTAGTAAAGCTAGGATGGTTCTACGTTATCAATAAGTAAGTAAGGGGTAACACAAAGTACTTGCGATACAAAGCGATTCCATAGCGAACTTTAAATATGTATGAATCTGACAATGATTCGATATCTAACACGTGACGAGCACATGAATTATCGAATGTCAATGTCAGTATCATACATTTTTGTCGATTCCGTCAGCGATATCGCCAAACGAAAGATACTGTGGGTAACCTACCTAGTCGTGGGAAGCTACAATGTTCCTATAAATTCAAAGTTGGGTAAACAGCATAGCGAATTTGATCACGTAATCGACCTCGATAGGTGAGCGGAGATGACCCGCCGCCATTACACTGCACACACCGCGCTCACTTGTACGCTAATTCAAATTATAACCGATTTCGATTTGTTTCGCTTTCAAAATTAATTTATTTCATACTAAGATAAAAGTAACATGTATGTAGTTCCTTGAAAATTAATGTTAGCTTAACACATCATAAAATAATAATTTATCTGTGGCAACGCACGCGCCTTTTAGAAAATTTGCGGCTATTTTAAAAATGGAAACATATAGGTACATCTTTGGAGACTCCCCTAAAAGAACTTCAATAGGATAAGAATGAAGAAAGTCATGAAATTTTATGTTACGTGTAGGTGGAGCGGAAAGATTCAACTGCCGCGGGCGTATCCTGGGCGCGTACTACGCGGATGCGAAGTCCGGCTGCAAGGCGTTCCATGTGTGCGTGCGCGTTGCCGGCGGCGGGGTGCGTGACTTCCGCTTCTTCTGTCCGCCCGGCACGCTGTTCCACCAGGAGGCACAGACTTGCACGGACTGGGGCGACGACGACCCTCTCGCCTGCCCCGACATCTACGACGGTCAGTTCGATCTCTACAAGATCGGATCCGGTGAGCGCTTTGCTACTAACGCACTTTTAACTTAAGCTTATCATACGACAGAATAGAGAAAGATGTTCTTTGTTCGTACCAGTATCAGGTGACCTCTATTTTTCACAGAAGAAGCTTTGAAGATCTTGGGTTAGCTTACAGGAATTTAACAGTAACGTGCTAATTATAACTGGACGCAGAGATATCAAGACGATGTTCAACGAACGCAAAATGCGGCGCTTTTAAATAAAAATGACCTAACTTCAATGCTTACATATTCGTTTATATTTTATAATTTATACGTAAAACGCCTTGTTCAAAACTTGCGAGTAATACACGCTAAGCTTCAATGAAACGCTTGAATAAAATGGTAAAGGCGGTTTTTAGTGGTAGGCTTTTAGAAATATGAAGTACTACAATGGAACATTCTTTAATATCATATCAAAATTGTTTTTTTACAATCAGGTTTTGATACTAAGAAACTGACTCAAGACAATCGTGAAGATGAGGCCGAGTTCGGTCTGCAGCGCGCGGAGACAGGAGACCGGCGCCTGGCGCAGCACTCCGCCGCCGGGAACGACCTCCGCGCCGCGCACTCCTCGGACTTCTTCAGCGGCCAGCGAGACCGCGGTCGCGACGACTCCGTACAGCCGTCCCCGCAAGCGCAGCAGCCGGCGGCGCAGTCCCCACAGTCTCGGCAATCCTTCCGCAGAGCCACTACTTCACGTCCCACTCCCTCTCCCACTTCATACACCACATATCACCCTTCGCCGTCCTCCTCACCTGTTTCCGCGACGCCAAAGGGAAATCGCTACGAACAATCACCTAAACGTAAAGTAGCGAGAAAGCGCCCTATTTACACCACAACACCAACGCCTTTGACTTTCCCTCCGAATACTTTCGCTCCTCAAGTTTATTCCGAACAACCGAAAAATTATAATCGAAGAATTCCATCGCAAAACACGCAAAGTATTGCATCGACGCCGAACGTCCCCCCTCAATACAAAGAGGAATACGTTGAAGTGAGCAGAGTGACGCCGAAACCGAATAGATACTTCCCAAATAGCCCTACGCCGACGCCTTTTACTTTGCCGACGACGGAACAATCGAAGAAAAATGATTTCGGCGAAGTGTACAACTACGATACACAATCGACGCCCGGATTAAGACAGAACGAGAATCGCCCATTTAAACTGAGAAATAGTTTTAGCGTAGTGCCTGACGTGCCTAAAGAAAACGACTTCCTCAGGAACCAGCCTTTCAACGGCAAAGCTGAAAAAGGTGCTCCTAATTCTATCGACTACAGCACTACTACGCGTAATTATATCACTACCACGTCCGCTTACAAAAATATCAACAGTATCGCGTACGAACCAGAGAAAAACAATTATAACCAATTTTCAAGCTCGAAACTAAATTATTACAATAATCCAACGACAACATCATCTCCTATTACAACTGCCTACACCACGACCGCACGATATGAAGCTCCGCAAAGTTTAAATACTATAGCATATAACACTAACAACGCCTTCAATGCACAAACACCTAACTTCGCGGACAACGGCGAAGATGACGGTCAATACCGGCCTCCGGAAGGAGAGGACGATGGACAGTATAGGCCCGAGCTGTACGAAAAAGAGCTTCTATCAGGTGCACACTCCCTTAACATAGCCGCTAGCGGTAACAGGCTCTTCGAAGACCAGAAGGAGCAAAGTAAAAATCAGATTTCTGGGAAACCCATCGCAAAAACTTCTCCACCGAGACCTTTCAGACCGGCCCCGACGCCTGCCGCGCCCACCGCCACATCGCGCACCGCAGATGTCGCATATCCGACAACCATCAGACCCCTTTCGGAAAACACACAGCGGACATTCGACTACTATCAAACATATACTACAACATCTAGACCTCTCGAAGCATCTGGACGCGGAACAAGCGACGAGAATGTTCCCGTAAGAATAACAAGTGCGTCCCCCTCGAGGACCTACGAAAATACGAGAAATCAAAATAGACAGACGGATCCTGTATACATTCCATCCACGCCTGTTCCGAAACCTAACCCTCGGCCACGTCACCACGCGAAACCTCTAAATAAAGACGACAGCAGTTACGATTACGCATACTACGACTCCGACCCTGGCTTCTCAGAATACGAAAACATAGAAGAATTTGTTAGAACTAATACTAGAGCGTAAGTTACAAATTGCCATTATCATAGTTGCCTCAATAAATTCGTTTCTAGGTTATAATTTTGAAGGTATTGATGTGTGCAACTTTAAAATTTAAGTTAATAACGTTTTTAGTTGTTTTGTTAAGAATTAATACTCAAATTACATTCAAGTTTTTATCATACAAATGTTAAGCAAAATAACCCTAACATTAACACAATCACTGCGTGAGCACAATCTATGTGGAATCGTTTAAGTAGTCACAAATATAGGTGTAAGACGAAGTAACACAAAGTACAAGTAATTTGTAAATACGCCTACAGTTTTATTTAATTTAAATTATTCTTCATTCAGACTGAAAAGTTGCCAGTTCTATTTTAAATACTTAACTATTGAGGCTTGTTCGTATTAAAGTTACCCTAAATTATTTTTGTGATATTATTTTTGAATATGTCTCTTCCAATTAGTCTAAGTTATATTTTGTAATTATGATTGCAAGCCTTGATATTGCAGTCGTGAAATTATTATTCTGTCCGAGTATTTTCTTAGCCGCACGAAGTAAGTTGTAACGATCTATTGTAAAATAAAAATAATTGTAAATAAAAATTTTATAAAGACAATGATGTTTTGTAATTTTTACTACAAGGCGTGCGAATTGGTCAACGACTAATATGAATGGTGGAACAATAGATATTTGCTTTATGTCGTAAAACAAACTTTTAAGGGCTTCTATAATTTTTTCATAAAAAAACCTAAAGCTTTCTTTAAGGATAGTGCGTAAGAATAAATTTATTAAGTTGAAGTTTAATTTCTAACCAGTACTACTCGGGTCCTATACTAAAATAGTCAAGGAAAAATGACATTGTATTGCATTGTTTTTCAGGTAATCAGAGATTTGCAGGTTATAATTTAACATAATTTATGTTCTCGTGTTATATTATTTGTAATAAACTTTATATGTAAATGTAGTTAAAGTTTAATCGAGGTAATTAGAAAGGTAATGATGTTCATTGAATCCGATGGCGACACACTGATGATATTACAAGTTCTTCTTGACATAGTCGTAAGTATTTACAAAACCCTTCCTTAATTACTTCTAGTCTAAAACATAACAGATATATTTTCCAAAAATCTGCAACTATCTATAACCCTACGGCTTCATTATACCGATGTCACACAATAAACGGACTTACGCCGAAGCAAAATCTCCATTTTTAACACGAACTCGGTCTAATTACGCCATAGGATAAGAAGCCATTTTATCTCCGAATATTTATCAATATTATTTAATCATACATGTTTTAATGGCTAAAAAAATATATACGTTAGTACATGTTCTAGAGAGAATAAGATATAAAAAAATAGATTTTGTATAATACAAACTTAGGGAAAATAGAAAATAAGTCGATTAAAAAATAAAGATAAAATATTCATACTTTTCTAATTAAGATAGCTTTTGAACCCAAAGTGGGCCTTGGTCTCCGACAATAAAAGCGTCAACCATTCGCCGAACCCCTTCCACCTTAACTATCCTTATTTACTCAATATATTTAATTTTTATCCAACATTCCTGAAACGTTTAATATTACAAATATTATCTGTACGACATCTAGTGGCGAGTAGTAGAAATATAATTGTTGTATGTCAAATATACTTACCGCTAGATGGCGCAGTGGAAACATATGCCACAAATTAACTACACAAAAAAAAAACTTTATAAAAACTGATTTATGTAGGCGTATTTTAAAGTGCTTATGACAACACCACAAATAAAAAGTATTTTAACATTGATTTATTGTTGCTGAATACTTAGTTCGTAAAGTCCAAGACGTATAAAAGCTGGTAAATTAAAAGTTTCAGGAAAACCAAAGATGTATTGGCCAGCCTTATTTTTTCAAGTAGCTGGTACGACTTTGCAAAAAATATCGACATATGCTTACTACAATATTTGGTATAAGTCGTGTGCGAGAGTTAATCGAAGTATTTTGCTATTTCAACTGCATTTGCTTTGCACTTATTCATATTTATAAGTTAACACGTTTTCAAACATAACGTAACTTATGTAATTGTCTTGGCCCAAAGCCAAGTTCAGATGTACTATAGCTAGAACGGAACATAGAATATATTTGTGGATCACAACAATGATTTCTCGTATGAATTATACATAGAAGTCGTCTACAGATGACTTAATAAATTAACTTAGGAACTTAAGCCTTGTTCGCACCAGTATAGTATTTTAGTCGAGTAGCAAGTAGCATTTATCCGAACAAAGGATTTACTACTTTTCGGACGCGTATAAGCCTAAACCTACGCACTAGGGTAGTAATTGAGTAACTAAACGTGTCCGAACAGCAACATTTTATTAGAATAGATTAGTAAATCCTTTGTTCGGATACTTGCTACTTGCTACTTGACTAAAATACTATCCTAGTGCGTACAAGGCTTTATAGATAGGTTATAATGTTAAAAACATCGTAAATGCAGTTTTAAGCTGAACTGTGGAACTGCAACTTTGCGGTTGCAGATTTTTAAGGCGCTTTTTATATTATTATTTTTATATGAAGCGATGACAATTCAGAAACAATAAAAAATGTTTTGAACATATTAAAAAACAATTTAAATTGGTCGATTTTTTTTTATAACTTGCTGAAGAGTTCATGATATTGGGTTAATTGATACTTAATTTCAAGTACCTAAATGAGACAAAGAAACCAAAAAAAACCGTTAAATTATAAAGCTTTGTTTTGTGCGCGGACCACCTGAGTGTTTAAAGTCAAGGACCTTAAAAAAACATGAAGTGGTAATCATTTTAAGTGATATATCACTTAGACACTCTAAATTATATGTTTTTTATTCAATGCTCACTGTTGTGTAAATCATATTTCCTAAATTGATGTATGTTTTTGTTTGAGTATATTAATAGCCCAAAAAATATTAGCTTGAAATTCTAAACGGTAATGAAAAATGATTGAGAACAAATTAAAGATAATTAGATATTATTTTGTAGAAAGGTAAACTACGCAACGGATTTTGATGCGGTTTTTTTAATAGATAGAGTAATTGAAGAGAATGGTTTATATGTATAATAACTTGTCACCCGCCCCGGCTTCGCATGGGTGCAATGCTGATACTGTATACACTACACAAAAACTTTTAACGTTGTTTTATACCATGTAGTGAAGTGATTTAGTATATTTAGTATCCGTATTGCACTCGTGCGAAGCCGGGGCTGGTGACTAGTTATTATATTAAAAAACCGCATCAAAATCCGTTGTGTAGTTTTAAAGATTTAAGCGTACATAGGGACAGAGAAAGCGACATTGTTTTATACTACTTATGTAGTGATCGTAGTATTTTAAACCAACTGTAACTTCCTAATCCAATTTAAGTTTTGTAAACTTAACGTGAAATTGGCCTTGCATAAATAATAGGATACGTCCGAAACTAGAACTAATTTTAAGTTAGACCTTAGACCTATTCATATTCATACATCATCGTACGTACATCAGTTTATAATAACTATCCGTGGCCGTAACTTTAATAATGCGTATTTCACCCGTGTTGCAGTAAAATTGATAGCTTATTTGAAACTTTTAATATCAATATCTTATATTTCTCTTTTATTATTGTTACATAACCTTATAATATTGCAAATTACAAATACATTATTAAAAGACTTCTAAAAATAAAAATATGGAATATTCATTCCCTCTTGTTTAATTAATTAAATGTAAATAGACTCATTCAGTTATATTATTTGTACTTTTATTACAATACTATGATTATAACTCTTGGAAGGTGAGGTAGCTAGCGCGTGTCACTAAGGCCTTGTTCTCACCAGGATAGTATATTAGTCGAGTATCAAGTAGCAATTATCCGAACAAAGGATTTGCTAATCTACTCTACTAAAATGTTGCTGTTCGAACACGTTTATTTAATAAATTATTTGCTAGTCTACTAAAATACTATCCCGGTGTCTACAAGGCTCACCAAACGATTGAGCGCTTGAGCTATTGTAGTACTATTTCAATCAATCGAGTGCGAGTCAGTGGAAATGAGAAATACTCGAACATTATAACTCATTGCAACATAACATTATAACTCGAACATTTTTTTTATAGTTACTTATAGATGTAGGAGTTGCATGCGATTTGTCGTCCAGTGTAAAAGTAACCGGAAGTGTATTAGTAAGCAATCCCATCTTGCACAATTACCCAATAGCTTGATTAGTCCGAGTTAGCCGTAAAAAAGGAGATTTTGCCGTTTTTAGTGAACTCGGTCTAATGAAGCCGTACGGTTAGAGGTAAAGAATGACATCTTTCTTTCAGCATAGTGAAAAATATAAGTATCTACTCGGCGCAAGATGGAGCAAAAAATGGTTATTAAAAAATTATAAAATGACTATTAAGATCAAAATATAATATACCATTTTCAATTAATTCATATTTATATTAACTTATCGTTACCTATTACCTTGAAAACATAAAAAAGGAAACAATTTCAAGTGTTTTATAATAAATATTATTCTATTATTCACTTGCCGTAACTAATTAAGTAAACATATATACGTTGTACAAAAATTATAATGAGCTACACATTACAATATATCACTAACAATCTAACATAACAAATAACAAACAGTAAGCAAATGAATATTTAATGAGTAATCTATCAACTCTAAATTAATCAGCTGTTATGCTAATTCTGATAAAAAACATATTAGTAAAAATAACGAATGTTTAAAATTATATATCTGATAACAAAGCTAATATATAAACTAATAATTACTGTTTAAAGTTTCAAAATAGCCAACAAATACCGTTTTGAATAAATAAAGTGACAACGGTTCTTTGACGAAATTAATTAGTACGAGTGTTAGGAAGTTATGATGGTTTAAAAGCATTGGAAAAGGTTAAAAACAAAATGAAAAATCTTATTGTTAATTTCACTTTAACAAATAACAATAAAATAATTCTATTGACTGTGCTACTTAGCTTCAAGTGTAATTAAAAGGCTTTAATCTACATCAAATGGTATCGCAAACCTATTAATTAGATGTGTATTAAAATGGGTATTAGGAACGACCTCTGTTGGAAACAAGTTGTGCCATTCGCAGTAGCAGGGTCAGGGCCCGCAAATTGTTGTGGTTCATTCTATAATGAGATGTCGGAATTTTTCCATATATTTCCTTGTTCTATTGAACTTCGATCACAAGGTCGTATCGTAATTATTATAGGCTAATTATTTTTTTATAGAATAAGCGCGCATTCGCATGCCTATTATTTAACTTCAGCGTTAGCGCATTTTTAACGCTCTCGATTATGAACGCTTTAAAATCACCCTTGTTTCGTTCGTCCAGTTCTTAAAAAGCAACGCTGCACGACAAAAAAAAAGCTTGGCCAAGCGCCGCCAAAGAACATATAAATGGAAATACATTATTCTATCTCGACGCTTTCGCCCGTACGAACGTAGGCTTATATAAAAAAGCTGCGAAATAAACACGTAGATCCCCAGCACCAACTGTGACACCACGACACTACAGCATGCATGCACTGATATTATAAGCAAGAGTGGAATTACCATTAGTACTTGTTTCTGAAAAATAGTTTAATAAATATCTGTATAGTCTAAGAAGATACTGCTGTTTATTCTAAGTAGTTATGTCATTTTTCTCTACCGTAGGAATTTATCGATTCGACTTGACTGTCGCAGGGCAAATACTTTACGAAATGTTTTCTCCGGGCGTGGACTCCGGAAAAAGCGTCGCACGTTAGTTACTAAATGTCGTTTTAAAATGGGAAATCAGGGCATAGCTCTAGATGTTTTGCGTAAAAGCAATTTCAAAAGATTTTTTTTTAACTATCAGTCGCTATTCGTTCAATAAAAAGGCGGTAAGTTTTTTAACATTTATTTTTAATACATGTTGTAAGTATAAAAATGTTAACAATTGCATTAACGTTGATCTTAAATTGACTGCAAGTCATAAACAAAGATATATAGTATAGCTGTTACATTTCTTGATGCAATTAAATGAAATATGTAAACAATCCACAGTACAATTAAGTTTTAACCATATAACTCCATTAGCGCGACCCTTTTATATCCATCGCCATCTCTTTCGTTCTCTTTGAAAATACATAGACTACAATATATACAAATGTTGGAACTCTATGTTAAAGTAGGAGAATGAATTTATATTTCCTACACCTTATTTGTCATCAACTTACGACAACCTATTTCTTGTTCATATACCGTGAGTGAAACTGCGTGCATAAATTCTTTGTGTTCCACCGTCTTTTGTTTAATAGTAAAATGCTAATATTGTATCTATCTTTGTACTTATGGATCTTTGGTGTTAGTCCAAGAAGTTTGAAAGTATACGCGTTAATTTCCTTAACATTCCGCAGTTTAAACGTGTTCTAATATTTGAAAAATAATTTTATACATACATCGCATAGTAATAAAACCCTGCTTAAAATGTTTATGCGACATAATTGGAATATGTAGACTTTGGTGTTTACAGCAAGTGTAAGGGAAAATAAAATAAATTATATTATTAAACATGAAAACGGTGGGGACTTTGAATATAAAATAACTGTTTTGTTTATGACTTCTTGACTTGCTGGCAATTGCGATTGTCACTAAAATAAACAAGATTCAGAATACAAAACCAAATAATGTATCCAAACTGACCTTTGAAAATTACAAAATATAAAATATTTTCTCGTAGCAAAATAAACTTTTATAACAAGACAACTTAAAGTTTAAAACGAACAAATGTAATTAAGTATTTTTTATCACAAACTATTTTAATAACCCTTTTCTGAAAATTAATACAAAAAGTACATTTATACTAGTCTTATTTTGTTCGATTACTTAACATAAGTATTTTTACAACTAAGAAAATTGCTAAAGTTACAAATACCAATGCAAAATACTCCACAATATCATCTTACTTAGTTATTTAATTTTATTTCTATTTAAAATTAATTATAATGTCACTAATTGAGCTTCTTCCGCCGAATAACTGTCACACTCAGAGTCGCAATGGGTCCCTTACTCTTACTAAGACAAATCTACAATAATAGGCTACCAAAGTAGCGATTAAACGACTTTGAGTGTGCCAGTGAGTTTACTAAGTATACCTCACGCTACAGCGCCAGGAAAGTTCATCACAGTTAAAAAATGTCGACTAAACGTGACACGCAAGGTTGTGTCACTGCGATGCGACAGCCCCCGCCATGCGCTGCCGCACGTCACTTAAAGCGGACCCATTGCTGAAGCCATTCAGCAGGGAGAGCTTCCTCTCCTTTGTCTCCGATTTGCACGTGTCCATCTCTATCTTTACTCTGGCCTTCGCGATCTGAGGACAAATAATTTATTAGTGTACTAATATTATAACATGGAAAGATTTGTTAGTTTGTTTGCAATTAATAGGTTCCGAAACTACTGAACCGATTTGTAAAACTCTTTTTAATTATTAAAAGTTTGGAAGCTACACTAAATTCGATCGATTCCGCGCGGACGAAGTTGTGGCCAACAGCTATTAATAAATACACGAATTAATGTTAACGTACATTTTATACATTCTTTTTGATAATTTTGTCGGTTAACTAATTTAAATTCTTAATAAATACTCTGATTTAAATATTATACAATTTAAATACGTTATTATAACAAATTTGCGTAAATTGGTAATATATGGACGTTAGTTTAGGTAACAAGAATTAATTTAGCGAGACTTTGAACACAAAAAAAAATGTTTTTTACTATTTTTGTAACAAAAAAGGAAATATGGTAAACTCTTTTTAAAGGATGACGTTGTTACCGTTGTTTACACTCAATTTAATACAAGGAAGTTTAAAACCAATTAAATAAAAACAAGAGCAGATTTCTTATTAACTATCAAGGTTAAGAGCTAATGGAAACTTACCATTCCAAATGTTAAAATTGATATAATTCCAAAATATAAACGTGACTAAACAGTTATTATCAGCTCTATAGTATGTGAAAAGCAGATTAAATTTTTTGAGGCTTCTCAATGAGAGAAACTAATTCATTCAGTAGCTTTGGAATTTGCCCGAAACAAGACAAGCAATTTCATAGTA
The DNA here is from genome assembly GCA_013186455.1 of Papilio dardanus tibullus. Taxonomy (NCBI): domain Eukaryota; kingdom Metazoa; phylum Arthropoda; class Insecta; order Lepidoptera; family Papilionidae; genus Papilio; species Papilio dardanus. The sequence goes on from QDHC01001161.1 coordinate 855,624, forward strand.
AATCATACCTTGGCTTTCTTTAAGTAAGCCTGCTTGTAGAAATCAGAGAAGAGGTAGTAGAATAGTACAGCGTGCATGCCGATCCACCAGACGAAAGCTCGCGGGTAGTCGCAGTCTATGAACAACAGCTGGAACGCGTGGAAAAAGACTAACACAAACTGGACCTGGAATACAAACAAATACAAAAAACGTTAAATTGTTGCATTAACAAAGTTTAAATGTCAGAATATAATTAACGTTGTAACTTAAAGAACAATTATTATTTTTATTAGACATAATAACTATAAATTAAGATTTTATAGAAATCCATCAGTTCGTTAGATTTTATGATGTTGAAGATGTTATAGAAGGAAAATGATATGCAGATATCTTAGCAATTGTACAGTGCAATCAAAACTTAATTGCGGCTCGCAATTTTGTTGACGCTGCGGACCAGACCAACTAAAGTATCGACAGGACACAAGACAGGAATAACAATGCAATGCGCACACTTTCCTTCACTCATAAGAAGCCCGCCTCACACATATTTACAAATATATGCTTGCAGTTAATAACGAGCCACTAAAATGTATGAATCTTATAATAATTACCATATTATTAATGCATTTAGCATATTCATATTTATGTATATTAATTTGTTTGAAATGAAACGTCGATTATTAAATAACGATCCGGCAACGGTACCGACAAGTTTCGAGCCTATCGGAGGCTCTTCTTCAAGGATCACTTTGAATTGTATTATCTCGCGTTCGCGGCCCGTCTCGCATACAACGAATGTCTCACGGATGTTTAAACAGAGAACAAAATATTTTTATAACTCTTATAGTAGTTAGTTTAGAAAATCTTACCATTTGTAGCGCTGTTAGGTACTTCTTCCACCAGAGGAATTTCTGCACCTTAGGGCCGAGCGCAGCGAGCAGGTAGTACGAGTACATTATGATATGCACGAACGTGTTGAGCATACCGAAGAATGTCGAGTGACCACCTGCGTGGAGACAAGATCGTTATAAAGATGACAAATCAACTAGGTCTAATATTATTCCTGTGACAAGATCAAGTCTTTTGTTCCTTATCTTATAAAGTCGGCTAGAGACGCTTAGTTTTAACTGTAGAGTTCGACTTCGCAGTGAAAGCTGACGTGTGAAGGCAAAATTAAAAACTGTACAGTCTGACTGTGCAGTTCAAATTGACGTGTGTACGACAGTTTTAACTGCACAGTTAAAAAACTGAACGTCTGTAGCCGGCTGTAGTTTGACAATGTTATCCACCAGATAGTGAAAAATAGTTACTGTGGGTTTTGATAACAGTTTCGAAGTTTTAATTGCTAAAAATATATGATCAAAACATGTTTATTCTGAATAACTTTAAATAAAATTATTTTCATTATTTTTTCTTCGACATTACGGCTACGTAATTAAAAGTGTAGGTACTAAGGATGTTTATATGTTTTGCAAATTGTTTCCTTATGGTACATTAAAGAATTCTATTTTAGTAGATTTCTTTTTACATTAATAATTTTCTTCGTGAATCTTGTTTATTTAAATTGAATATATCTTTTTGTTTTACACTAGAACTCTATACCACCGACACATTATTATAAATTTATTCTAAAATGTCGGTGATTTCCGAGCTGTTTTTAAATATTACTTCACTTCCTCGGTGTAATAAAGGATTTTTCCAATCAAATGGCCTTCATTTGCGATCCCTCAAAAATCATACATTATTATAATATTTAAGATTCATTTTAGTATATCAACATTAATTATTGTTGTTTAAAACGATTTATTAAATAAATCACCTTCGGATTATTATTTTACGGATCGGTAATTTCTTTGTCCATTTAATTTTATTTTAAACGCACGCGACAAAATATTAAAATATCAATTGGCACAAAAAATGGAATGTGAAGTTGTTAAAAACAATTTTATAAATAATACTATTAAATACCACTTCCTAAAGTTTTTGAAAGTAAACATTCTTGATAATTTATTGATAATGCGGAAACGGTCTGGCAAAAAATATATTTATTAATATTATATCTAAACTTATATATTTTTATCAAAAAAAGTTTGAGAATAGATATCACGGATATGTCGAGGCAAATATAAAATAAATTAATTTAACTTTACTTAATTATTCATTCAAAAAAGAAAAGCAAAAACAGTTAAATTTAAATTAAACGTTTCTTGAATTGACGTCAAATTAGCGTTAATTTTGACACGTGGCATGCCTAAACAATTTTCCTTATATTTGAAGGATAATGATTAATCAATTCGTTAATAACTTCATTTTAGTCACAAATTGGTCATAGTTAATATTTAATATCCTTGATATACTTAATTAAAATAACAACACGGTTCGAAAGTCTTATGGATGACAACTAAAGCATCATAAGAAATTTTTAGTTTAAGCGAGTAAATTAAAAATTTCTTACATTTGAGGTCTGTAAAATTGTAAGCGCCGCTTTCATCAAGATTCGTTCCAGTATTCGGCGATTATTGATCTAAGATGACTCCAGATAGCTGTTTATGCATTTTTATAAGGTGGCGACCAACGAAAAACGAAACGACCGCTGCCCATTTCTTTTAGACACTCGTATATTTCAAATACGAAAATATTACCAGTTTAAACTGGTTAATGAGTGGATAATTTATTTCAATATTCTTTGCATAATTCATGACCACAACTATATGAAACGTTCTCTTGTAAAATAAAAGGTCAGCGCACTATGATTATAGTTCTTGCGGATTCCGCCAAAATATTCCTAAAAACCACTACATACACTATGCAAAGTCAGTTCTAATGTAGACGTTACAAGCAAAATATTTTTATTCTATTTTTTGCTTTTTAAAATTATAGTCTTTGATGATTATTTGCGCAAAGGAAGTATCATAATCTCTTTAACTACGTAGTTAATTCTCGTTTCAAAATTTAGTGGTGTTTAAGACCACTTTTTGTAGTGACTTTAATTTAAAACAGTACCGTGCACTTATGTCATGGTAGCTGCCGAAATATAGACTTTGTCCTTTTAAAGTGTTCAAATAAGAGTCCGTTATTTGTTCGTAGGAGTGCTGCTTTATGATTGACACGGTCAACAACTTAATATATTTAATCTATAATACAATAGTCAAATAGTTTACGTATTGGGTTATATTTGTCAAAAACAAGGAAATCAATTGTAAATAAATCAGAAAACAACATCGGTGAATTAAATACCATTGCAAGGTTTAAGTTAATTAAGACGTCAATAATAACTATTTTTAAAGTAACTTTATTAAGTATCTATCTTTAGATAAGGACTTTGTGATTTTTTCAGTTATGCGTATATATTTAAACTAGCTGTTCTTCGTGACTTGTGGAAGTAAAAAATGCAACCTATGTTACTCGGGGATAACGTACCTTTCTAAAGGTATAAGAAATAGACCCAGTAGTCTTTGTTTTATTTTAATACATACAAAAAAAGTTTCTCTCTTTATAATATTAGTATAGATTACTAACCTGGAGTGAATTTGACGCCGAACCAAACTGACATTGGCATAATTCCGTGATGGATAACGTGCAGCTTCGAAACGTGGTCAAACTTCTTGCGCATCACGAAGAAGATCTGTAACAAAGATATTATGAATTTCTCTCTGAATATATAACTTTAAAACTTTCCTGATTTTTACTAACATATTGTTCGTAAGAAATATCGGGAAGTCAAACAGCTAAATCGTGGTAAGATTCCCGTTTCTTACGAACACTCTCTCTAAATGGTAAAATACAACACATATAAATCTATATATATAAAAGAGTAGAGGGGTTTCTTAAAATCAGCGCACAGCCAAAACTACTAGGTCTAGAGACTTAAAATTTTGTACAGAGGTTACTGTTACTACGTAGATGAGCACTAAGAAAGGATTTTGAGAAATTCGACCCCTAAGGGTCCGAAATGGGGGTCCAAAGTTTGTATGGAGAAAAATGATTCCTTTGTTAGAATTGCATGAAAATTAGAATGAGTATTCTTTAGCATGAACAAATAAGTTTCTCATTCAAGATTTTTACAATTTTTTACTTTGGGGGGCAAAAAAGGGGGGTCAAAGTACGAATTTTAAAAAAAATCTTGCAGCGTAGGTACGAATCCTAGAGACCTGAAATTTTTCGTAGGAGTTTTTGTTACTACGTAGTTTTGCACTGAGAATTTTTTTTCCGAAATTAAGCCCCTAAGGGTCCGAAACGGGGGTCCAAAGTTTGTATGGAGCAACGTGATTCCTTTGTCAGAATTGCATGAAAATTGGAATGAATGCTATTCAGCATGAATAAATAACTTTGCCATTCAAGGATTTTATAAATTTCTTCTTAGGGGGGGAAAAAGGGGGGTCATATTTCAAATCTACAGATATTTTTCACACCTTACATCAGAATTGCATGAAAATTGGAATGAGGGCTCTTTAGCATGAAGAAATCATTTTGGCATTCAAGAATTTTAAATTTTTTTACCTTGGGGGCAAACAAGGGGGGTCATGGTTTGAATCTTAAAATATTTTTCACAGCGTAGGTACGGGTCCTATAGACTTGAAATTTTGCATAGGCGTTTCTGTTACGACGTAAAAGTGCTCTGAGAAAGGATTTTAGGAAATTCAACCCCTAAGGGTCTGAATAGGGGTCTCAAGTTTGTATGGAGAAAAGTTGTTCCTATGTCAGAATTGCATGAAAATTGGAATGAGAGCTCTTCGGCATTAATAAATAACTTTGCCATTCAAGAATTTTTTTTTAATTTGGGGGGCAAAAAAGAGGGGTAGTTCGAATCTAAAATTTTTTTCCACAGTGTAGGTATGAGTCTTAGAAACTTGATATTTTGCTCATGGGTTTCTATTACTACTTCAAACTTATTTTATAAAGGTTAAAATAGGATGAAAAACTTTGTTTCCAACTTCTAAACTTCAAGCGGACGAAGTCGCTGGCGACCGCTAGTAGGTATATAAATATATCAATCTTAAAATATGTATCGTATTGTTGTGGCCGATACCGGATCATTTACCGTGACCATGATCACAACTTTTCCTGTCAACTTAATCGATTTAGTTTCACGTCATTTATAATCTGCAAGTTAAATAGCCTTGTAATAAATAAACTATCATTAAAAGGAAACACTAATTGATAAATTAGTTAAATTACCAAAATTATAATACATTTATTCAGTAGTTTAGGAACTGTGAGGTTTATTTCGTGATCTAGTATAAATTATTCTAGAAAAATAAATATTACAATACATAATACGTTCTGTGACGTACATCTTTATTTACCATCGCAACATTTATATTTCACACTTACAGTTTGTTTAACTTTGCTTTACATTGCAAGTGATGTCAATAAATCTTTGAGGCAAACAAAATGTGTACATTAATATGTAATACTGAAGCCTGCTAAAGACGTTCAGTCTCTTAACTGTGCAGTTAAGACTGGCGTAACGTCATTTTGAACTGCACAGTTCCCAGTTTTGCCTACACATGTCAGTTTTAACTGCGCAGTCGAACTCTACAGTTAAAACTGAGCTTCTGTACCCGGTTTAACTGATTTAAAAAGTTTAATATTAGAGTTGTAGGATGTTATAAAGGTATAAATTAAAATGTATTAAAATAAAGCAACATTCTGATATGACATTTAAATATAACAGCGTTTTATACGATACGACCACGCTTAAATACAAATTCGATACTTTTGACGTGTATTTACTCCGGCGTTTATTCGTTTCAAAATTCGGCCGTAACTGTCACGTAATGATGGTTTGGATACTGACTTTTTATACCCCCGTCTGTACCGATCGCCAGACCTTCGTTATAGTATAACACTTGGAAGTTTCTCTGTTTACGTACCCTATACAGGTGAAGACAACCACCGACTATGGAGTTTTGGTTGCGGTTGGTTCGGGAGATATCAGTTAGCAAAGTTGGAAAAAATGGGACCTTATTTACGTTTTTCTTACGATCTTGGTCTATTACTGTACTTTTTAATTCGCTTCCAATTACTATGTACTGAACATGTTGTAATGTTGATACTATCATTTGCATAAGTAACAACGTCTCTACAATCCACTAAATTAATGTACAAATATTTGAACATACTACAATGGATTGGTTGACACCTGATATAGTGGTCACGGAAATATTGGGAAATTTCAAACTGTCATACATATTAATTTAATTTAGGAATGAATACTCAAATATTCACGAACTCATTCATATGGATTCATCTAAATTATCTTGTCCAATAAATACAGAGTACGTGATATTAAGAACGGAGTCAATAGCCTGACTTACTATCAAGGCTACTGGCGACTTTGTGCAAAAAATAATTTTGGTCCCCCTTAAGTATTTTGAATTATTTTTTATAGTGGGTAGATAAAGCAAAGAATTGAACTTTTTTTTGATATTTTTTTTAGGCTCTAGGCTTTGTCGCCCATTACGAATGTATGCATTGCACCCTTTACTTATAAGGTAGCGGGGCCCTGTTTACTATTAAACTAAAGTAGATAAATCTATTTAAATAACAAAGTAAAATAAAGTTTGAGCGTTGGTGGCTCAGGGGTTTTGCTCTTGACTTGTAAAGTGGAGGTCCCGAGTTCGACTCCCGCCATGTACCAATGTGTTTTTGATTTCATATGTACCCGACGCTCTTACGGTGAAGGAAAACATCGTGATGCAACTTGCACATATCAGCGAAGAAATTCAAAGATATGTGTGAAGTCGATCAACCCGCACTGGGCCAGCGTGCTTGACTATGACCTAATCACCCCTAAAGTAAGCTCCGAGCCCCTCGGTGGAGACGTATAATAAGCTGGTGATGATGAATAACGTTTACAAATCGGTACATTTAAGAAGCTGATACAAGATGACGAATCAGTCTTGTTTGTAATACAATATTTAATAACGATCACAAATATTGAGACTTTCTGTCACTTACGTCTGTTTGTTTAACTGACATGAAGACATAAAATATTACATTTGTGATTTAAAATTAAATAACTTATACTATGAATGAGGAAAAATGTTTCGCCGTTAATACATTAAAGGGATTTTTTTATATCACAACCATGTTAAGGCAAAAATGGTTTTTATAAGTAAAAGATGATTTCACTTAGATTCCAAAAGAATCAGAAATTATTATTTTTAGCAAGCTACTAATGGTCGAGGCAAATATACACTTTGAATTTATTTGATGTTTCTTACTACGTACGTCAATTAAATCAGTCTCTTTGTGAACATTTAAAAATATAAATCTATATTTATAGACCGCTTACTACTGCTAAGTAAAGATACAGTGAGGATCCGCGAAGTTGCATAAATCAATACATTAAAAATCTTCTTTTATGCATGAGGTTCAGACCACATAGTTAAATTATGTATTTAATTTAAAAAGGTACTTACCGTATCGAAGAATTCTGTGAATTTTGAAAAGTAGTACCACCAACAGCCTCTCACCGTCTAGGAAGAAACAAAAGGCAAGCATTACTTTCGTACTTTGCTAAAAGCGTTATCATTTTATCTGCCAAATCAGTTCCAATTAGGATATTTTTGAGAACAATTAAATACACGCAACTTCCAAATAGGTTGAAAATATTCACGAACTTCCCTAACATTTATTTATGCATGTAATATACTGTCAAACCTCTATAAGAGAGAATCATTCTCTGGTCCCGGCGGACAACGTTCTTAAGCGAAAAACCTGATTAGAGCGAAACCTTTGTAAGTGAGACAAATATCGCGGTCCCTTGGATTCTCGTTTATCCAGTGTCAACTGTATTTATTAAACCTAAAAGCTTTTAAATTGTATTTGTAAGTGAAATATGTATACTTACGCGTATCGCTTCAGGCGATCTCGAGTAGTCGACAGGCTGACAACGGAAACTGTGGCTAGTGAACCAACCGCTTACTATGCTCTGTGACAAAACAGGGACACAATTATTGACATATGCATAATTTAGAATAATAATAACTTTTATCATATACATAATAACCTTTTGCATGTACATATTTATCTTTAAGACGTTTTCCAAAGCATTTATTTAGAATATATCGTTCAGGTTTATGTTAAGTTTCAAAAATCTTTTAGTTACAAGTTTACTTATTGGACGAATCATTGATTAAGTAATAGAAAGAGTTAATGTGAGAATAATAGTAATAAATACCTCATAAAACAACCAGCAACTGAAAATAACTTGGAACAGGTTGTACCATATAAGTACATTTTTCAGTTCGAATGGTTTTCTATTTTCCATAAACTTAGGTCCGAGCACCTGCAAATGTTCACAATTATATCGCATTCCAATGTAAACAATAAACTATGAAAAAAGCATAATTACTCTAAAAGTCTTAAATTCTAAAATATTTTTCGAAAAAGATATTTTTTTATTTAAATATATCATTTAACTTTAACTCTCAATTTTCATAAAATAATTTAAAAAGTAAAATATCAATATGGCCGCCGTGTATAGAATTTGGCGTGCATCTGTTTACTTTATTTAGGCCTTCAATTGGAATTAAGTACAGTGTTCCGCTGGATAATTAGAATGTCACAAAGTAATTGACACTCGACATAATTGTATTGAACTTGCTAGACAACCATAAAATAACTTGCATATTAATAAGCATTTGTAGGAAAATCTGCAAACTCGTTTTATTTAAATTACTCCGGTTACGGCTACTTACTTTGACTGTGAAGACGTATGTGAGACATATCATTAATGTAGGGAACGGGGATGACATCAAAAACCAATCCTTAACCCGTTGATCACTTTTGTTGTCCATCAAGTCGTGATATCCATCCACAACCCTATTTATGATATCCATTTTCACTGCAACAAATAATAAATAAACATATTTAATCTTTAAAAGATTATAAAAACACTAGTGATGTACAGGAACATCAAAAATGTATAAAACTGACAATGATGTTCCATAATTCACACGTGTCAAGCGCATGACTTATCGAATGTCATTGTCAGTTTCATACATTATTGTTGATTCCATCAACGATGTCGCCAATCGAAAGATACTTTGGGTGACGCCCCAGTACACGTACAAAAATAATTTATTTTTTTGGTAAACACGAGCTTTTTTAATAAACGACTGGACGGATCGGAATGCATTGATAAAAGAAATTTCGTTCTGCCGAGATTCGAGTTTCGTTGAGTTTATTTAATCAAGTTTCCCGAATGTCAGGGTGGACCAGATCTCCATTAGTGGTTGCATACAGATACACGCTCATTCAACGGATATGCACAAATTAATGCATTTTTGCATTAATAAATGTTCGCCTTTTGCTTCCTATTTGTTTAGTAGTATTTAGAATTCGTTGTCATAACCTTCTGAATTAGCTATTATTATTAGCATTTCTTATTGTAATTACATGTTAATATATGTCAAACGTGTAAGTATTGCTAATTACTTCCCCTTTAGAGCAATCAATTATATTTGTTATCAGTTCCCGGTATCAAGGATCTAATTCGGATTTCAAAAGTCAGTGTAAAAAGTGACTGGATTATGCCGATGCTCATATTATTCAGTGGAAATTCTGTATTTACGTTGTTTATTTCCGATTAGCTGAAGCGTGAATAAGTCGTAATTTCGTGGGCAACTAAGATAAAAAAAAAATTGTACAATATTGTGTGTTTATTCACCGTAAAATATCATATTATAGTAATTTACGTATGGTAAGTAAATTAAAAAATGATATTTTATTACTGAAAAAAGGTTTTCCATAGCTGCACTACCTCTTGTCATTTATCACAGAATAATTTAATAAATTACGAGTTTTTCCAAGGATGTTTTATTTTAATTTAATGATTTTGTTATTAATTGTTTAAATATAAAAACGATCTGTAATCTGGTTATCGAGATGCCGGAACACAATTAATAAAAAAATAAACAAAAGTCGATCACGTATTAAAAATATAAATATGAATAATGTCAAAGCGGGACCTCGCGAGAGGACGCGGCGAGGTATAGCACGCGTCGATGCCGTTCTTAGCTAGTTTATTGCTCATTGAGCTACGCAAGCGTAGCCGGCGCATACACACGATGTCATTGTGTCCCCCCTTCACCCCCGGCCGTGACACCCCGCACACCGGCCCACCATAACTCTACAAACACGTCTTAAAACACTTTCAAATCCCTTGTGGATTTTGCTGCCCTTGGTAACGTACACTAACGAACCTGAGTGGCCCCATCAATAGTCACGTTTAACATTAAAACACATTGTAAATGTAATTTGTTATGAATGATTGCTTTTTTATTCTTAATATTATGTACTTAGTTCTATGGGATTTTGTAAAGTGAATGACATATAGAATACAAATATACAAACAATGATTTTCATTCATTTAAAAAGACATGTACGTAAATGGCAATTTATTACGTAGTACGTACTAATTGACGTTGACGTACGAAAGAATTCCGGGGTGTTAATTATCTCTGTACAGAATTGTTGCGTGTTTAAATAAAAGCGGAAAATACAAAAAAACATGGGGAAATACGGTCTATTTAAGAGAAAACCGGTAAGAAACATGTCGACTTTTGTCACGACAATAACAAAACTAAATACAATAGACGTCTATTAATTTTAATTAAAAACTGAAACATACTAATGTTGCAAATTTAAATGTTTTGATTTATGGATGTTTGTTATAACGTATCCACAAAACATAGTTTGGAAGAAAACATAGGCTACTTACCAAGTTTATTTTTAAATTTCGCACGGACGTAGTCTTAAGCATATAAGAATATTCAAGTGAAACAGACAGACAAACCATGTGTTTATATGAAGGCATGATTATAACAGCTTAAAACAGACAACAATAAAGCGCGCTAGAGGCAAGTTAGGGCAATATTCGTGCTACATAAGAATTGCCTATTTAACAATATATTACTCCCGTATTATATTAAAAAAAAGTCTGCAAAATATTTTCCGCGTATAACGACTCATCTGCAGTTAAAGAAAAATGTAATAAATAAAATAATATCATATGAATGTATCTGATTTTTGAAATTACATAAATATATTTTCCATTGTATTCAAAGTTGGTACTTTTAGCTACTAAGTAGTGCATTGTTTTAATTACCATGACAATAGCTTGAGTAACCCGGCAATCATTTAATCGTCTGCCGCATGGGGAACTAAATCCTTGTGCGCAGTCGGATAGTATTTTAGTCGAGTAGCAAGTAGCAAGTATCCGAACAAAGGATTTACTAATCTATTCTACTAAAATGTTTCTGTTCGGACACGTTTAGTTACTAAATTACTACCCCAGTGCGTAGGTTTAGGCTTAAACAAGTCCGAACAGTAGTAAATCCTTTGTTCGGATAAATGCTACTTGCTACTCGATTAAAATACTATCCTGGTGCGAACAAGGCTTAAGTCAAGTTCACATAGTACCTTACAAAAATGGAATGTTACATAACTTACTAATACTATAAGAAAATTACGATAGACGTATGATTGTATCAACAATCGTCAATCTGCATACAAAAAGACAATACTATCTTACACCGCTGAACAGATTTCGACAAAATTTTGCACAGATGTAGAATATAGTCGGGACGAACACATAGTCTATAATATGCCAGCTTTATACTGTCAGATGCTATACTGTTGTTAGTAAATAAAATAAAATATATCAGACACTTTTTAATAACGATCACAATACTTGTGAAACTGGATGGCCATTTACGGCAAATTATTTAAAAATTGCAATATAAAATTATATACCCTATTCATTGGAAAATGCTATATTTTTTGCCAAACTTGAATACCTAGCTCAATATTATATTCAAATGCAATGTAAATTTTACCACGATGATAATTTTCCACAGTTTTTGTGTCTCAGACATCGGCCACCGAAGCAAATCTACAATAGTAAAAGTTTTATTATTAATAAACACTCTGACTAGAAGAATGCGCAAAAAATACATTTGCATCTCAACATGTGGTCAAGCTTTGCATATTATAGAGTTGTTTTAATAAAACTGTCAATAAAGGAATGGCGTCGAGGATTTGTATTAATAAGCATAAGTTGTCATTAGGACCGCCACGTGCGGAACCTCCCACATAGCTTAGCACTTTATGACCCACTTGCATACTACAGCGGACTAACAACTAAGTATCAACAATCTGCATACAAAAAGCCTATCTATATCTATACTAATATTATAAAGAGAGAAACTTTGTATTTTTAAATTTTTGTATGTATTGAAATAACTCAAGAACAACAGGGCCGATTTTAAAATTCTTCCATCCATAGAAAGCTACATTATCCCCGAGTCACATAGGCTATATTATTTAATTTCACGCGGACGAAGTCGCGCACATCAGCTAGTATACATATATATATTTACAAGCTGTTGTGTGCGATTTCTTCCTCAAAAATATAGCCTATGTTACTCGGGGATAATGCAGCTTTCTAATGGTGAAGATTTTTGAAATCGGCCCTGTTGTTCTTGAGTTATTTCAATACATACAAAAATACAAAGTTTCCCTCTACATAATATCAGTAAAGATATGGTCATTTCCTTACTTTAAAAAATTACAACAAACAATGCAGTTAAATATTTCAACAAAAGAATAAAACGTCATCTTTTAACCTATAGTATAATAAGAATAGGAAGTACTGTCTTCCTGCACAATTAAGATGTTTTGATACGCTTTTTTTAACCATTGCGTAAGCTTGTACAATTAAATGACAAACCTAACAACTAGACACAACAATGTTTGTACACTCAATGTAAAATATGTACATAATCGTCTGACCCAAAGATTACACTGGCATTTAGCGAATATGCTTCTTTTAATGTGCTACTGACGTACGACAAACGAGTTTGTATGGTGGTGTTTTGTCTCTTTATCGTCCGAATATTCTACAATTTGTTACTAAATTCCTAAATTATTTTCTTTTGGAATAAGCACAATATATTTAACGAACGAAATCTTACGCGAAGATACAGTAAATATAAAAACTATAGAGACAAACTAAATAGCATTTAGTAGTTCAGTAGTTCGACCCATAATGGGTTCCATATTCCGCAACTCCACTACTAGCGCGTATTTAAGGTGACTTCACACATATCTTTCAATTTCTTAGCCGATATGTATTAAATAGACTAATCTAATTAATATCGCAATATCTTACTTCTGACTATGTATTATGGAAAAAACGCAACAATTTCTTAAACAAAGTGAAGTAGACAAACAAATTGTGTAAACTTCCTAGTAAGAAAAAACTAGGATATGTTTCACTTCCTATTTTGCATGCAATAAACGAGTCTATTATTAATTTATCTCCTAACATGTTCTTTTAACCTTGTGATCGCGGCTTCCTCATCTCGTCGGCCATCTTTATGGAGTCTTTGGAGCAATGTTTACTCATTGTAGAAATGACTCGGTCATCGGTCATAATTGTGCAAAAATATTTTAATATACAAAGGAAAACTTGTATAAGAAAATCTTGATATTAATATTGTACTTGTGGATTGTAGAGCCATGAGAGACATAATTTAAATAATACAGCGGGTAATTATATTATTTAACATTTTATTTAGATCTCCTTTATTTAGTCCTTAAATTAGTTTTGACGACATCTCTTACAAAGTTGTACAATGTACATTATGTTAACTTTTATTAGTATGCTTCTGTGATATTCGTGACAATACAATAATTATTAATAAACATTTAATAAATTCAATTAAAATGGTAAACGTTGAATTATCCATACACGCTATTAGAAATGTAAACCATACACGTATGTTCATACATACAAAACATTGTATTTATTGTGTTAAATGATAATTTTACTATGTATTATACTAATAAAATAAAAAAATATGATTTACGCTATATCTATGGCCACACATGATTTGAAACAAAACAAACCGTCGGGCATTGGCTTTGTATGTAGTTTATTCAGAACCGGTTATTTATTACGCCATACATTTTCTATTCATCTCAATAAACATGTGTATGACTAGAGTATTCGTAATTAAGTTGTTTCCTTACATGCGATTAAAGCGAGGTCACATCCGCGCGACATACACCATAGAAAATTCCGTAAGTTACTGAGATTGGAAGAAAAGGAATATGTATTTACTTTGCATGATTATTGATCTATCTAACATGTATCAATCTAGTCTATTCTACGACTTACTTTATTAGTGTACAATAGATCATTAACTTCGTTAATTTCAGGCTTTTGCAACGTCTTAGAAACAAAGTTGTGCGATTTTCGAAGCGTCACCGGACGGTTCCACAATATAGACCTTCAATTCATTGTTATATGCTTTTATTGTGATAAGAAACTTGAATAATTAACATTAACTTCTCCTTGAAATCGCTGTCGTGTTTCAATTGCAAAATCTTTTAATTGGCGATGGTGAGTCGCTCGGGGCGCCCGGCGAGATGTTACGAAACTTCGCTCGCACACGCGTTCGGCGCACGCGCATTCCGGCCGAATTCGGAAAGGCTTTGCCGGAAGTTCAATGCCACCAGCTGACGCGATTGCTATAAGAACTCAACGAGCTTTACAGCTACTCGAGATTAATGCAATTATTACTGATTACCTCAAATATAATCCGTTGGGTTCTTAAATAAGGTGAATTGGCACAAAAAAATAAGCACTTAAATAGTGTTTTTGCTATTGTATAATTTCGAAGATTAAGCTTATTTCTTATGGACGAAAATTGATGTACTTATGCAGTATTAAAATATTTAGTTGTAAAAGGCTTAAGTCGTTAACCACTAACCACTAAGCTAACTTAAGTTGTGAAATGCAGTTTCGTTAAATAAGTTTTGTTTAAAATTTACGCAGTTCACAGAGGTGGGAAGTCGAGGGATTAAACTAATATTTATATTATTTCCGTCGTCTTTTTATTATTTTCAACCAAAACACATCGATCGGTTATTTATTTAGGACTAATTTAATCTAATGAAGGATTGATGCTTCAAATATGTTACATTCTTAATTGTATGTTCCAATGTCAGGTACGACACAAATACAGCAAGCAATTTATTTAAACTTGATTTTACTGTTTATAGATAATAAGGTACATAGAGTATGACTTCAAATCGCCGAGAGAACTAGTATATTCAATTCGTCTTTCATAAAAGGATAAGGTATTCCTTGCGTAAACAATGCAGGAACTAAACTACAATTTCCATCAATAAATTATTCTACGTTTGTAATGATTTTAATTAGATCTTAAAACACAAATATATGTAAACTTATACCGTTGTTTGTGATGCTGTAGTGTCTGTAGAGCTACGAGACGATCATTACTCAGCGTATTTTTCCATTCTTACAGGTTTTCACATAGATGTTTCGAGTTAATTCCATAGAGTTAATTGTCTGATCTGCATTATCTATTGTTTCGAGTTATAATACTCAAAGGCTTTATGACATAATATGTTATTGAAAGAACTAAAGACACGAATGTAAAAGCTAAGATTCGGTTTGTGTATGAAAGATCAATACAGAGATCTCTACCAATATGTGACTGGTTTACGGTGGTATAAATTATATTCTGCCAAGTTTATATATGTGCTTAGACTATCCTTCGGTCCTAGAGATACTTTCAAACAAACATCTATCCATCAAAACTTTCGCATTTATAATATTCAGTCAAACCTGCATAAGCGAGAATCTTCTTTAAGCGAGAGTCATTCTATGGTTCTGACGAGCTACCTCCATTAGCGAGATACATGAATTAGAGATAAACATTTATAACCGAAACAAATATAGCGGTCTCTTGGACTCTCGCTTATCGAGGTTCGACTGTATAGTAAGAGTAAGCAGTAAAAAGTAATATTTAAAATAAATAGAAACAGATTGACAAGGAAACGTTGCTTAATCGTATACATTATCTATACTAATATTATAAAGAGAGAAACTTTGTATTTTTGTATTTTTGTTTGTATTGAAATAACTCAAGAACTACTGGGCCGATTTCAAAAATTCTTTCACTATTAGAATGGTACATTGTCCCCGAGTAATATAGGCTATGTTTTTTAATTCTACGCGGACGAAGTCGCGCACAGTAGCTAGTTTTAAATAAATAAAGAACATGGACTAACATATATTTATAGTATAGTGGTGACACGTGCGTTCTGTAACATTACAAATTGATGTAATTACGACTGCAAGAGCCTGAGGTAGGTCATGGTACTCTTTCATGGTCACTTATAAATCCATCCAGTTTGATTCTATGTTATTATTTCAATCAAGTATTAGTTTAAGGTTATATTATAAATCTAACTAGAACATTTTATAAAACAGCACATTTTAACCACATATTACGGAAAGTAGAACAGTTTTCTCACCTATTGGTAGATTATTTATTCCCGAGACTAATAAGTGTTACGTTTGTTAATTGTATTAAAAAAAATATTAACTATAAAAAAGATTTAAACGTTTTTATCGACTTTAAGAAGTTTTTAATGGAATGGAACATCTTAATGTCTTGAAATTCTCTACCTAATCATTAAAATAATATTCAGACTATAAATAAATTGCAAATCGAGCAACTGACTTAGTCTGGAACAAGTTATTCCAGTTTCTTAATATGAGTACGTCGTAAAAAAAGGTTTAAACCCGAGTACTGATCAAAGAACGGAAAAACCAAACGCTATTTCTGGATGTTCATGGCAACTTATAAATGATCGTAATATAGATACAACAAGTAATAATCCATTTCATTTTTTTTTAATTAACTGACTGAATGACTCGCTGAACGACGAACTGACTGACCCACTGACTGACTCACTAATTCACTGAACGAATGATATCAACTCCGCCGCAACTTGAAGTCTACATTTCTATCCCCTTCTATTAGTCCAATTCAAATAGTTACAATGCAAAATTAAATTAAATACGTACAGTAAATAATAATCTTGCTATTATTGATATAAGCATGTATAACTTCACCATTAGCCTATGGCGTATGTGCTTATAGGACGTGTAAAGTGAAATATAACTTAGTCACTCCTTTCTTATTGACTTAAAATTACTCAATCTTTTAGTACCTATTTGCTAATCATCGTGTTTCGTAACTGTCGAATAGTAAAATTAACTACAATATTTTATGAGATTTTATCATATCACTTTTGATTGCAATTACAAATATATGAATATTTTATTAGGCATTTTAACAAATATTGAACGATTGTAACATAGTATGTTATTAGCATAAACACAATGTAACTTGCTCTGTCAAACTGTACATCAATACATCGAAAAAGAGAAATAATCTATAAAAACCTTGTGCTTAATAACTCTTCAGAATTGTTTGAATATTATTATTTTTTTTTATAAAAATATGCAACTTGGTCAATGACTTTTGTAAAAGTATCAGAGCATTAAAGCCTTCTTGGATTGCGAAAACAATGTAACCCATGAAAAATGTTAAGACTTTTATTATCTTAAAAGTGGCAACATATATTAATAATGTTAGGAAAATGTAATATATCACAGACATATTGACTATTTTATTACATGCGTCGGATATTTAAAAAAAAACAAAGATAGTAGATTACGAAACGTTTAATATGCGAGTCACTGTGCTATGGTGGTTCATTAGATCGATGAATAGCGAAAATCTATTTGAACTTTAACCAAGTACAGGTTAAGGCCAATGGAACTATCTAGAGGTCGACTATTGCATAGAGTTACAAATGTATAGACAATCCAACTCCAAGTTTAAGATACCCAAGGGCAGATTTTACGATGTCGCACATAAAAAGGTCAAATACTGGCTTATAGATGCAATCCCAAATTTGAAATATAATAGGACATTATTTTAATTAATGAATTAGTATTTTAAAGTTACAAAAAGACATATTAGGCTAGAACACTAGTTTTCCCAATAGAACACTTTGTTAATTTTATATGTGAGTAATTAATAAAAAAATTGTAAACTAATTGATTCAACTACAACCGTAAAGTTTATATTTAAAAAAAAATTAAAGTTTAAAGCGAAGTTGTCGTTGGTAATTGTTGTTAAAAATATCCATTACTAAAAAAGACTTTTACAAAATAACTTCGGCATTCCAGATATTTAAAAACGCATTCATTACCTTAATAAGTTATTATATGACAGTCAAGGTTATTACATTATAACTTGTTATAAATCTGGTTCCCTTAATTGCATATTTTATGGTCACTTATTTTATTGATATTAATAAAGTTGCAATTAAGGAAATGCATAAACAGTAATTATCTATTTCTGAAACCATATTAAATCGTATAAAAATATCTGTATGATTTTCCTCTTGCCTTATTTTGGTGTAAAATTGTTTTCCTTCGAAGGTGTAGGTAAAAACTACGACCCGTGTAAGTCGGCTTTAAGAAACGATTTCACTTCAATGTCAACCCTTCGGTTAATGGACAAAAAGGGAACTTTCGCATCATAAAACGTGGTAATTTTAAATTTGTCACACTGTCTCGCAAAGGTTCTGTGCAATTTTCTTTCAGCGCATCTAGGTCATAGTAAAAGATGGGTCCAGTGACATGCATACAACGAACGCATTTAACCGATTTCAACGCAGAATCGATTATACTATTGAACTATACTACATCAAGTTTGATAGAGAACCCGTGTGTTACAATTATTCCTCATACTAGCTGTCGTCCGCGACTTCGTCCGCATGAGATTAAAATAAAACTTAGTATCCTAAGTCTTCTTCCATTGTAATTATAGCATTTTTAGTAAGATTGTAATATTGGATGTCTAAGATAATTTTATTACGCAGAAAGAAAAAATATTAATTATATTCTTAATAAATAAATGTGTCATGTCTGGACTATGTTTTAAATATCTTGATTATATTATAATTTAATTTTCGCAGTTAATATTTTAATAGTTCTTAAAACCTATTGTTATCCAAATGAAACTTTGCTTAGCTTTCTAAGATTGTTTTATAAGATATGAAAGATAATAATCATGAAGTCGTTACAAAATTAATTCTCAAAAATATTGTAACAATGTACGGTTTGCCAAATTCATTTAAAATGATTCTCAGTAAATTATATTATAATTCGTTTATTTATTTTTATTCATGTGCATATTAAAACATTAAGCTCTACATATTAACTTATGTTTAGAACGGGGTTTTAAAATACTTACCTTTTTTGTTTTTTAACAAGTCACTCAATGAAAATTCACACTTGATCGAAAATTGACAAAAGTCTGTTAAAATAAAAATAAGTGTCCGTCCACACCTGGCTACCTCTTTCGCGAAATGTGAGACGATAGCAATGCGCGGGTCACTCGCGTAGGACTGGTAATGTGCGCGCGCGCAACTGTCACCCACCTATATATCGTTACCATCTGTGACGTCATTACATACGATAAGGGCTTCTCAGCATCGTTTTGATTGTGACAAGAACGTGTCCTATCAATATCACTCTCATGAATGCACTTTCGAAACTCGCCCTTTAAAATATCGACAACGGTCTTTTATTTAGTTAAATAAATTCTGTTTTAAGATACTTAATTACCGCTTTAAGAAAGCAAAAGAAGGATTAATAAAACCTAAGGATTTCAGTAAATCGATAATGTAAAAAAAAGAAAACAATGCTCCTGTATTTATAGATACATTACCGGTTGCTCGTGACTTTGTCCGCGCATAATTAAAAAATATAGCCTTTGATACTCAGAGATACTTTAGCTTTTAGAAAGAGTTTTCTTTTTAAATCAACTCTGTAGTTTTTAAGTAAATAATACACACAAAAATACAAATCTTTCCTCTACAATATTAGTAATAAATATTATATTTTAAACATGTCAAAATTAAAATGTTTTAAAACACTTGGGGAGAAAATTACCTAATAATGGATGAGGACACATTACAAAAGGAGGCATAATATAAAATACCTATCGGCATGGTTTTGCAATATTACTTGTTTTTTTTTATTATGAATTTGATATCATATTAGATGATTGTTGAATATGTAGGGTCGCAAAAATAAAGGTTCGTCGCGTATCTTTTGTACGCTAGTCCTCTAATGGTTATGGAAAATTCCTCTATCTCGAAGAAAGTACGATATAATAGTCAATTTAGGCACTCAATAATAGTTATTAGTAATGATTATAAAAATATAAAATACTCGGATTAATAGATGTGCATTCATTGTTTTTTTTTAATATATTAGTAGATTTTTGTGAGTTTACTAATATCCTCTTCAAGCTACAGTAAGCTTGAAAAAGCTTGTGTTAGGACATGGTTCATTACAATAGTTCAATGTCGGGATTTGAACCCACGACCGTTAGATTGGCAGTCTATCTCCAAACCATTAGGCTATTGGCGCTTAAATAAAAATATACTGATGACTCCCTAGCAATAGTATAAAATCATCCAAAACGTAAACACTCTATGCTAAGAGTAGTCCGGGAATTGTAGAGCAAATTTTCATTAGCTTCTTACTATGAATTATCACCACTGGTAACTAACAAGATTCAAAAAATAGACACCGCACAAACTCGGCTCAATTAGATGCACATAGAATGGGAAAAATTAAATACAGTCAAACTTGGATAAGCGACAAACCTTATAAGCGAGAGTCATTCTCTGGTTCCGACGAGCTACCTCCATAAGAGAGAAACTTCTACAAGCGATACAAATGACTGCACTTACCTTTGGCTTCGTAGTTTTTTATTCGCTACTATAATACCATCTGTCTTGTTTAGATCAGTATTAAGAAGGTTCTCGATTGGGCGTGCCACAGATCAATTATGAAAGACTACTCTAGAAAAACTAAAATATACTCCGACGTTATTATACAATATTAGTTGTTATTGTTGCGACGAGCTCTGGCCAGTGCTCGCCGCCTCCTTGCTCGCTTGCACGTCTTTTTTACTCTTTTATTTTTTTACGTTTGTTTTTTTTTATGTAAAATTTTTAATTACACTTTTAATTGTCGTTGACGATGTTTCATTTTTAAAGTTTTCTTCTTATTTTTAACTTAAAACTTATCTTCTTATACTCGTATCAAGCTATCGAAGTAAACAAAATGGTCCTTCGACCCTCTTAAAGTACCAGCAAATTCATCAATGGTGCGGTCCTCGGCATTGATGTCGACATCGGATGTCTGCAAGGCCCGTGTCCAGCAGTTCCAGTGGAAGTGGCTTCGGCATTGACGTCGACATGGGACGCCTGCGAGGCCATGACCATCATCTACGCCGGAACTGGTGTCGGCATTGGCGCCGCCATATGGCGCCTGCGAGACCAGTTTCGCGACAATCATCGTTGAAGCTTTGTTCAACCCCGGGGAGAATGCGGCGGCTACCACATCTTTAGTGAACGTGACCTCGGCATTGACGTCGACATGGGACGTCTGCGAGGCCACACGCATCATCTTCGGCGGAACTGGTTCCGGCATTGGCGTCGACGTATGGCGCCTGCGAGACCAGTTTCCCGGCAATCGTGTTGAAGCTTCCTTCAACCCCGGGGAGTCTGTTGCGGCGAGCACTCGCCAGTGCTCGCCGCCTCCTTGCTCGCTTGCACGTCTTTTTTACTTTTTTATTTTTTACATCTGTCATTGTTGTTTTATTTTCATTACACTTTTAATTGTTGTTGACGATGTTTCATTTTTAAACTTTTTCTTCTAATTTTTAATCAAATAAACTTATCAAGCTATCGAAGCAAACAGTTATCTATACTTAATATTATAAAGAGAGAACTTTGTATTTTTGTATTTTTGTTTGTATTGAAATAACTCAAGAACTACTGAGCCGATTTAAATTTTTTTTCATCATAAGAAAGCTACATTATCCCCGAGTAACATAGGCTATATTATTTATTTACACGCGGACGAAGTCGCGCACAACAGATAGTTAATAATACTAACGATCTACATGACTTGTACACGCAAATATTTCCATCGTATAAGTGCAACAACTCCTGCTTGTTTTGAAAGAACTTACGATTTTTTTCCCATAATGTTAGAACTGAAAATGTTTATTTTATATTTCATTGATTATTTATTTCATACATCTTGCTTTTTTATTTACTTCTACTTTTTGAGAGCGTCGGTGGCTTAGGGGTTTAGCTCTTGATTTGTAATCTGCAGGTCCTGAGTTCGAATCCTGACATGTACTTACATACCAATGTGTTTTTAGATTTTCGATTTTCCTATGTACATATTTACCCGACCCTCTTACGGTGAAGGAAAACATCGGGATGCAACTTGCAAATATCGGCGTGTGTGAAGTCACGCAAAATACGCGCTAGTCGTGGAGTTGCGGTAAAATGGAGCCCATCATGGGTCGAACAACTACTACTACTTCTTCTTTTATGAATAGTATTTAGGTTTTTTGTACAGGTATTTGGGCCATTTTAGTTATTTCTAAAAAGAGGGTTTTGTTATGTTTTACCGTACATATTGTTTGTTGTGATTGATATGCCAGTCGCCAATCTCTTGTTGATAAAGTTATATAAAAAATAAATAATAATTGTATAAATGTATAATTACCAATTGATACCTATAAACTCCAAAGGTTCGCTCTCATTAAATAAATTAATTTACGGCAAATAGCAATTTGTCGTGTTATTGTGACCAATAAATTATACTTATCATGTACTGAGGTCAATAAGTGAATTCGCTTATGTAAAAGCGACTTATTCTGTGAGGACTTTAGAACAGGTGCTAACAAATATGTATGAGGTATTCTAATAACACCAACTCCGGTAAAAACTGTTAAACGGTGAAACCTAATACTTCCCAACTATGGTTGGTCCTAGTTAGTTATGTTTGGTCTCAGCTGGTTGGTCGCGGTTGTAAGCTCTAGTATCCACGTCCCCGCCTTAATGCGTTTGAGGGCAGCCAGCTTTTAGCCTTGGCCTGGGAGTCCTACACTCCCTATGTCATTGCACCACCATGCGTAGGGGTGCATAAATTCCTTTTCTGACCTAAAAAAAAACGGTTCCAGTTGGTTATAGCGAAAATTCGAAACTATGATACCCATCCCATATACAGCGTGTCCCAAAATTCAACGTTAACCCAGTGCTAGTGCATCATCAGATCGGTAATTACATAGGGAAAATTAATAAAAAAAAATTTAGTTTAAAAGTTATGTTAGTTTATTTGAATTAATTTCTTTTTGATACCCGACCCCATTCGATTAGCCACTGTCTCTTGAGCTATAAACATAGTCCTATTTTTTATTTGCACTAGCTAGTTTAGTAACATGGCTATTAATTGCAGTTAAAACTGGGACCAAAATATCTGTAGTTTAAGTACAAAAAATTTATTACTTTAACTCTTTGCTTGAAATTTTCTAATATTTTCACTGTTCATCAACTTTGAAATGGTACGGTGTAAAAAAATGTATCAGGGCATGTTGTTCCAAAAGCTGGCGCAACTAATCAAGATTCTAAAATGGTACAATGTTATGGTAAAAACATGCAAGAACTCTGTTAATATTTTTCTCAAGTACTGAAAAGGATTATTTCGCATAGTTTCAAAGAACTTTACTAAGTGTTCAAACAAGTGTTTTAAGTTGCAGATTCGTGTACAATTACCTTTATTTACACGTGTTTAGGTACGAGCGTGTTAAAAATCTACTATTGATAAGTCGGAGTGCAACATCATCATCACCATCACAATCACAGTAGGGAAGAAACAAAAACTAATTATTTCGATAAATTCTTCCTAGTTGGTGGTGGTGATACTCATGATGGTTTAAATGAAACTCATAATTGTTATTTTATTTTACTAAAGTTAAGAAATATAGTACCGCAGGGGGTCCACTTATTATGACGTCACTACCTGTTTCACTTCGACTTATCAATAGTATCTAACACGCTCATACCTCAAAATGTATGAATAAAGGGTTTTTACCCGAATTTCTAACTTAAAAAACTTTTTGGAACACTTAGTAAAGTTGAGAACATTTTAAAATTTTGATTAGTTGCGCCAACTTTTGGAACAACATGCCACGGTACCCTCGATACATTTTTTTACACAGTACCATTTCAAATTTGACGAACAGTTAAAATATTACAAAATTTCAAGCAAACAGTTAAAGTAATAAATTTTTTGTACTTAAACTACAGATATTTTGGTCCCATTTTTAACTGCAATCTACAGCTATGGTACTAAGCTAACTAGTGCAAATAAAAAATAGGACTATGTTTATAGCTCACGGGACAGTAGCTAATAGAATGGGGTCGGGTATTAAAGAGCAATTAAATTCAAATAAGTTAACAGTGGTAGAGCCCGCTTTAACATCTTCGCATAAATTGTCCGGCTCGCCCGGTGAAATACCACGACCACACAGAAAACAGGCGTCAAATCGAAGCGATTCCGTATATCGTCTGATGAGTGTGGTGCCGGAGGACTAATTTTAATCCACTCAACCTTCATATCCTTTTCTTATAAAGAAATGGTGGGAAGGGGAAGTGGATTTGGTAGGGGAGGGGACGCATAGAAAAATAAATTATCCCCTTACTTCGCGTCTCCTGCCTTGTAGACTAAGGGTAGGCAACGCATCTGCAATTGTAGATGTCTGTGGGAAGCGGTCGCTTCGCTATGTCAGCGAATCAAGGTGGCCACTTGCTCGTTTGCCACTTTGTAATATAAAAAAACAAAAAAAAAACATAACTTTTAAACTAAAAGAGTTAGATTTTTTTATTAATTTACCCTGTGTAGTTACCGATCTGATGATGCACTGGCATTGGCTTAACGTTGAATTTTGGGACACGCTGTATTATAATATGCTTTAGGAATTAAATAAGTTAATATGTAGCAGAAAAACTTCTGATGTATGTCTTAGTTGAACTAAGTAGGATTTTTAAATGGTTGCTTACACGTGTAGGAAATCTGGCTCATAAGAAATAAATTATAATAATATACGAGTAATTCTTTTTATAGACACTTATAAGAAGTTAAGCCAAATTTTTGGTAATCGTTTTTGATACTCGAAAAAAACATTAAGATTCTTTTTTTTTGGCGCAACTCCGTTTGTAACTCAATTTCGACTTCAGTTACGTTAAATATTTTGATAACGAATCATAATTTGTCTGATGTTTGTAAGCTCAAAAAAAAATCTTTTGTTACATTTTCAATTCCATGTTATACTTACGTTCACAGTAACATTTTTATTTAAAGTATTTTTTTAGACTACACTTTTGTTCTAAGTATCGAGATGTATGATGACACTATGACATTTGTTTATTTAAATGGCATTATCCTATATTTGGCGTCGCAGCTAGTTGCAAAGTTATTGTTCAAACTATTTTAGTAACCTAAGTTAAGAAAATGAGTGTGTCTATCGTCAACAAACTTTATTGCAGTCTGGCGACAAATCTAATTGCAAAAATAATGTGAAACTAATAAAATAAATAAATCATTAACATAAATATATTTTTCATAATAATTTTAATTTAACATCGCTGAATTATTATGACTCTTCGTAAAAAAAGCTCGAGTCGGTGATTTTATTGCACATTTCATTTGGAAATAATTCCATTTTTAGCAACGTCTTTTCAACTATAAAATGAAAAGAATTCATTTAATTTCAATCTTTATATTCTGTAGCAATTAAATTAATTTCAAATACGCCATTTTTATATTGCCTGATACAATCTAATTACATAAAAGTCGTTAGTTGTTTAGTATAGTATTGAACCAACATCTTATTTTTTTATTATTACCGCTTACCTTTAATTAACTTTTTTTGTAGTAAATACGTATTATAATAAATTCTAAGTCCGTGCTAATTTCAGTTCACGTGCAAAAGATACATATTTTAATATTTATAGCTGAAATTAAAATAATTATAACTGTTTTTTGAATGTAGATATTGTACGTGTGACTAAAATTAACAGTATGTTTAATAACAACGTAGCTAAGACTATTAAGCCTGATTAATCTTTCAATTTAAAACATTCATTTTAAATTATAATACTTTGGTAGAAGTACTATTAGAAAACGCTGGTAGCGACTATTTGTAAAAAACAATAAACTTTTTTTCAAAGGGAATAAAAAGGATGATTGTTCTTTACATAATGTGTTTCTTCCGTGCTTACACTAAATACGTAGTTAAGATGACAGAAGTGCACACGTGCATAGTCCTTGATATATAATAATAAGGTAAGACCAATGCTATTAACAACGGTTCTCCCGTAAGCATATCTGGATTTTGATCGTGAACCTTACACGAATTGAACTGTTGCCAAACCTTATCCTTACATAGTATAAAACAATAACGCTTTTTCATGTTTGTCCCTATATATGCTTGAATCTTTAAAACTACGCAACGGATTTTGATGCAGTTTTAATAGATAGAGTGATTCATAAGGAAGGATTTCATGTATAATACATTCACAATATAGTAAAGTAACACTGATCATTTAGAGGTTTTTAATATGTTTCGTAAATTAACACATTTTTGGCGCTTACTTTGCACACGCTGCAGTATTTACACCCGTGCGAAGCTGGGGCGGGTCGCTAGTATAATATTACAATATTGTGACGGCAAGTTGCTGTCAACTTCCAATCCTCAAGACGTAGACTTCAGCTCAATTGTATA
Source organism: Papilio dardanus tibullus (assembly GCA_013186455.1). NCBI lineage: Eukaryota > Metazoa > Arthropoda > Insecta > Lepidoptera > Papilionidae > Papilio > Papilio dardanus. The sequence goes on from QDHC01001161.1 coordinate 882,173, forward strand.
AGTGTGTTTAGTACCGAATAAAAGTTTGAAAAGGCCATATTTTTTGTGAGTCTCCTCGTAAACGTGGAAACATAAATTAAATTGATTTATGTATTAATACAAAAAGTCGAACCCATGGTAATTTCAGTCGAAACTATAATTAAATAAACCTTTCAGGGTGGATAAATGTTTGCTAAAATCCTTAAAAAAAACATGGAAGTCATTCACCCTTTGGTAACTCGTTTAATGTAATCAACATTCCAAAGGGTTAGTGACTTTAAAACCAGATCAAAAAAACTGAAGATCGCAGTATTATTCATAAATTACTGTCATGAAATTCGGTATATCGGCCCACCGGAACCGTTCTTCTACCTCTTTATACAGCAAAAAGATGTTGAATTAATTACGTTTTAAATGTGCATGAACTTAGGTCATTTTTACGTCATCGAAGCGAAAAATGGTAACGTCAGCAAAACACTTTTTATTAATGGAATGTTTATTTTCATTCTGAAATTTCTGGAACAATACGAAAGCAAGAAAACTATGTCTATGTGGACTTAATTAAACTCAAGTTACCCATAAAACTTTTTAAATAAATCACTGCACAGATTATTAAGAAATTGTGACAGTGTATTTATTCTTAGTACGCGATATTATAAGGACACGAGAGTTATAAAAAAAATTAAAAAACAACATCGCTCTCGATTAACAACACTTTTTTACTTTGAAATTATTTTAATTGTTTTGATGTTATTTTTTCTTTTGCATGCATTGGCGCTGGTTCAGATATTTAAGGTTTTATATTTTAAAAGTATTTCGATAATCAATAAAATAATAAAATCTACGAAGAAGTTTGTTTATTTCATTATAAATGTATGGGTTGCGAGTCGCTTTGTTAGTGAAAAATGATAAGCCACGTTGAGTTGAACGTGAATTGTTGATTGCAGTATCATTGTGAGATTAAAAAACTTAGATGTTATCAACACGTATCGATTATATGAATATAACCGTTAAAACCTTATAACATTACTAAGTAAATATTATAAAGCCAAATTGCCTGTTATTTAACGGTTGTGTCATCTACGCTAATATAAAGAAGAAAACAAATCGTATGTTTGTAACGAGTAAACTCAAAAACTACCGGATTTATGTCAAAAATCTTTCACTTTTAGAATAACGCGTTAACGCTGAATGACATAGGTTTAATTACAATAAAACGACTAATAATAATACTATTAATACTTTATACTAAATGGAATACATCAGAAAATTCTCATTAAAATATAACGTCATTATAAAATGTATTATAATAATATTTGAGTATGTAGTCATCAGCTAGTAATGCGGTAAAGACAAATAAATATATGTTAAATATTTTGAAGATCAATGACTAAAAATATCCGGATCAATGTCAAAGATATATTGCTTTTTATATAAAAAACGTGAGTTTTCACAGCATTTATACCTAGAAAAAACATGTCGTTGTCTCTGTTTATTTTAAAACTAATAAAAGCAATGACAGCACGTCTATTATAGCTATATTTGTTTCCGTCAGTAAATACTCCCTATAAGACTTCTAAACTTTATTCTGTGAACTTCTAGGCAGAATAAGATTAGGTTACATTAGATGGAAAGGTCATGCGAAAGCCTACAAAATCGATTACTACACAAAACTATACAAAATGGACGGACGTTACCACATTTTTTTATAATAATACTTAGGTCACAGTATTGTAAATACCAAGCAACCAATAAAGTGAAACGTGTTATTGTAACCGTTAAATTCGACTGCAGAAACTTCATGCCGCGTCTTTATTTTTTCAAAGAGAATGAAAGAGATGTAAATAAGGCTTAATGTAAGTTTCACAGCTGTGAAATTCAACTGTTAGCCAATTTGATGTCTTCCTATTTATGTAGAGCTAATTGAATTTGGTCAGAAAAATATTTACATCACTCTAAAGGGATTTCCTCTCCCTATGGCTTTACTACACCGAGTTCGCGCAAAATACGGAGATTTTGCTTCGGCGTAAGTCCGTTTTTTGTGTGAAATCGGTCTAATGAAGCCGTAGAGCAAAGATTTCATTAAAACTTTCCTCCTTCCGCGGTTCAGAAGTTACCTATAACCTATAAGCATTGTAATGCAAGGATTTTACTTATAAATAAAATTAGGACTGAAGCTAGGTAATATACTAGTTAATCTTTGAGAACTAAAAATGCTAACTACAATATTTATGTTCTGCAGGAGACTCGTTAAAGTTGTGATCACATATGAGATATTTCCGCGGAAAATTTTAAGAACCGGTTGACTTACTATATCGTTATATTAAAATTAATCGCCTTCGTATTATGATTATGTAATACTAGGTGTCGCCCGCGACTCGGTCCCAGCGAATTAAAAAATGAACTTAGTCTGTGTTCACCCGGACTGTGTTCTGTCTTCATCTGTGGAAAATTTCCTCGAAACCCGTTCAGTCGTTATATTCAAATGTGTAACTCAAAACCTACTACTTTCATTCCCAAGGGACGAGTCGCGACCAAAGCTATTATTAAATAATTTAGTCAACATTTCTTTTATATTATTTATTTATTTATTATAATAGTCAAAAGAATTAACTGTTTATTATTCACCAGGTCTTTGCTGTGTTTTTTTTATATACATACCATGACGTTTATGTTTATTTACAAGAGATTTTTTTGTTGAAATAATTTTGTTTATATTTTTTGTTGTGCTTTTTGCTTATTGCTATTTATGTATTTTCAAAGTGAAAATATCGGGTGCGATGAATTACAACTACCTAATAGTTCCGATGTTTATGCATAAGTTAATTATGTGCAATATTTTACCTGATAATAATCATATTACAAATTGGTGGGAAAAACGGGATTCTGGGATGTCCCTGAATCCCGTCATTCGAACTAGAAGATGACCACTGAGAGCGTGTTAGTAGGTAAAATCTTAAGTAACCCTACTTTCCCCAAGATCTTTGTTATGATTTCTCTACAACACAACACAAAAAGCTATGGAAAAAACATAATTAGTACTATGTGTAACTAGATATATACCAAATCAATTTGATCTTATTTTACATGTTAGAACATCTTTTTATAATTTTATTCACAAGATGCATATAAGTGGTTGCAAATAAAATACATAAGGTGTAAAGAATTGCATAATATGCTCATAAAATCTTTTAATATCGGAAAAACCAATCGATGTGTACTTCTTGTATTAGCGTGTTTTTGACAATATTACAAATCCTTGTTCATACGCCCGTAGCACCACAGCCGCGAAACCGAACCGGAACTGAAGCGAAGTCGCACACTGAGACAAAAAAATTAACAGTGGCCCCTGCAGGAATATTTGTGACAATCGCCTTCGTTTGTACAGCGCGCCTATCGGCCGTAAAATACAACAACAAATTTCATACATATTTCCACGTTGACGTCGATGATGATACGAAGGCGAAGTTTCAAGTTTTCTCCGAAACCCATATCACTGTGAAGGTAGACTCTAGTGACACTTATATTAAAACATATTATAATTCCTCAGATTCCTTTGTAAAAAGAGAGACAACGGTCAAGCGCAGGGCAACCTTTCTCGTGGTATCATATCGAGGCATTTTACTTGACAGAATAAGTATCGTACTTTCGTGACAAGTTATTTTGTTAAAAAATATATTATGGGTTTAAAATGTTTAAAGTTAAAGGAAATCGAGTGACGTATTATGTTTCTTTATTTTTAAACCTTCATACGGTTATATTTTTTTCTTTATATTACTTATATCCTGTTTAGGTAATATAATATGCAATGGAAGTATCAATTAACATTCGGGTTCACTGCCCTTATACCGATATAAAAATTCTTATAAAGTTCGCTCCTCTTCTTCAGAATTTATGTTCAGTGGAAAAATATGGCAAACTAAAGATCGTTATAACAAAAGTATAAGACTTCCGTTTATAGGATATTGAATTTGTATTAAAAATAATAACTAACATTAGTTAGTATTACCACAGATAATATAATAGATATTACGGTATAGACAAATATGACAGTGCCATCTCTTGTTTACAATTATCAATGTTGTACTCGATTTATAGATGTTACATGCACCTAGCGCCACCTAGTGTTCAATAGACAATACTTTAAAGAAAACTATTGGACGCTAGATGGCAAAATAAAACAACAAAATATTTATTTATCTACGTCAGATTTTAAATATTGAGCAAATGACGTTTTTTCCATTTTATCTAACTGAAGTGGTACATACTTTGATATAATCATAGAAATTATTTCGAAATACGTGCCTTAGACGTGCCCTATTTTATTCAGACTTCATGACGTAATCTCAAATGTCAAACCATACTCGGTTCTTATTTAATCTGTGGTGTGATCCAACTGAAACGGGAGTGGGTCATGGAGTAATATGTTGTTAGTGAAACAGTATTTCCTTTAATTAAGAATAAAAATTGTAAAATATAGTTATGGAGTTAGAAATGTAAATTAAATTAAAATATAAGTTAAAGTAGGAAAAGCTCAGTAAGAGCTATTTTCATAACCTAAATTAGTCACCCAGTGTAGATAAATGAAGAGGTGACAAACGCCTCCAATATTCTACTGAATTATAGTTAGTTTGAATGCCATACCAGTTCTACATGTTTTTTAACTTCTAATATTAATATTTTTCGTGGTGAAATCAAGAGTTTTTGAGGGTGAGTAAATAAATGTATATATTCGCTCTTACTGCATTTGTACAACGCCCACTGGTATCTATGCCGCTATGCTTGCTAAAAAATGTAGAAAGTATCTTGAATCATAATTTTTACGCGCGGTTTACGATTCTTGTGGGTTGTTTCAGATTTTCCAAATTTAAATACTAGTAGACAAAGTGGCTAAAAAAAGTTAAGATTAACATGTAGTCAAATGCTATTGTTGACTATGGCTATGCCAACTATGACTAAATCTGTTAATATTAAAAATATGAAATTACAGTGTTCTGCTTTATGATTTCATTACTGAAGCAAACTGAAATTGCAACACCTTGGAAAAAAACAAAAAACTTTTATATCATTGTTTCAGATTTCAATTGTTCTGAATTTAAAATCTTTTACTTTTTCTCTGTTATTGCGTTTTTTAACAGCCTGTATACATGTAACATTTATAAATTAAATTATTTCAATATTAATAGTTCTTAAATATGGAAAATAATAGGGAAAAGAAATCATAATGACAGAGTTTTACACACAGTGATATGAAGTAATTAGTAGCAAAATGTATAACTTTATTTAAACATAAACTAAAGTCAATTTCTTATGGAGAGCACTTAAATAGAGAAAGACTTTATTCTGAGAAATTACCAAAACTATGGACTGCCAAAACTTATATTCAAAAAGGTCTTGTTTTCTTTAATGAAGTAGAACCTGTAGTTCGACCCATGATGGGCCCTATTTTCCGCAACACCATGGCTAGTGCACTATTTTTTTATTTAATGTAATAATATCTAGAGACTAAGATAACTATCTGATTTTGTGTATCTACATCACTGATCTCTATAAATAGATAGGTCATTCCTTGATGACAGTTTTGGCTCCAACCGAGAATTTACTAAAAGTACTCAATACATCATTTTTTATATGTTTATTCTATTAAATTCAAATTATAAGATTCACTACTTGTCCCTACTAAGAAGTTTCCAGCCTATCCGAGTTCGAAGGGACTAGCCAGTGATTCTCAACCTTTTTTTTGTTGCTTACATATTTAACAATTTCAAAATTTGGCAGCATACAAAGCAAAAGATAAAAATTATATATCTTTTTCTTACTCCAACACACTGCATAAATAGTTGCAAACCAATAATAAAATAGTTGTTTTTTCGTGGATTTAAATATATATTCATGTTAAAAATGTTCTTTTTAAATTATATAATTTAATAATATTAACATTATATTTGCAAAATTTAGCGGCACATAAAAGTGCGACACAGTGGTTGAAAATCACTGGACTAGTCAATCATGTTGACCAAGTACGGGTTGGTTGACTTCACTTGTAAAATTGAATTTCTTAGATGTATATAGGATGCATAAAGATGTCTCCATCACTGACGGCACATTTAATAATGTACATAATATAAAATTCGTTGAAATAATGCATGCCTAATTTTAACATTTCATATTTCAAAGTTAGCGTAAAAATTTATTTCCATATTCTTGAGTGTATTTAGTGAACTTTTATTTATTTTTAAACACTTGATTTTCATATACAATGCTTAGGAGACTATGATAATACCCCTTGCAAACAAAAGTACATTTTGGATGGGGCAAACGGCCTCCTCCAAACTATTCACGTCTATTGGAGGTTATTGTAAGTGTCTTTCTCTTTGCAGGGGATATTATCATAGTCTCCAAAACATTATATGTGTAACTCAAGCGGTTAAAAATAAGTTGACTTTCCAAGCTTTACCACTATGAGCCGCGCGGAAATTTAAAGTGTCTGGTAAGCCGTTTGTCCCATCCAAAGTTTCTGACTGCTAGCAAGGTGTATTATCAAAGTCCCTCATGCTTCATATGTGACAATCAGATTCGTGAATGTAAGTAAACTTCAGTAATATTTACTGCAACATTAACGCGATATCGCGGGAAAGTGCCCAACTGGATAGGATAACTAATGCCCATTCGCTTATAGTACATACAAGTCCTATCTCAATCCATAACCTGACCTAACAATATCTACGTTTACGCCTTTTTTTTTTTTTTTTTTTTTTTTTTTTTTTTTTTTTTTTTCAAGGTGGAATCAATTTTTGATCCTAGTGCCCACGGGGGGAGCACATATCGGTATGTGGGACTCACCCTCCTAATGAGGGCATACCGCACTAAACCACCTTGTTCCCTCTTGGCCATTCCTGTGGACGAAGCGGGCACGGTAGGTAACTTCCGCGACGCCCACTGGCCGCCTCAGGAAGAGGCCCTCGAACGCCCTTAAAAGGGCGCTGCGCCTAAAGGCGCTCCTCGGAAGACGGCACCGTGCAATGCGGGTTCGGTCCCCCGCCCTCACCCGCTGGTGCCGCCGTGGTTTATAGAGACCACACCTCGTGACCCCGTCTTAATCAAGACGAGGGCCCGCGGTCCCGGGAGTTATCCCGGGATTACGCGAGGGACGTAGGATCACACGCATCATGTACACTCTGAAAACAGAGTGTAACCGATGCGTGCTCCCTAAGCGTCCAACCCTCGGCTGTCTGGGAGTGCAGATGAGTGGGGCAAAAACCCCACCCATTGGCACACAGACTGCCCACCTCGTCCACCTCGGCCGTCTGGGAGTGCAGGTGAGTGGGGCAAAAAACCCCACCCATTGGCACACAGACCGCCCACCTCATCGCATCAACGGTGCGACCCCGCAGAGCCGCGGAGGACAGGGAGAGTGGCGCACCGTAATACCAGCACCCCTCTTCCTCCGCGGCTCTCCCTCACCGTCAGCGGGCACGAAGCCACCACTGACCCGTCGGCGGGCACTAGACCACCACCGACCTCCTCCGCCAGGCCTCCACAAAAGTGAAGGCCTGCCCCGTGAGGGCCGGCCGTCAGAGGGCCGACCGACCCTCCCTCCCTGGTTCCTCTTAGCTTCACCGTGGCGCGCATCACGGTTACTAGAGCCCCACCGCCACGACAAGGCGGGAACCGTTGGTGGGGTTACGTTTACGCCTTAAATCAAAATCGTTTCACAGCGCCTTGCAAGGGAAATCATGAATTTCAAGACAGGATTATTGCTACTTATTCTTATTTCTTTGTTATTTTAATGCTTTTGCAATATTTATGCCGATAGAAAAATTAACACACGATCGTCACAACTGTTGACAATACGAATGAAAGGGTTAAACATATTTAAATTAATGATAGAGATGGTATGAAAGGAAGTTAGTTCGCGATATTCGTCTTTGGCGGTCAGGTGTGACGAGGTGGTGACGTAGGCGTGACGCAGGTGAGCGTGTTCTGTCTGTACGGCTGCGGCTCTGCTCGCAGTCACTGTCCGACGCGCTCTCGACGGACGCTAACTTGCGCGTGCGCATCGCTCTCTACAATTCGAAACGATTTTTTTTTCAACTCTTCACATCCCTACACGCGATCGATATAGGGTTGTCACATCACTGAAGCCTTTGCTTAAATTGTAAGTATATTTTTTGTCATTTTAACAGGAACTAATATATAAGCATATTAAGGGCTTGTTTTGGTAGATATACATCTTTTATTTATTTTTATATCACATTATATACTGAGAATTAAGCTGCTTAATATGCGACCTATGTTAAATTTTATTGTATCGTTTTTAGTAACGTAAAATCACGAAGGGAAGTAAATATGGTTAATTAGCAGGAGGAAGAGCCTGTCGTAACAAAAATAATTCCTAAAATATTATGCGATAATAAAAAAAGGACATATAAATGCTTAGTTTAAAATGATATACTAATTGTTCATAATCAAAGATATAAATCAAATTAAAACAAGAGGTCAAGAAAGTGTGTCCTTTATTTCACAAAAAAAGTTGCTTTAAATGATAAATTATTTAAAAAGTTGTCAGCAAAGTTGTTGAAAGATACCAGAATATTTTTGTTTCACTGAAGTAATCATTTCATAAGATGTTGACCGGCTTCGGCTAGTATTACAAAATTGTTGCATTTTATTCTATACGTTAATGTTTTGCGTTATAATTTGCACACAATAGTTTAGAAAGTTTAAATATTTAAGACTTTGTGTTTCGAGTTAATATCCAATGTTTCCTTTTTCAGTTAAAATTTATTTTTGCTATAGTTCATGAAATTAAGGTTCGCGTCACCAAGTGTATTAAAAATAATTTAAAAAATACAATTCAAAGTATTGGTTTTTCTTTTCTTACTATTTAAGATTGCCGTCCCAAAAATAAAACATTGTGTACAATCCTGCATACCAATCATCGAGATATGTTTCCAGTTCTTAGAAACTCGCACCCTGCTTCAATCGAAGCAAATTTGATAAAATTGTCACTAGTAATATAGCTTTTTGTTAATTATTTCTTAGTATAAACATAGTCTATCATATAATTTTCGTAAAAACTGAGATAAGAGTATGTTTTGCAATGATATAATTTACGATAAGAAAAACCTTCGTACGAGTCTTTCTAATCATAATTAACCCTTTCAAATTTCTTAATCTAAATGTATTTTATTAGAGGCGCGTTCTCTAGTTCCCTGCATGTATCCAGATATTTGGATCGGGAGGATTAACATTTAAACAACCATGTCAACTGTGTAAAATCGCTAATCACTATACTGTAACTAGATTTCGGGGGGTATAATTCCCAACTATCTTCATCTCTGTTTACGTACTTACTGTGTTATATTTATAATCGATGTCTTTAACTGTATTTTTTGATGTAACAAAAGTAGTATTTCCCACGAATTCTGTTTAACACCATCATATTTGTTACATTATTTACCTTAACATCGACGTCTGTTAAAAAACCGGTCGAAACTAGCCCGTACTTATGTATTTACGTAGGTTTGATGGATAGATTAGTTTTTTCTATTGCTTAATTTTTTTAAACCGGCTTTGTAGTTTGACGTAAACTAATATCAACATTCCTCATAATTTCCTGTCAGTAATATACCATGATATATTGTTTTTATGACCATTGAAATAAAAAATGCCTCATTATTTTCATATTAGAGGAGATCCTATATAATGCCAAACTCAGAGTAAACTAAAGGCTAATAAGTTAGTTACTTAGTGTAGGTTTAGAATGAGAAATTAACCCAAAGGGGCTGTTTAAGTTGCCATTAAGGAACTCTGAATTCTGTAACTAATTAACGTATTACATATTAAGGGTTGGCTTACAATTGTATTGGGTTGTTCGGAAAGTCCTTTCGTTTTTTTGATGGAAATTATAGACAATTCTGCCTATATTGACAATAGTGCTAGGTCCGGGTTTGTCATTGTATCCCATTCAAGCTGTAGAAGCTATTGGCGAGTTACAAAACTGTATTTTGTATTTATCTGCTTCAACCAGCCTTCAAAACGTGATCCATCTTCGACATAAAAATTGCCGGATCGAAATTAATTGAACCAGTTCTGGCACTGGCGTACTGTCGACATACCTTCTCCATTCGCATCGGTCAATTTCTTTCTGACTTCACCAGCATTTTTACCCTTTCTGTAGCAAAACATAAAATAAGTCGAAATTGTTGCTTATCGTTCTCCATATTTAAAAGGGCACCAACCATAAACTACAACGTAGATTTAATTGAAACTTTTCACAAACAAGCCTTGTTATATGAGCTTTCAAAGCATATAATAATTAAATGGCTTAAGTGAGAATTTGGGTGAAAAAAAATCAGTTAAATCCTCTATCGGGAAAAAACGAAATGACTTTCCGAACAACCTATAATGTTATTTAGTTTTATTAAATGTATCTTCTTCAAGCGTTTATTAAGTATTTATGATAATAAGGACAACAAAAAATGTAACTTCCTTCTTCTAAACTGTGTTGCGCCATCCTATTAATATCGTTGTAAACGTATTAAAAACATGATTTCTCGTTTATTCAAATGACATAGTTAATATGGAAAAATATGTTAACTTGTTATAATTACGTTGATTGTTGCTATTCTTTAGAGTTTCTTCCTTGAAAGGAGATTAATCATTTCAATTACTCCGTTATAGGCAAAACATGAAATTATACATCATTTCTTTTTTGTAAGCATTTTTTTTCCATCATTTAGTTTTATATATATATCTATATAAAAACGCTTATCTACATTATGTCACGAATGCTCTTAAATAGTAGTTATTTTATTACATATTCAAATTTAATTTTATACATTAGTTTTATAGTTTATCTAGTTGAAACCGGCGTACGTTGCAATGCCAATCAAATTAATGTTGCAAAAAGATCGAGTTCCTTCAAAACATCGACCAAAGTCTGTCAGTTGTTAGAGAGACGCTTAGATTCATTATTTTTTTATTTAATAAATAGAAGATTAATTTAACAAATTGTTATTTGTTGGAATCAAGGTTAACACGTCGTTTTTGTGATATCGTAATTATGAATTACTTGTTCATTTTGAAAGGACTTTTTTTTTTAAACTTAGTATTATTTTATGTATTCCTACGAATATTATGAAATGAAAAAATGTATTTTTGTATGTAATAATTAAACTATTGGGCCGATTTTATAAATTCTGTCACCATTTCTACGCTATTTGAAAGATAATTGTTTTCTGAAACATTGGTATACATTTAATATATCACGGCTTTGTAATTTTAATTGTATTTTCCGTAATTATTGGAAAGCTACATTATCACAGTCAAACCTGGACAAGCGAGAAACCTCTATAAGAGTCATTCTCTGGTACTAACGAGCTACCTCCATAAGCGAGAAACTCGGATTAGAGAGAAACCTCTATACGCGAGACAAATATCACGGTCCCTCCGTCCGTTTATCCAGGTTCGACTGCATTACATTTTTTCTCATTTCCGTGAGTACGAAGTCACGAGACAAATGGGTCTTTCTTAAAGCTACTAATTCCTACTGATGATTGCCAATTATAGAATTTTCTATATAAACTGAACAAAACAATAAAACAAAGCTTCCACAATTAATTTGATTTTTTAAGACCTAATTATAAAACACTTACATGAATATTCAAGCTATTTTTATAAATGTAAATTGTACTGAATTTTTTTTTATAGTTTTTTTTTATAATTAAAAAGCAGAACAAAGTATTTTTAGTCTGTATTGCATTTTGACCGTTTTTTTTACCTTTTTCTTGTTATTACGGAAATATTATATGTTTCTAGTTAAACACGTCTTAAAGTATTTTAATTTTCGCTACGTCTTTAAACGATATTAAATAAAAGTGCGGTTTGTCTGTTTTTTTTTGTATTTACGTAGGATAACTTAAATGTTAACTACAATAAATAAAATTTTGTTGCTTTAAAACTTACTAAGTCCACCGCGAAACATTCATACAAAAATATATTATAACTGTTTTTTTTTTCAAATAGAGCAAAGCAACGAAAGCCCCTTGTCCTTAGTAGATAAAGGAGTTTCACGAGTTTGTAATATGTAATTTTTTTAATATGTGCACCACGCACAGCCAGCAACATTTGTTGCACGAATCTGTCTACCGTAATGTAAAAAAATTCCACGACCACACAGAAGACATGAAGTGGAAGTAATTTAGCGTTTCCTCTGATGAACGCCCCTGCTAGAAGCTCACTTTCGCTCCTCTTCTTCATCCCACCATTGTTTTGCGAGGAAGGAATAAGAAGGGACTATGGTTTGGCAGAGTGGGCGAAATATACTTTTTTGCCTCCCCTCCTCTGACGATTAAAGGTAGGCAACGCATCTGCAAATGCGGATCTCTATAGGCAAAGGTCACTCCGCTATTTTGGAAAATTTAGATGGCACCTTGCTCATTTGCTACCATAGACTATTAAAAATATATTATCTGTTTGTATGGTCATCATTTTGGCTTACCAATTAAGGTTCGCTAATCTTAGTGCCATCTAAAGAGATCGAATTACAATAACCAAGGTCTACAAACGCCAACACAACGTAATCCTAAACCGATAGATCATCACGTAAGCTATGAAGATTCACGAATATTTAAAAATGATCAACGAACCAGTCAATATTTTATATCGTAATGGTTTACACTGCTGAAAGACCTGTACAAAAACATTGAAATCAATATCATTACTATTAACACAAAAATATTTTTTAATTTGAAGATAAGATAGCGAACCTGCAGTAACCTGCACTGGAACAGCGCGTTTAACGCCTAGTCACCAATAACATTAGGCTTATGCTCCGAGCCCTCAGAAGTAGGGCGTATAGTGAGCTGATGATACGATCTGGGGATCCAAGCACGTATACTGAGGGGGGGATAGTTTTGATTTATCCCCCCCGAAATCTGACTGAAAGTTTTTAGACGTCTGTATATTTATTCGTTCGCGTGTTCTTTCAATAAGTACTTAGGTAAAAAAAAAAAATAGGCAGTTCTGATCTTGATCTGATTATCTTAGTGACGTCGACGACTAAAGTACGGACGGTACTTTTTTAAGTTATAAAAAATTATAATATAGTGATTACAGCGATTTGTTGGTTGTTTTAATGTTTTTTGATGGGTCCTAAAGGTAATGAAATCTATTTAGAATAGAGATCCAGCAGCATAATTCCACTTTAATATTAAATAGACGTGTACATAAAAGGCGATAACGGAATTCAACTATGGCTATAACAAGATCTCTTGTCTTTTGCGTTGTAGATCGTATTTCGTTTCCTGTCACTAGCGACCCGCCCCGGCTTCGCACGGGTGCAAATCGATATAATGCTGATACTAAATACTGCAGCGTTTGCAATGTAAGAGTCCTAAAAATGTGTTAATTTACGACATCATATTAAAAACCTCTAAATTATCAGTGTTACTCTACTATATTGAGAATGTATTATACATGAAAACCTTCCTTATGAATCACTTTATCTACTAAAATCGCATCAAAATCCGTTGCGTAGTTTCAAAGATTCAAGCATATATAGAGACAAACATAAAAAGCGTTATTGTTTTATACTATGTAAGGATAAGGATAACTGATGCAAATATAATTTATGTCTCAATGTATTTTTCTCATTAGTGACAGTGGTAACTACCTACTTTTTGCGAGACGATATTATATTAATATGCTTTTTTCTATTGTTTTCTCATGTTAGGCTGAAGACAATGGTATCAGTACAAAGATCGCAAAATACGAACTTTTTGCTGTTTTTTTTATATTTTTATTATGTAACATTTGTTTTGAATATTTCCAGTAACCAATTTACTTCTTGCAAATATACTCGGTTGCGGTGGATAGGTACCCTTACAACAAAAACATTTATTTCCTATTATGTATTTCATTATAGATATTGCAATTTAAATGAGACTGGCAGCTTATAATTTCTGTCGACGACGTGTTGGTAATACTGGTCCACGATTGTGATGTATTTAAGTGAAATGTAACTCTACATTTAGGGTCACTACACTTACAATTATTAATTAATTTATTAAGTTTAAGAAATACAACGTTTCCGTTTAACTTACTCTTTAACAGACCCTTACTAATTACAATAAGGAAATTAAATAAAAAATCTATTTTTTTTTTTAATTTTAAATATCCTTTTTCAGTATTTCTAATTAATAAGAAATGTTTGCAATTCATAAATTCATCCGTAACCTATTTCGTTCTTCCTCATAAATGTTTTTTCAAATTAACAATATTAGTATAAAAATATGTTTATTTCTTAGCAAATTGAGTCATAAATTGTATGCGTATAACTTGTGTTATTAAAACGGATTTTTTTACGAATAAAGTTATTTATATTAGTAAGCTATATTACCACAGTAACATAGGATATATTTCATAGTAGATTTTTTTTATTAACTTTGCGAGGACGATGTCACGATGAAAAGGTAGTAAATAATTTCCTGTAAAGCAGCCCTGGATGTAGAGACAAAGTGCGCACGCGCAACATAACGCAATGTTCTCAAACGTTCTATGGGATGGGTGTCGGGTGGTGGACAGTGGGGTCGCGCCGGCGCTACTCTGTGGCAGTGGGTCAGTGGTTCCGCGGCCCGCTCTGGCGCAACGTCCTTACGTAAGCCGCAGTACGAGTGAAAGTTGCTACGACCCAACGACGCTCGCACGGATCCCGTGAATTATAAACATTCCTCCTACCGATAGTGCACTTCTTACCTCATTCGATGAATATAGCTTACTAGGTCTTTATTTAGGGCGAAGTAAGCACATTTAAACTGTACGTAATTTTTTTGAGATTGGCTAATCAATTATAACAACAATTTTGGTGGTTGTTTGGATTGGCATTTACTTTACAACCTCGTTATAAATATTATTTTATGAATGTTATGTTAATTTTAATTGATTTATCTATCTATTTGACATACATTTCGAGTGGGCTATGTAAATTAATTTTCTGAATGCAACCGAATTGGAACAGATCGTCGGTCGGAATATTTATAATATTTTAATTGATGCAAATTAGTATAATTTTGTAGCAATTGAGTAACAGTTTCTTTGTTACATAATGCGAGTCGGATGGTGTGTAACACTTAAATAATTTTCAAGTGTAAGTGGGAGTAGGTAACGCGGATACCGGGTCAAGGTCTCTAACAGACTATGTGTGACAACAGTTGTGTAATAGATTCGTGCCTTGTCCCATCTTCCTGCAGCTTGTACCGGTCCTATCCTGCAGTTTGTACCGGTCCTATCCTGCTTAATAACCCAAATACTAAGTCAGGTGTTTTTTGTTAGTATTTGTATATGCAAATGCGAATGACCTTTTTA
The DNA here is from genome assembly GCA_013186455.1 of Papilio dardanus tibullus. Taxonomy (NCBI): domain Eukaryota; kingdom Metazoa; phylum Arthropoda; class Insecta; order Lepidoptera; family Papilionidae; genus Papilio; species Papilio dardanus. The sequence goes on from QDHC01001161.1 coordinate 897,521, forward strand.
CACATTTAAATTAATGCTACACGATGTTCAAAATGCATAATATGTTTTTTGTATTTTAATTGAGGATGTGTAATGTAAGATAAGCGAGTTAACAATACTAAGAGATTCATTTTAATTAAATGTAAAATAATAAAAGAACCAGACTGCATTCGTTTTTCTGATCTCTTAAATATAACAAGATATGCCCAATGTGAAAAATTAATAATAGTGCTTAAAAGTTATATTCTAAATCCAAATAAGTTATGACTTAAAGTTGACGCGCCTACAAAATTATAATTAAGTAGCGATATTTATTTAGCATAATATTAATAATAATAATTAAATAATAAAGTAACGTAATTTCCGATAGCCTCGATGTCATCTGGTATGATAGAAGGTCGCTCGTAAGTCAGTTTTCATTGAAAAGGAACTCGGCCCAGCGGTAAATCGCAAGTCGCAACCTTACCTTGACGTTGACTTCAATTATTAAGCACTTAATAAGTCATTGCGTATCGTAAACCTCTGCCTACCCACAAACTCAGTTGCAATGATTGATTGCCTCTACACCTAAAGGACACTAATAGATTAGATTTCTCGTTTCATCCGTTTCTACCAGCTATGAAAGCCCTGGTCTTCGTCGACAGATTTGTATGTGTTTAAATGTTTGTTCCATTGTAATGTAGTGGAGAACACAATGGGCTAAGCAACTCTATAAATTGTTTTAGGATTTTAAAAGAGGAAGGTATTACTTTATACATATCGTCGGTATAAGATAGTCTCCTATCCGTACTGCCACTGAAGTTAATCATATACAACTCATTTTACCAATAGATAGACCGTTTATGTTGATGTATTTATGCGCTTCTAGTACTTTCATAGCTCTAACTAGAAACGATTCGCGGCAACAACATACAGGGTGTCCCAAAATTCAACGATAAGCCAGTGCCAGTGCATCACCAGATCGGTACCTGCATAGGAAAAAATAATAAAAAAAATCTAGCTCTTTTAGTTTAAAAGTTATGTTAACTTATTTGAATTTAATTGTTCTTTGATACCCGACCCCATTCAAATACCCACTGTCTCTTGAGCTATAAAGATATCCCTGCCTTTTTATTTGTAATGGGTAGCTTAGTAACATAGCTAATAATTGCAGTTGAAAACGGGACCTAAATATCTGTAGTTTAAGTATAAAAAAATAATTACTTTAACTGTTTGCTTGAAATTTTCGAATATTTTAACTTTTCATCAACTTTGTCATGCTAACGTGAAAAAAAATGTATGGAGGGTACCGTGGCATGTTGTTACAAAAGTTGGCGCATCTCATCGAGATTCTAAAATGGTACAATGTTATGGTAGAAACATGCAAGAACCCTGTTAATATTTTTTTCAAGTACTGAAAAGGATTATTTTACATAGTTTCAAAGAACTTTACTAAGTGTCCAAACAAGTGTTTTAAGTTACAAATTTGTGTACAATTACCTTTATTTACACGTTTTGAGGTACGAGCGTATTAGAAATCTACTATTAATAAGTCGGAGTGCAACATCATCATCACCATCACAATCACAGTAGAGAAGAAACAAAAACTAATTATTTCGATTAAATTCTGTCTAGTTGGTGGTGGTGATGCTCATGTTGGTTTAAATAAAACTCATAATTGTTATTTTATTTCAGTAAAGTTAAGAAATAAAGTACCCCAGGGGGTCCACTTATTATGACTTTACTACCTGTTTCACTCCGACTTATCAATAGTGTCTAACACGCTCGTACCCCAACACGTGTAAATAAAGGTAATTATACACGAATCTGTAACTTAAAACTTGTGTAAACACTTAGTAAAGTTCTTTGAAACGATGCAAAATAATCCTTTTCAGTACTTGAAAAAAATATTAACAGGGTTTTTGCATGTTTCTACCATAACATTGTACCATTTTAGAATCTTGATGAGATGCGCCAACTTTTGTAACAACATGCCACGGTACCCTCCATACATTTTTTTTTCACGGTAGCATGACAAAGTTGATGAAAAGTTAAAATATTCGAAAATTTCAAGCAAACAGTTAAAGTAATTATTTTTTTGTACTTAAACTACAGATATTTAGGTCCCGTTTTCAACTGCAATTATTAGCTATGTTAGTAAGCTACCCATTACAAATAAAAAAGCAGGGATATCTTTATAGCTCAAGAGACAGTGGGTATTTGAATGGGGTCGGGTATCAAAGAGCAATTAAATTCAAATAAGTTAACATAACTTTTAAACTAAAAGAGTTAGATTTTTTTTATTAATTTTTCCTATGCAGGTACCGATCTGGTGATGCACTGGCACTGGCTTATCGTTGAATTTTGGGACACCCTGTATATCTAGTATCCGCTTTAAGATGATACTGTTTTGTGACATTCTTGGAACGTGACAATAGCACGAAAGCATACCCAACGTGCGCTTAGAAGCGAAACGTGCCTTCCCCACTTCCGATGCAATTGTTAATTTGACACGAGCGATGTCCACGATGACATGTACTTACGAAATGGCAAGCCTCATAGTGCAAAACAATACTAAATTAATACAAGCGATTGTTTAATCCTGTATGTTATTAATTATCAAGTCTATTCAAAGATATGATAACATTATTACCTTCTTCATTAGACCAAGTTCGTGGTAAAAACAGATTTTGATTCGACGTTTTTTAGCGTGACAAGGTCTAATGAAGCTGTAGTGTTAGAATAGTAAAAAAAACGTTGTATATTGTGTAAACTTAAAGGTTACCTGGTATTGCCGAAAACATAAGTATCTAATAATTTAAATTCAAATCCTCTTTATTTAATAACTTAATGGTCGGTTTACGGGCAATTAGCATTCATTCAATTGGAGTTATAATCTCCGTCTATGTTGTAGGTACGAGCTTACTGTTACTGTATTTTTATACATATTACCTGTACGATGCCTGATAGGCAATGCTCCAAATGTTCCCGTGCCGGTTTTGCTTTCAAAATACAAGTTTCGCTTCCGTAAAATATAAAATAAATCGAATCTTTACTGGTTCATACAAATATGTTTTTATAATAACAATGTAGAGATAAAAAAATACTCGTTGCTGACTTAATATGAACAAGTTATTCCATCATTTCGTCCCCCTTTCTCTCAGCCATGTGGTGTGACGTAACGCTCGGAATTCACTTTAATCACTCATTCTGTATGCGAAATCTGCAAACGTTCTTGATTTTTAAGGACGGTGAGTGCCGCAACTCGATTACATTGCTCGCACTTCCGCCAACCACGTACATACGAGGTGCCTTGTACAGAACATTGTATGCAGGTGTCTTAAAAATGGGCATATTCAATAAACTACAATATATATAAACACGATCTATAAATACGAATCGGATAAAGAGAGAAAAAATGATGAAAAAAAACTATTCGTATCCAATAATCTATTATTGAAATCCGTGTTTAATGTTTGCCCATGATAAACTTAGAAACTACTGCAGCAACAAAGTGTAATTTGGTTCACATGTGAAAATAAGATCTCTATTTTTTTGGTTCAATATTTGGTAGAGTACGTGTGAAGTTGGCGCGCTTCGCAAAGTCGCTAGTGTTCTAAAAGGATACGTCATTATCATTAGTGATCTTTGAAACTGCTTTAGCGACACACTCTCTTTGCATGCAATCTCGTAACACAAGAAAATCAGGCTAGAAGTACTAAATATACATATCGATTGACATTTGCATTCCGCGTCTACGTATTTTTAATGCTTTATGTGTGGTTACGTTCGCTTCACATTAATATTGTCAACTCTTGATCTGTTTTTTTTTCTTTTGCGCAAATCGTCATGTAATCAACATTACTAGACTGATTTAACGATGTGGTCCAGATTATATTTATGTAATAAAACGCTTATTTACCAAAATATAATTCCCAAAGAAACAAAATTTGGATAACTCCAATTCACTAGATATATATGACAAATGGGACTAATATAATTCGGTCTTAATAATTTGCACGAATAAAAGACTAAATCCATGTATTTGTAACAGTTTTTTGTGACCGTCATTTTCTGACTGCAGTTAAAAAGGTTGCTAAAGAGTTTAAGGGCGTTAATTAAGGTCTCTGTTTATATTAATTATTTTTAATTGGTTTAATTACTAAAAATTAAGCAATTAATTTAATCTACTACCGACCATCTTATTTTGTTAGTAATAGATTAGTGATAGTAAACATGTTTCCAGACCACCGACCTTTAGTTAAATCTTAATCTCTCTTCGCTTATTCTTACGTAAACTTAATTTTCATAATCTCTAAAATTGTTAAAACTTTAATGATTATTATAAAAAAATTAAATACGCCTACAAGTCGGTGCTGACAACGGACTAGCTTAATGTAGTGGTATTGTAGCTATATTTAATCTCGCGATTTTTGTACTATTGGGCATAGGAACGTTAACAAAACCCGCGTTCGCTTGAAAATAGCCATATACGAACAATAGCAACGTTACATTCACCGCGCCTTACCCGATGTTTAATAGCCTAATTGTTGATACACCTCGCTTCGCACTTTCAATTAGTTCAAGTACCGCGTAATTAATACAATAGAGTCAAATAGAATGTATTAAACTATAGACATCAATTCATTATTTATGTATTAATAGTTCTTGGACTTTTAAATGAATTATCGAATGTGACAAACCTAAGCTTATCAACGTACATAATATATGTTAAATTCTAATATTTGACGTTTCCCTTTGTTGCAGATTTTTAGTTGCCAGATAGAACCCAGCAAACATGGAAACCGTTTATGATTGGTACAAAGACCTCATAGACAACAAAAGTGGTAAGTTTATACATAATATTTACAACGTTATATTGTTTATTCTGACCTAAAAACAATTATAATTGTTCCCCGACGTGCTCAGCGTATTATGGAATATCGTTTAGTCTGACCTGCATAACACTTAAAAGCGTTATTAAATTAAATCTTTGGCAGACTACAAGTATAACAAAATTATATTTATTAACACGCGACTGCGTGACTTATAGACCTTAGTTTATTTAGGTTAGTTTTACATATGTATGAATAAACTGTGTTTGATCATACTAGTTCAATATGTAGATCATTATTCGTATCATTTTATTGCAAATCATCAGAGCATAAATTACATAATTACTATAATAATTAATAGTAATTTCACAACGTTCCACAAACTGGATGTTAGTTTTAGGCGGATCGAGTCGAATTAACTTTCGTTTGACCGGCGGAGGCTGGCATCGTCATCGGAGTTTGCTCAACTATATTACGTAAACGACGCTGATCTAAACTCAGCTGATGTAGCATCACTACCGTAACGTAGCCCCCTCCCCTGCTGCACGCCACTAGGTTACGACTGGGACTTTCCATAAGCCCGACTTTTTTACTAAGCGTGCATCTGGAACACGTAACATCTTGTGCAATGACAAACAATAACATATCAATATGTGCAAGCGTGTTTAAAGTTGTCTATTTAAATCAATTGTTGATATAAATTCACCCTAACTGTCTTGACATCCCTTCATCATCATGTTGTCCTTACCCCTTTATGTGGGCTCGACATAACTGTTATTGAAATCACTTTGTTTTTTCAAATTGTGTGCTTAGAACCGTTTACATTAATAAATATTAGTAGATACACAAAGGGAAGGAAGGTTTTATTCGTCATTCTAATAAATAGAATAAAATTATTAGCATAATGATTAATAAAACTTTGACCTCTGTATTTAAAAAAAAAACAATTTACGTTAACTTGATTGCAAATAAGGTAAGGTTAAACAGAAAAATCAGTGCATGTTCCATTTATCAATTGTCACATTAAAAGTGTGAAAAAGCAATAATGAACGACTAAAAGCATTACTTTATACATAATATATAAACTACATAAATACATGCAAACTAATTCATTATTGTTTATTGAATTAGCATTTTGACGCAAATATTTTTACATACATTGGCGATGGGTGCAAAAAAGACACGACCTTTCAAACGCAACCCCCCGTAATTACTTGTAAATATTTTTTACTCCCATTCGAATATTTTGTCATGAATAAATTCTGTTAAAAAGGGTTGTTAAATGTAAAATGATATGGTAATTTCATTTACTACTGTAAAAATTATATAACTAAAAAAATAAATGCAATAAAGCAAAGGTATACCATCTAGTAACTTCAGACATAATTGCATACCTAACGTTATATTTTATTTTAAATTAACTTGAATGTACTTAGAGGATGACAAATGGAATATTAACAATTCCACGGTAAAGTAGTTTGCACAGTGATTGCTGGATATAGTTAGATTGTCATTTACATATTTACACTGGTACTACATTAATGGTAGCACGTTCTTAGAAGTGTATGAATCTAAACATGTACATTTTTATGTATATTTTATGGCAACCAAGGCTTGGTGACGACCAATTCTCAAATGATTTAATGATCATATGTCATACTACGAAATATTGTTCATTTAAAAGGAGTTAATTATTTTAAATCACGGAGTAATAACACTGCGTTTGGAAGCGATTAGGATAGGGCGCTCGGTGAGGCTCCCGAGACGGCCAGTAGGTGTCGCGGTTGCAAGAGCCCATAACGCCCATTATATGACCAAGAGGAACAAGAAAGGGGAGATCCCCAAATACCTAATGTGCTCCCTCGAGTGCCCAGTTCCAAAACGAGATTTCACCTTGGTTAATAAAAAGTGTGCTATAGGATAAAAAAAGAGGATATGTCATTTGATGAAATCAACTGCTTAGGCCGCACCATAGGTAGATGTGGTTGTTTATTTTTATTCTGAATCACAAACACTTCGGAAGAAATCCTCAGGTTCTTATAGATGCGGTTATGAAGTAGAGTTTATTATTAAATATTTCCTATAATTAGTTGTTCAGCTTTGCATTATTAAATTTCATTTTGTTTGCTAAGTTAACAAAATAATTTTGGTAGGAGCGGCTTGTTAATTAAATTAATGTGTCCTCCAGGGACATTTCATGTTCAGTTACTATAAAGTTGCTCTATTAATCTTTATTAAAAAAAAAAGTTTACGTATTTTTTACAAATAACGGAATTTGTGTCAATGTCTTTTTACTAAGGACAAGGTTTTTCTTTTGCTTTTTTAGTAAATTTCAATTTCTTAGATTTGTTTTTATTTTTTAAATATATGACTTTAAACTTTCGTGATTTTTACTAACATATTGTTCGTAATATCGGGAGCTCAATCAGCTAAATCGTGGTAAGAACCTCGTTTCTTACGAACTATACTAAATATCGTAGAATCAAAGTTTTTTAGCTTAAGTTTACATTTTACAAGTGGAACTTAAATAATTTAAGTCAAACATCCGTATGTTAAGTGTAGGAGGAAAATATTTACATTATACTATACAGAGTTACTCAGACTATATTCTGAAATGATATAATATAAAATAATTAAACAAAAGACTAATTAATGTATAAAAAATACTCGGAATTCATATTTTTTTATAAGTCAAAGGTTTTTTGTCTTAAGTATTTTTTATGATTTTTTGTGTGTTGCCTATGTGTATCAAAATGACTTAATATAAAATAACAATTAATTGTTCTTTGAAAATTGATAAGTCTGTTGTATGTCAAAAAAAAATACAAAAACATATAAGACTGCAAATCTTGATAATTAAACCTCAATTAACTTTATTCTTACGTCTATCACATGTTTTCTTAGTAACTAGTAATAAAATATTGTAATTAATGTTTTCAGATTTTAATTTTGCTTTAAAGTCATTAGCAACCTTCTGTTATAAGTACTAAAATCTTTAAATAATTTTATCGCCTTGTTCTTATATTCATTTGCGCTTTATACGATTTTTATTGTATTTATAAATTATCTGAACACAAAATAATGTAATGATATTCCACTTACGAACTGGCAAAATTATTTAATCTATAGATTAATTTTTTTACCCACATAATAGTATAACCTCTATAATGTTTCCTTCTGAGTAAAATGTTCGTGAAATATCGTGGGCCCTCTTGTATAAATGTAGCTATTTCCCACTTCTTCCTTAAAAGAATGCATCGAAAAAAGAAAAGAATAAAGCATATCCAATAACCGATCGAAAGGCACGTTCTATGCGGGGCTCGAGTGCAACTCACAAGGGATGAATACGTTGCTCTGTCTAGTCGGCACTTGCCTACACTCTCTACCTTTGTACCCAGACTCTTCTAGATACAAAGCGGACAGCGAAATATCACAGCATAGAGTAGTATTAAATATGTTACAGTTTCTTTTTTTACTCTTAAGCCTTGTTCGCAATAAGGAAGTGTTTTAGTCGTGTAGCAAGTATCCGAACAAACGATTTACTTAACAGTGGTAGAGCCCGCTTTAACATCTTCGCACGAATTCTCCGGCTCGCTCGGTGAAGTACCACGACTACACAGAAAACAGACGTCAAATGGAAGCGATTCGGTGTTTAGTCTGATGAGTGTGGTGCCGGAGGACTAATTTTATTCCACTTTCCCTTCCTATCCTTTTCTTATAAGGAAATAATGGGATGGGGAAGTGGATTTGGTGGGGCAGGGGACGCATGGGAAGAGGAATTGTCCTCTTACTGTCCGTATTCTCCCACGTAGACTAAGGGAACGCAACGCAACTATTGTACAATTGCAAATGTCTATGGGCAGCGTTCGCTTCGCTATTTTAGCGAATCCAGGGGGCCGCTTGCTCTTTTGCCACTTTATAATATAAAAAAAAATATTCTACTAAAATGTTGCTGTTCGGACACGTTAAGTTACTAAATTACTTGCTACTCAACTAAAATACTATCCTGGTGCGTACAAGGTGGCTATGATTACCGCAATAGGCATGATTTCCTAAAAAAATAAATTTACTTAATTTTTATGACTTTTATCGAAATGCAAAGTTTTATAGGTTTTAATGGACTTTGTCATAGATATGATTTCCCAGTAACTTCTCTTGTATTCACGGTAGAAATTCGGAATACTAGTAGGCAGATAATTTAAATTCATATATTCTTTTTTGTTTTAGATCCCCGAGTGAACGACTGGGCGATGATGTCGTCTCCATTGCCAACGTTAGCCGCTTGCTTGTGCTACGCCTTTTGCGCCATCAAATTGGGACCAACATTAATGGCCAACCGCAAACCATTTGAACTTAGAAATATACTCATTGTTTACAATTTCGCTCAGACCGTTTTCAGCGCATGGATATTTTACGAGGTAATTATTATTCATTGACTATAAAATATAATATTAAAATACTTTTATCAAGTATTTTATTTATCACGAATGCGTTATAAATCCTTATCCATATTACATTACCAAAGCCAATAAAATATTTACACAAAATATCAATTGATTTACATTGCTTTTTAAATGTAAATTATCGATTATGATAAAAAGCTTTTAATGAATAATAATCAATAATAAGCAATGGACAAAATCACTTGATATTGGCCTTGTCCCTGAATACGTTCCCAACCGTACGTGTTAAGACACTTATGCACTGGCACAAGTGCGACTCTTTAAGGCCAGTCTCGCGACTATCAGGTTATTGGAAAAATTAGTATAACGATTAAGATGGTATAAATTAGTAGTACTTCACTTTTATCTTTTCTTCGATTTTTCTGGAAATTCTGAAGAGTGAAGCTACTAAAATGACTTATTGCTGTAACTCCAGTGTTATTTTGTTATTGTCATCAATAAAATTACATGGCAATGTTAAAATATTTTTTTATTTTATAAAAGTAACTGATTGAACTAATCAATTTTTCTTGTTTTTGAAAATATGGCCAGGTTTTACGATATAAACCATGCGTATGTTACGTCTATAGTTAGATAGTTGATGAGATTTTAGAAGAAAAAAAAAATCTAGTTACAATATAGAATTTTAGTAGATTCTAGTCGATGGCGGGATTAATGTAAATGGCGCCAAAGTTTTTGTGTACTTTAGTATTCGCATTTTAAAAGCTAATATTTTCGTATTTTACTCGAGATGTTTAAAAAAAATTTTGGCACATTTTATGGTGCAACACATTAACGAATGTAGGCCGTAATGTTTGTATTTTCAAAGGCACGGTCAGCATCATTAATGAATCGCCAGCGACCTACATGCAACTCGTATGAATTTTAATCTATTATTTCCTAACCGCACTCACTACGTTCATGTTACGTCTATGCCACTATTAATAATTACTATTTGATCCTGTTATATAAGATCGTTTCTAAGGAAACTTGCTCGCTCCGAGTATGAATTTCAGATGATGTACTTTATATTCATTATTCGCTTTTCGTCTTCACTTATGCAAAGAGCAAAGATTAATTTGCTAAGAAAATAGTGAACCAATTTTCTTGTGCTGGATAAAGCTATGTTGGACTCAAATTAGTAAAACAATAGGAGATAAATATATCCCAATCGCGGACTTTTCTGTAGCACATTTAAAGAGCTACAATTCGTTAAAACGTGATTTTTATATAGGCCCTATAGTTTCGCCTACGTAAGCCAAGAAAGCAAATTTGTCTCGATTCTTGACAATTTTTCGGCCATTATTAAGAATAACTAAAAAATTACTGAATAGTTTTTCATTTTGTAAAAAATGGGATCAAATGACACGCGGCACCTTTCGAATGAAAAAATAATTATGAAAATCGGACAACCAGGAGGAGAGTTTTTAGCTAACTACAAAAAACATAGACGAATTGAGAACCTCCTCCTTTTGGAAGTCGGTTAAAAATGTTAGGTAAAGTTGGGTTTCCATTGCGAAACATATCTTGAAGGTAGATAGCAGAGATTTGTATGTTTGTAATAATATTCGCAGTATCTGATGAGCGGTTGGCTAGGTCACTACAACTTCAGGTGTCAACTCGTCGACTACTCGCGACACCCCCGAGCTATGAGAGTAAGTAAACACATTATTATTATTAACAAAAATTTATAAAGCAGCTTATAAAGACATCTGACATCGGACATTTGCGGTTCCTCTGGCGTTGCAGGTGTCCGTGGATTACCTAACTTAGGCGATCCGCTGCTCGTTTGCCCCCTTCTCATATAAAAAAAAAATAAAGAATAACCAGAAATTGTAACTGAATTATTGAATCATTTTTTATTATCATTAACAAGGTTTGAGTTTGTTAACAAAAACTTTGTTAGATTCAACTCAATAATATCGTCTTTAAAACAAGAATTCAAAGCAACTTTAAATTAATTTTGTGGGACGGTAATTACAGTTTTTTTTATTGTTTTATTAAATAATTATGTAATGCTGAACAAATTATGCTCGAATTTTCCATTCTTAAAGCAAATCGGAGCAAAACAAGTTAATGATCATTGTTCTAAGAAAAAAACTTAAAATATGTATTTAATGTACACTTTTGAGCGACGTATTTCTGAATATAAAATTAAAGTTCGTTAAAAACGTTACATTATGTTTGCCTATACCATAAACTGTTGATATTCTATGATCTATGAATTAGAGTTATTAAAACGTAATATTATAACAAATATAAAATAAAAATAATGAGTTTTTGAAACATTTTTATTGTACAAGACCTGTCTCTTAGTTAAATTATTCCAAAAAGTTTTACAGAAGACTTCACAAAAAAGGTTTGCAAAAAAGCTCAAATTAATAAAATAAAATAATATCAGAACAACATTCTAAGTAAAACATTAGCCGCTTTATTCCGAAACGAGAATCAGCGTTATGACTGTTGTACTTTCTATGTTTGGTACTGGTACATTTATAAAATTTATTCCAAAATACAGAACATCCTTGTTCCTTGTACTTCTTATGATACATAATTTGGTCCAGTGAGACCACTGGTCTATCTTATTTAGTTCCGAGTGTGCTCCATTATCGTATAAACGACGACTGGTTGGTCCTCGTTTATCGCTGTATTTTATACATTTGTTCGGAATAAGGCGGTAAGTAATTTAACCACGATCCCGCAAAAAGTTCGATTTTGAATAAATGAATAATTAATTTACAGTCTACATCGTTCATATGAACGTAGACTTAATGAAGGTAGGGTAAATACCCTATTTAAAAAAATATATATGGCACGTGAAGTCACTGATATTATCTACTCCAACAAATTAAATAAAATATTATTTTTAGAAGAATTAAAGGAATAGGCATAATTTAAAATGTAAATCCGTATATGTGTACAATATCGTGATTTTTAAAAAGACCAAAATAAATATATTTTTATTTAGCAATGGCTCAAATTCCAATGACTCAGTCGTGATATACCGTCAAACCTGGATAAAGCAGACACAAAGGTGTAGACATAAGCGAAAGACATTCTCTGATCCCGACGAGCTACCTCCATAAGCGAGAAACTCGGATTAGAGAGAAACCTCTATAAGACAAATACCGCGGTACCTTGGACTATCGCATATCTAGTTTCGACACTATGTGTATATAAATACAGTTTAAAAAACTTTCCTAATAAAGCATATTTTTCGAAAAGATGGCGAACACATGCTGGTGGTACTACTTCAGCAAGTTCACTGAATTCTTCGACACGCTGTTCTTTGTGTTGAGAAAGAAGAACGAGCACGTGTCCACTCTGCACGTCATCCACCACGGCATCATGCCGATGTCGGTCTGGTTCGGCCTCAAGTTTGCACCGGGTAAGTCCACAAAGCTGTAACAAACTATTTTTAATATACGTTACTAGCGACCCGCCCCGGCTTCGCACGGGTGCAAATCGGTATAATGCTGATACTAAATACTGCAGCGCTTGCAAAGTTAGCGCTAAAAATGTGTTGATTTATGACATTATATTAAAAACCTCTAAATTATCAGTGTTACTCTACTATATTGTGAATGTATTATACATGAAAACCTTCCTTATGAATCACTCTATCTATTTAAAAAACCGCATCAATATCCGTTCCGTAGTTTTAAAGATTCAAGCATACATAGGGACAAACATAAAAAAGCGTTATTGTTTTATAATAGGTAAGGATAAGAATAATGCATGCAATTTATATAAAACACAGCTTGCAAAACATTTTTTTTTTTACTGTACCAAAGTTGACAATTCGAAAGGCTCATGTATAAACTAAAACTATCATAACATATTAACTTTGATATATTCGTAGATGTTTAAAAATACTAAGAATACTAAGATTTTATATTTGTATTTTTATTATTAATACTACGCTTATTTCACACGACCTTCTTCATATTCATTTGCAAATAGACCAATTGGAAAAACCTCTCACAGAAAAACCCGATTCATATTAGATATTTTACATTGTATTTAATACCGAGTATATTATATCTTTATAATAAATACAAATTACTAGGTAATATTCCATTTATTCAATACAGTATAAAAAAACACTTAAAACGTAAAAAATATAGGCAGATTTTTTGTATTACTCAACTGACTACTTAATTTTTCAGATTTATGTGCGTCAAGATTTTTTTTACATTCGCAATAAACGTGAAATGACTATTATTTTTTCTCATTTGTCAAAACAAGTAGTTGACTTATGTTTGCGTTGACACTTTGAACATTGTAGGGTACTGCGCAGTTGGCATTAAGTAATAGTGTTTTTTTTTATTAAAAATATACATTGCTTCAAGTAAAGGCAAATAACATAGCCTATGATATTAAAAAAAACCGAACTCTTTTTTTATATAATTGCACATAACCCACCTATTCTCTTTGAAAATCCATAGATATACATTTTTTTTTATTTACTAACAAACAAAAATATGTTTCAATGTGTTTCGGTAACGAAAAACCGAAGTAAAATTTGCTTCAACAATCTCGGAATTAAACTGTCACGTGATTAATACAAATAAATATTTATTTATAACTCTTATTCCGGTTTATAAAACTTTATTTTCCGGTATACAAGGCAAATATTTAGACTAATTTCACGGTCGATACCAGGCTTAATATGAATAAAATTAATTAACTTTAATGTTAACAATATTAAAATTATTTTATAACGTGCTAAATAAATATGACAAAATGGTTAAACAGTAGTCAGCTACTGTAGAGCTATGAGCTATAAGGAAGACTTTAGAATTGACATATCTCTCTAGTTCATGCTAAATGTATGAGTAAATATTAAGTGGTTTTTATATACTGTTTGTACTTATAATAACAAGGTATGAGCAAATCGACGATATTAACTGAATGAATACATTTTTATATGATTTATGTGCAATTCAAACATTACCAAGTATAAAATATTAACCATATGTATTTAATATAAAATAAATATAAACTAGCAACTCTTTCGCACTTTATCTATATTAATATTATAAACAGGAATACTTTGTATTTTTGTATGTATCGAAGTAACTCAATAACTATTGGGCCGATTTCAAAAATTATTTCACCATTAGAAAGCTACATTATCCTCGAGTAACTTAAATGCTATATTTGAATTCCACGCAGACGAAGTCGCGAACAACAGCTAGTTGTATATAAAATAAACCGGTTTAATTTAACTGTTAATGAAATAAAATTCTAATATTTAACCTTAACCACTTCCCGTAATCTTATCAGAAGCGAAGTTATAAAACTCGTTTTCAAATCTTATATTGCCTTACATTTCGATAGATAAAATCAGAAGTTTAAGATATATTGTAATTTTTTATTCCTACATATGCTAAAAAATGCCTCATAAAGCCGGCTAAATCCGTAATATCTGGGAGTATCTGCTCAGTTTTAACTGTACAGTTCGACTGTGCAGTGAGAAAACTGATAGTCGGTAGCCGGCTTAATTGAACAAGTACATAATATACTGCTATATTTACTAGTTTATATATCTATATGTCACAGTTAATGTAATGAATGTAGTAAATATAGACTTCCTGTCATTATATATTGAGATATCTTGGCATGGAATTTGTATTGACATATGTAATATATTGCATTTACCTGTTATAAATCATTACTATTGCTTTTGAGTGAGTTATAAAAATTTAAATAGAAACTAATGAAATGAAATGAAATGAAATGAAATATATTTATTGCCGGAGACAAATTTACAATAAATTAATTTACTAATGTGCGAAATAAAAATTAAATTGAAAGGCGCTAATATAATTATGAAAATTAACAATAATATACTAAACCACGCGGTTATTGATACTTCCCTAAAAGCAAGAGAAGGTTAAAACATAACGTTTATGTTTTCCTTACTTCTTTAATTAGCATATGCGTAACGGTCATCGTATTTTGTCAAAACAGTTCTATGTTTACTTAGTATTTTTTTAGCAACTAAAGTCCGCTACGTTCAAAACAAACTATTTTTTTTGCTACAAATGAAGTAAGTGCTAATGGTTTTAACGAAGTTCAATATACTACTTCACCGATGCTAATATCATAAAATTAAAATATTTGAGTTTTTGTAAATAATATTTTGAATGCAAAAGTTACGATAAATGGATAGGTGTTTAATATCTAAGAAATGGCTTAATGGATCTTAAACATAGCCTGGAAGAACAAGCATATGCTATAATTAAGTATTTTATTTAATTCCGTGCGGATGGAGTCGGTTATGACAGCTAACCAATAAACTTAAAGACTATTTTTTTATTTCCGAGTGGACGAAGTCACGAGCGACAAGTAGTATATTAACGTGGTGTGTCATTGTCACAGGCGGTCACAGCACATTCTTCGCGCTGCTCAACACCTTCGTGCACATCGTGATGTACTTCTACTACATGGTGTCAGCCATGGGTCCCAAGTATCAGAAATATATCTGGTGGAAGAAGTACCTCACCGCCTTCCAAATGGTAAGTCTAGAGTAACTATACAAAGACAAATTTATGAATTATTTTATTAGTGTTAGAGTCTAAGCAACATGCGTGGCATCGAACGCAATAGGAGCAAACAGAAGATTGACTTGAAGTGAGGCATTATCATCCGCCTTTTATCTTGTCCTCTTCCTCTTCCCATCTTTTTTACAAGATAAAGACGCGAAGAGCAATTAGATTCTGGAGATAGTTGGGTCTACGGTTAGAGGAAATATTTTCTTTACAACCTCTACCCAATAAACGTAGGCAACGTGTGGTACTAGTATAAGATGCAGGTTCTGTTTATCCCAAAGTAATGTAAAACCTTGGTCACAATAACCTTGTACAAGTCATAATGGAGCATGTTTGAGTAATGTCAATGGACTTTAAGCGTGGAGTTATTTATTGTTTTAACACGCGCTTTGATTAAATATAATGATGGGTCAGACTCAAACCTTGTACCCTTCGCTATTTACATATAAAACAATTTCAATGTAATAAGTACATTATATGTTATGTTCAAAAATGAATATTTTATTAATATGCAAATATGATTTGTTATGCAATATTAACATAATATTATTTGTAAGGTTTTATTAGATAAGGAAACGATCAAGGAGGGTAACTTTTTTAACAATGCTTGTAACATATGTTAAATACTAGTTTATTATATTGAGTTAAATTTTCCCTAATGCTAAACAACTGCTTATTATTTAATCTTAAAATCTGAGAGATTTTAAATCCTTAATCAACCACAAATGGTATACTTAATTTCGAAGAAAACAAAGTAAAAACAAACAGAAGTTTTTTTTTTTTGTTGGCAATGCGTGGGCCGTCCTCCAACGTGGTCAGACGACTTAGTGCGCGCAGCGGGAAGTCGTTGGATACGGAAGGCGGAGGACCGCATTTTGGAACGCATTGAGAAAGGCATATGTCCAGCAGTGGGCAGAAAGAGGATAATGATGATGATACAACAATATAATTGAAAAAACTTTTCTGTTTTAGAAATATTACCAAACAGTTTCGACTTAGGGTTGTTCAAGAAAACAGATTATTTCTTCTTAAAGGTTGGCAATGCAATACATTAGGAACGTTTCTCGTTTGCCGCCCCCCTCGACCCCCCGTATTCAAAAAAAACGTATCATTTGTATAATATGGCTTGTATTGTATCAGGTCCAGTTCGTGCTGATCTTCAGCCACCAGCTGCAGGTGCTGTTCCGGCCGTCGTGCCAGTACCCGCGTCCCTTCGTCTACTGGATCGCGATGCACGGCTTCCTCTTCCTATTCCTCTTCTCAGACTTCTACAAGGCGCGGTACAACAAGGCCGATAGGAAATCCAAGACTAGTAATGGACTTTGTATGGTAAGATATTTTACGTACTTTTATCCCCCATTCACACGAGCGCTTTTTTAACGCGCGCCAAAAATGCGTTGATGGAATAAATTATTTTCCATGTATCTATTCACACGGAGCTTTTAAATTTTTATCCTGCAGTGTTGCATTTTGAACGCTGAACGAACGAAACAAGATTCATTTTCGACGTTAAAAAGCATCCGTGTGAATGCAGGCTGTCACGCAAAAAACGGCCTTACGCCAAAGCAAAGTCTATGTTTTTTCCGCGAACTCGGCCTAATGAAGTCCTAGGGTTATTGTAACACTGTTCATTTTGTCTGTCAGCGCTGACAATGAGGTTGCTGTCAGCCAACAAAACCACTTTACCATAGGGTTGTAAGAGTACCAGAAACCCATATGCTTGTATGATTATATATGGATGTGGTTTGAAAATATATTACTAAAAGGTCCATAATCTGCTTACCTCTTTATTGTGTTGAGTATTCTATCATTTACTCGTTAATAAGCTTCCTAATTTGGATTCAATTATGATGATCTATATTTGAATGAAGTCCGGTTATTATTTTTGTCTTGTAACCATTGCTCATGTGACAGTCACCTTTACATGACACTAAGCGATATTTACATTATCATTTATTATATTTAGCTGAACGTCCTTACTGAAGTCATATAATCCTACCTATAAATGCGAAATTTACGATGTTTGGATGGATTTTTGAAAGTATCTCCAGAAAGATCGGTCTCGATTAAATTTTGAATATAGTCTAGGTACATTCGCTACTAAGCGATTCTATAGCGAACGTCACAAATGTATGAAACTGACAATGACGTTCGATATTGCATACGTGAGAAATGACTTATCGAATGTAATTTTCAGTTTCGTATATTTTTGTTGATTCAATCAGTGGTATCGCCGATCGAAAAGTATTTTGGGTGGCCTCCTGAAAGAACTCAGGCTGCTTACTATGTTTTTTATTAGTCCTTATGAGGCGAAGTCCCGGGCGTTATTTAGTTTACCATATTTAAAAATGTTAATAAATGTAAATTTTTATTTGAATATTTACAGGTTGTAATGAATGAGAACGGTTCACTGAACGGGAAAAACGGGTATAAACAAGAAGTAGCTTCAGAGGTTCCTAATTCGTACGCGTCCTCTGCAGCAGACGCCTTCGTGCGCCGGAGACCTGTCTCATAGTGTCCAGTGTTAGATCTAACTGGATTCTAGAACTTTCTAGAAGTATCTAGCTTTAACTGGAGTCTAGTTTCCATCTCACAAGGTGTTCGCTTTACTAGGTAAACTGTCAGGTGTGGTTTCATATGACAACTCGACACTCGAATCTTAGGGTATGCGAAATATCGTTAAGTAAATGTCTCGAATTAAACGTATCGCTTGATATGTATGATAAAATATTTTTTTGGTATTTTAATGAAATTATATTTAAAAATTGAATACAATCGAGATGTTGAAAACTGAAATTTATGATAAATTATTCATATGGCATTCCTGTGAGTTGAAATATGTTGTCGATAAATGTAAATATCGATACAATGTCGCAGCCCTGTATGCACAAAACGCTATAATACTTTCGTCGAAAGCCTTATATTGTTTAAGTACAAAGTTTTAAGAGGAAACTATTGAATTGTTAAATGTATTGTAGTTGTGTACGTGGCGGCCGCACGCACGTCATTTAAGGGTCACTTAAACAGTCGCTTAGTGGAAATATCTACACTAAGCAATGATTTCTACACTAAGGAAAGTGATCAATACTAAGCGGTGATATCTACACTAAGTGACTCCCTTAGTGATCGTTTAATGACTGCGGCAATCTGCATTTTATATCTAAAAATGTCTTCAACAGGACTCTTTCTTTGTATGTAAATATACTTTATTTTCTTTTATAGTATTTTATAGTTATTTAGGAAGTACATTTATTTACGGATAATGTTATGTAAATATTAATTTACTATGTTCACGAGTAAAATTATTTTTAAATGTTACCATAGAATCATTAAAGCACATCTATATCATTTTTAAAATAAACACAAGTTTTAAACAGTTCAAATAATAATAGTTTAAATTACTGCCATTCAAAATCGAATAATTTTACCTAAACGTCTTTTTGTATGGAAAATATTTACTAAGGTATTATGAAGGAAAACATCTTGATGTCTGCACATATTCGAAGAAATTCAAAGATATGTGTATTCACGCAAAATACGCGCTAGTCGTGGAGTGAAGGAAAATGGAGCCCAACATGAGTCGAACTGCATTATATTCTACATTACTAAGGTACATTTTAAGTAATAATTAAACGATTATGAGTGATCAGTAAGAAAAAGTACCAACATGTTCATGTTATCACGCGTTAAAATGTTTTTTTCTAGAAATTACCAAAAAAAAGTCACAAAAAAACACATTTCAAAATATTTTCACGCAGCACGGAGTGAAAAATATTGCTTATAAATGTTTTTTTAAAAAGGTTTATGACTTTTAATCTATGAACTGATGTTTTTTTTTTTAAAGTTTGTCGAATAAAATGGAATTGTATTAGCGTGGCTTAGATTTCTCGTTTAAGGTTCTTACACTGGGGTGGAAAGGAGAGCAGATTTTTATCGCAAATATGAACTTTATGACAATTTGACAAGGTTTAGTTTGACTTTTTTATGTTTTAAAGAATGATAAGAAAAATTAAACTTTGCTATTTTGTCATAAAGTTCAATTTTATTTGAAATAAATCTGCTTTAGTCTCCGCTCTCGGATACATTTTATATCTACAAGTGTTTATTATTGTTGTACCATTGATTATTGTTAATGCTTTAATTGCATTTGTATTGTACAAGGGGGCTACCAAGAGTACTTTTTGATCGGCTATATCGCTGATGGGATCGACAAAAATGTATGGAACTGACATTAACATTCGATAATATCTTTAACTGTCATGTGAGAGATATCGAACGTCAATGTTAGTTTCATACATTTTTGACGTTCGCTATAGTTTCGTTTCGTAGTGAATGTACTGTGGGTAATCCCCCATCTATGTTCTTGCTATGGAAATTATGTTTCGGTGTTGGATGTACACTTAGGCACTCCGTACACGAGACTACTCAAAATTTTAGTCTATTTATACGAACATTTGATATTTATTTGATAATAGATACTAAAATCGGATACTTCCGTAGCATCGTGTACGAAGGGCCTTACACATGTTATAATGAACGAGCGATTGATTCGGTTATATTATTTTTCAAACATAAACCTTACAAAATTAAGTATAAGAAATAAATATTTTACCCCATTCTGTTTTATTAAGGAAAAAAGTGGTAAGTATTTGGCAGGGGAAGCGATCTACGGGAAGGAGAAATATCTTATTTCCTTCCCTTCATGCATAATTTCACGTGACCGCTTATTCGTTTTACACCTGGTTAAAAAAACAATTATCAGTATAACTATAAAAAGTATTTTTGCTCTCACATTAGTGTGATATTTACAGAATCTATATTAGGCTGTGAATAAATGATATTGACGTTATTATTTTCGTTTCGTCGTCCAATTAGATTGACCGAAATAGCCTTTTTATCATATAGATATATTTAGACATATTTATAAATCAATATAAATAGTACTTTTAGAAGCATGTTTTTTTTGCTATATTTCTTTGATTTAGCTAATTTATTTTATATAAACAAATAGATCCAACTTAGTGTATACATGTTGACGAAATAATTAACTAGAAGTTATATATTCAACCCAAATAAGGAATGTAAACGAAGTCCCTTAAGTAACACTAATTAATACTAAAGAAAATTTAAAGTTTCTTGACTGTTCGCGACCGCGTGGTATATAAAAAAATATAACCTGTTACTCGGGAATAATGTAGCTTTCTAATGGAAAAAGATTTTTTGAAATCGGCTCAGTAGTTTTTGTGTTATTACAATATATAGGAATCAATCGCTCTGTACATTATGAAATGTGCAAAATCATTGCAAATAGTCTGGTACTTGTTAATTATTTGATCATGCTTTGAATGTTGTATGTGTTGCACCGGGGCGGAGCGAGCGGCACTGCTCGACACATCCTCCTCAATCATTTGCAATTTATTTATTATTTTAATAAAGTTTTTACAAATAAATTTGTTTATTTATTTCATGAGACATCCATCCAATAATATACACATACATTATTTTATTAAAAACTAGCTGTTGCTCGCGACTTCGTCCACGTAGAAATAAATTATATAGCCTATGTTACTTGGGGATAATGTAGCTTTCGAATGGTAAAAGAATTTTTCAAATCTACCCAGTAGTTCTTGAGTTATTTCAATACAAACAAAAATACAAAGTTTCTCTCTTTATAATATTAGTATAGATGAACTTCAAAAGTTCGCCGTGTGTTAGTTTTGAAAGTCGATAGAAGTGTCTAAAATGATTAATAGATAGCAATAAATCACTTTTAATTAATCATATCTGTACTTGAATAATATTTTTTATTAGATTAATGTATTATAATTATCTCAGTCTATTAACGAGGATTAAAATACATTTATAATGATTAATATTACTGATATAATGAATCAAAACAGATAATTATCATATACAATTATAATTTAATTTATATATGACTCAACAAATTACATTTTGTAATTTAATCTTGTCAATTCGGATTAAATGTGACTTATAAAAAGTCACATAAAGGTCTCTAAATTCACATCCGATTCGAAGGACCAAGTATAAGAAGTGACGGGAATCATATTTTAATGTTACAAAATATATACTAAGGTTAAATTAAATCAAAGAAATATTACTCAAATGAATATTGCCGATTTAGATTTTGAAGGCGGATTTGGCGATATTAATATGTAAAAAAATCTTAATGACTCAGAGCAAGAAAACACTATAACAAAACAAGACATTATAACAAGGGCATTACCAGTATAATATATCTTTGGGCATTACGTATTTCACAAATGTGCTAATTCGGAAATACTCGGAATTAATCTATGAGAATAGAATTCAATGATATTTCAATGAACACGTAACATGACACAGGCTGACCCACGAAAGATGTTAATCTAACCATCAAATATGAATATACTTAAGTAAATATTTTTACGATCCTTCAAAATGTTATATGACAGTGCAAAAAAATTGCGCTACTGTTTTTTACTTGAATATCATTTATCTAAATCAAACCATTTAGTAAAAATAAAAAAATACTAGTAACTATGGTTTCCACAACTCTGAAACTGAAAAATGTATAAAAAAATTACTATAACAAGGCAAATTTAGACAAAGAAAAATTTTGAAAATTAGATTATAAATGCATATGTAGTTCTAAACTATGAGACTGAATTATTCTTACTTTGTTACATGTTAATCTTTAAATATAAAAGAATATTTTTTTGTCTGTATTTTTCTTTTTATATCAGCTATAGTATAGATGACGCTCAACGGAAAGTTTTAATAATTGCAAAAGATTTTCCGATGTTCAATCTAATAAGTTATTCAAACAACTAATTACTTGTCAATATAACGGCAAACTCTCGTGTACAAATACACAAATAGGTATATCGTGATATACAAATGTTGGAAAGCTGTATGTCGAAAGCGGAGGAACGAATTCAGTGATAGGCATTGGGGTAGGCCTGTGTCCAATTGTGGTCAAACAAATGCTGATAATATATGTCATAGCGTTCAGTGACTACGTATTAACATTCTAGTATAATGGATCTCGCGTAAAATCTAAACTTTACATTACTGTTGGTCTACGAAATAAAAGGTGTGCGTAAGCTTTTTTAAATTAACACACGTCATTAAACAGTTAAACATTCAATTGTACCTAACGCCCAAACACGTGCCGTTTTTCATATACGTACCTGCATTATTATTACACATAACAGCTAACATTATTTATTCGCATTACTTGAGGAATTTCTTGTATTTTGACCTTATAACACGCATAATAAGCCGAATTATTAATGGTATGTAATTAATTAGTGATTAAAATAGTAATTAACATTTTTAGCCGTCATTTAGGCCAAAGGTGATGTTAATTAGGAGCTGGCAATATCATTGGTATGTCATTCTCTAGGATAACCTTTTATTGCCAATATTTCTGTCTTTAGCAAAAGAGAATCGGTATTCGACAAATCCTCGGGTCTTTGGATTGAGTCTTATTTGTAATTGGTTATTTTTCTTAATGGTGGTTCCTTTAGCCATAACTTGAAATAAATTAATGCATGTTATTAATTACCTGTTGCGGGTTTTTTTATAAACAACCTCCACACACGCGCGACGGGCCCCAGCTTGTCTTTAAATGTACCTAACTAAATCAAATAGGCACCTATAACCAATGTATTAACTGCGTAAAATATAACTTAGCTACTAATTTCAAATTATTTGTACTTATCCAATGTCAGCCGCTCTAAAATCATTCTAAAGATTTATTAACCTGTAAGCAAACAACTGCACGCTAAGATCATCGAACTTTAAACATGTAAACGATTTAAATAAACTTTTCTAACATAAAGTAAAATAATATTAATGGTAAGTTTGCGACTTAAAGAATTATAAACGTTTTTATACGTACAATTTGAAATCTCAAAGACCCGTACTGCTCAGGTCTTTGTTACTTACTGGGTTGAATGTCCTACTCGTGTCGCTTGATACGATTAAAAACTGACGATTTTTTTTCATAACCTTTCCGATGTATTTTGGAAAAACCAATGCACTTTAAACAATATAAAGTGTTATATAATTATATATTATTATACATTTTGGGTATTCATTGCGAAACACGAACTATATCAGCATAAAAAAGCTATTATAAGTATGCATCATAATCATATTCCATTATTTAGTATTACAAGCAATAAATTTTCCAAGAACCTATCATACAATAACAGTCTAGGTTCGTATTGAGCGGTAAAATCATTAATTAAATATATTGATGGCTTTGTGCTATAAGTGGGAGTTTGAACCCGCAAGATCTTGTGACTTTATCAAAATACAAAAGTGGCCTTCATTACTTTATTTTGTACCACATTTCCAGTATGATATTGTCGTCGATATGGGAATTAATTTACACCAGATTTATAGTACCTTTTTTTTAAAAAAAAAAAGTCAGGAAATGCATTTACGCACCCCTACGCCGGGCTGTGCAACGGCGTAGGGAGTGTGGGACTCGCCGGCAACAGAAGGTGACCGGAATACCCACTAAAACCTGACGGCCCTCAAACGTATTACGGCGGGGTCGCGGGCACTATGTTTCGTCCGCGACGGATTTTTAGTACCTAATTTAACAGTAATCAAGAACAACATATTTCCCGTACTAATAGGTGTATAATAGAGTGTAAATTGTTAATATCGAGCGTTCATAAGTTTTTTTTTATGTCACAAGATATTTAACACTGTCCATATTAAGAATAACTAGCAAGTATGAGTATAATCACTTTGATTTTTTTTTTCAGCAGAACATTTAAACACAATAGTACCTATAATAGGTAAAAACGAGCATGCAAGTCATATTATAGTGATAATTCCACATTTCTTTAAACTTCTTGAAAAAAGTTTGCGTGTCTCTTTAAATGACTCCTAACTAGACATAATTATATCCGACAGTTGATATCTATTTTTCATACAGCATTGTAAGGTGTCCATAAATTTTACTTTTCCCATGAAATTCACGGCTTCAGTCTCAAAGTATTGATACCTACTGCTACTCGCCGAGACCGTCAACATGATGTTTATAAAAAGAACAGGCTAATTGAGAACCTCCTCCTTTGGGAAGTCGGTTAAAAATAACAATCGAAAGAATTGTAGATTCAGGTAATATATTTTTTTATTAGCTCGCTTTTTGCCTAATAATAAAACGCGCAAATAATGTGCCACTTTTTTGCCTCATCCTCATCAAATCAAGCATTATTTGTGAACTACTGCGCTGAGCTGAGCCATCATTACTCATACTGAAAATAATAATCATGTTAGCATACCGAGATCACGCTAAAGTGACATTCAAGTGACAAAACCAAATGCGTCAAATGACAGACGGATTGTTAGCAAACAAATATCTGTAAATCATATGAGATTTTTATTCGTACTCAAGTTGTTCAACAACAAATATTGTATAAAAAACATATTTTAAAGTGTCACCATTATTATTGAATGTAAGATTTCCTCTAGCCTGGATAACATAGCAATCATTTTAAACGTTATATCGAACTTCATCATTTAGGTATATCTTTGAAGAATACACTGAAGTCAATCTATTTTCCCTATAACTCAGAACCTGTTGTTAACATAAGACGCAATTTGATATACTCGTAGACATCCATGTTACATTAAAAATGGGATAGCTAATTTATTACTGTACTTATAAATCCTTCTTGTATAATATGGCCTATAAAATACATTTTTATTGCTAAATTAATCATAACAATTATAACTATGACGCTTAGTTGAAATCTAGACAAGAAATATTCGAATATTTTGATAAATATCATAGACACGTCATCTCTGATAATATCTTTGGGTTACACGTGTTTTAGAATCACGTGAATATTTTTTACAAATAAATTCTGTCTAATATTGGAACAATTATCACAACCTGTTCGTATGCGTAAAATAAGAACCCGTCTAAAATGAGACATATAAACGGGCAAGTTTAAGAGCAAGCTACAAGCAGACAACAGGTATTTTAAGAAAACTAAAAAATTGTTCAGTGAGATTTCTACACCTTTAAAAAATTACAGACATTTTTTGCGTTAGAAAAAACCAGCAAACATCGATAACTTACCTCGTAACTTACCTATCTCATAATTTAGGTACATCACATTTAGGTACCTAACGATAGTAATATCAGAAAGAAAATAAATAAAGATTTATGCAATTTTTTCATTAAATTATCCCAAAAATATAACCACACTCGTGTATTAATCGCTCGCTTTAAAAGACAAACTTATTTCCTTTGACAAATAATATATGTCTTTTGAAACCACCGGATGCAAGAACTTTTGTTATATTTTGCTTTATACCTAGAGTTACTATCTTATGATAGCATCCATTCATGTAAAATCAAAATAAATAAATATGTAAATCTACATCCAATATAAGTAATAATTAAGTTACTCACTGGATATCACAAAGATGCGCCATCAAAAAGCAGATAAGAAAAACACGAGGTTAACCTTATAAATTGTAGATATCTATTGAAAATTATTTTTTGCTAATTAACTGCAAGAAACATTTCCTCGTTATAAAAAGATAATAGTTATGTTTTTAAAAATTTTTGAC
Organism: Papilio dardanus tibullus; assembly: GCA_013186455.1. Taxonomy (NCBI): domain Eukaryota; kingdom Metazoa; phylum Arthropoda; class Insecta; order Lepidoptera; family Papilionidae; genus Papilio; species Papilio dardanus. The sequence goes on from QDHC01001161.1 coordinate 923,921, forward strand.
GCCCGTGACCTTTGCAAGGAATTTGTACATATAAGTTGAATTTATGTACACAATTATGTTCAAAACATACTGAAGTAATAAATAATACATGCTTAAACAGTAGTGCGTCATCTCCAGGCCACTTAAGCCAAACAAATAGTAAAAGGTATATTTACAAAATACTTATGCGATGTTAAGATTTATAATTGAACTTAGAACTATGGTTTTAGAATTCAGTGATAAAAAAACTAGTTATTATTTATTTATAATCTGTTACTTTTGACAAAACTTAATAAGTTCATAATACAGATTTCCGTTGTTTGAATTTGAATTAAATTTATTTAATTTTTTATAAGTATGTATATTAATTTCTATTAAGCTATTATGAACTTTTTCTGTTCCTTCTCTCACAAACAAAAACTTCTGCATAGAAATATCAAAATGTCGTCTCCTATTTTATTGCGATTTAATTTCGTTAGGCACGAATTGAAATTATCGTTTGCATATAGCTTATTTATACTGACACTACGTCAATAATCATGTCCCTGGCTTTTTTATAGTAATTTTTCGGCATCCAAATAAATCTTTACTCGAGATCAAGACTGTGAAAGATGATCAACACGATTCTACCATTCTAGTCTAGTGAAGTAATTATAATATGATGTTGCCTTACCACACTGTGCTTTGTAATTTAATAAACTAGCTATAATTAGGACTACCTATAAAGTATTCAGGATTTCCCGCTCCTTGAAGCAGTTTTCTAATTACGCACGTTAAGGAAAATTAACTAATCTATAATTAAAGCAATATAGAATTATAATCACATTTAAAACTATTCCAACAGAAAAAGTAATTACATATTTATATTTGCCAAAGGTTTTATTACAAAACAAGTTATTAATCTAAAAAGAGATGCTAAAACATTGGACTTTACTAAGAAAAATATACGTATATAAAATATCTTCACCCTCATTTCTTAGCGAAAGAAGATAGAACGCAAATTTCTTAACAGACACCTAAGTCGCAAGAACCCGTAAAGCTTCTCCAAAGATTACAATTGTCAGAAGCAGATTGTAGCTTTGTAAGATTTATATTACAATTTTGATTAATGTGATTTATCCACACGTGTAATCCATAGTAAATAAATCATATCAATTACAATTAGGGTAATTATTTTAGAATTATCTATGACAATAAGTGTACAAAATTAAAACGGCAGCACGGCAGCTTATATATATACTTATTCGTTGGTGACTTACACTTTCTTCTTAAAACATACTTTAACTTAATCATATAGTTTATACATATTTACATAAACATAGTGCTTAAATATTTTTACATGACTACATTGTTGTTATCTCTCTTCGACTTCCCGCGCGATTCTCTACTATTTTTTCACCTATTTACTAAGAAAAGGCAAAGGTCTTATGGCCCTTATGCCACCAAAGAGTTGCAATATTGACTAAACAATAAGTATTATAAAGATATGTTCGTTTATAACTTCAGAACGGTAGTATAAACTAAGTCGATTGTTTTTAAGTTTTACATCTTGAGAACAAAATAAAAATGAAAATGTTTCTGATGAACAAAGTGCAATTTTGTGATAAACAAAAAATTAAACCTTTTGCGATTTATCATTAAGAACGGGTGCTTACGCAGTATGATCTTTTATGCATCTTATTAATTGCTTTAAAAAATTCAATTGCCCATAAAAAATAAAAAGAAACGTTTTGAGAAAATCAGAGTTTTTTGCAATCGCTGATGAAAACGGCAATGACGGTTGATTGATTAAGGTCAGCAATTATGTACAGATTAGTACTTGAATCATCATTTTTTTAGCATTCGTTAAATTAGATAGAAGAGCTATACTAAAAAATAAGAGTAATAGTTTTATTTAGTTTAGGATTCAACGCGATCCATCCTCAGACCGGTGACGACTATAGATATTAGAAATGCCATCTATTGTTCCAATAACTGTCGCACTCAGAGAGAGACCTTCATAGGTATCCCTTCAATTAATTTAACACAGCTCAACTCACCTTTACCCTTATTACACGGTCACTGGCCGGCGTGACGCGACCGCGAACATAGCCCGATAATCCACTCACCCTGATGAAGGACCCCCGACGGGTCTGAAACTAGTCGGCGCCTGCAACGAAATAAACGTTAAGTAAGCTGTGTTTAATTAATTAGTGTATAATGCCTCACGAACGTTTTAATAAGGTTATTCCTTTGTGTAGTTTTATACGAAAAATACGCACCAAGATAATATTCACTAATTAAACTCCCCTGATTGCGTGAATAATTTCCTTTACGATCGTGGACAATATCAGACGGATATATGTATAAAAACTCGCTCGCATATATATGACCAGTTATGCTAAACTAATTGTAAACCAGTTCCTGGTGAATAAAATTGCAAAGTATGGAAAACGACCATCGTGTAAACTATGACGTTAGACGTACAAATATAAAAATTTATTAACTATAATCAAAGTCTTTATGCTTTTACGTCTGTTTTTTTAATTTATTGGTAACTTACTTACGACATAAAACAGGATCGGAGCGGTTAAAACCAAGTTAACTTCGATTGGATGTTAATACACATGTTAAATTAATAATAAATGAGTATTAACAGAAAGGAGAAATCTATGACGTCAGGATTATTTTAAAGGTTAAAGGTTTTGACCCATGATGGGCTCCATTTTCCGCAACTCCACGACTAGCGCGTATTTTGCATGAATACACATATCTTTGAATTTCTTCGCCGATATGTGCAGGTTGCATCACGATGTTTTCCTTCACCTAAGAGAGCCGGGTAAATATGTACATATGGAAATCGAAAATCGAAAAGCACATTGATATATTTTATTGAACATAAACTTACTTGGTTTATACCGTGGATGAGATATTACACACTACTGGATTTTATTTTTATTACTTAATTATAACTTAGATACTAGGTATACTGATATACTTAGCAGTTTGTACAAAATTGGATTCACGTGTTTTGTTTTATAAGAGAAGGACGCAAACGAACAGCTGGCTCACCGAGGTGATCTTCGACGCACATGAGTACACTGAAAACCCAAACTTATCAAATATTTTCTTATATCATATATCATACTATGAGTGGTGTAGTTGTGTACCATAATTGTACCTTTTCTCCATACATTTAAAGATCCATCTACGTGTGGGGTTAAATATTTGAAATAGGTTTATCTTTATATACGTGACAATCATGTAATACGTGCCACAGCCTCATTGCAGAAGTAAATAATTCCTAGCTTATCGTAATCTGACGATTTCAATGGTTGATATCTAATGTATCGATTTAGTCAAAAGGTGAGCGCTAGTATGGGTTCACATTTAAGGTAACATGGTCTTAAAAAGCATTTTCTTTTTTTTTAAGCTTTATCTGCAGTCAATAATAAACTTCAATCAGATTTGAGGAACGAACAAGTTAAAAAAAAGCATATTCTAAATTTCGCTTAATACAAATGATGTTTGTAAAAAAATTGATATCACGATTTTTATTTAAAAAAAATCAATAAGTGACCATGACAATACCTTACACTTGACATTACGTATTGATTAAATAGTGATTTCAAAGTGCTTTTTAACTTTGAAATCACTCGCAGTGACAAGCGCGACCTTTGTGCGCGTGCGCACATACTCATCGACAAATATTTGCAAAACTATTATTTAGTAGAGTTACTTATTTACATGGATACGGAACTAATGTCGATCGTTCTCGAAAAACTATTGAAATTGCGTAAGCGAACAAGCCATTCCTCATAATACCAATCATAGGTCTTTATTACATACGATTGGCAATGAATGAGGCTTTAATCATTTTTCTTTTGTATTCATAGTTTATTTAATCATTAATTTCCATTCACTATCTTAAGATGATTTTATAGCAATACACACAGAAAATACTTATCTAAATGATCGTAATCGACTTTGCAGTACCGATTCTTAACAAGTACCTTACGCTTTTCCTTTACCCTGACAAATTATCACTTGTATTTTTAATTTAAATAAAACTCGTTCGTATAGCTATGCATCAAAACGGAAAACCACAAGGATAATATGTGGGTGCCAGGTGCGGATTGACTACATTCTTTGCCAAATTACAATTTCCGTGGGACTTAAACTGTTCGTTAACATGTCTTATGCAATACTTATAGTAGTGTATATGAACCGATACTATTGCCCTTGGCGTTTACGGTCATAAGGGTTTCCATAAACAACTATATTCCAATGGCGAATTAAAAAATTAAATTAAATAAATGTCTAAAGCAAATCTTGTAGACGAAGATCCCACTGATGCCACACATACGCAATTTTTGCAAACATAAACCTTTCTTAGAAGATACTTATAACTATTGATGGGCAGATGACTCGAGTTTTTGTACGAATAGGAAAACAAAGTATCGAAACGTTTTACTCCAATTTCCCCAGTATTGCTAGGGTCAATTCTGTTTTTCCTTTTTGCGATCAGATCCTGGTAGACCTATACATACCCGGAAGTACCTAATAATTTTGCATTCAAAAGTTGTTTTCATCATTAAATTAATTAACAAAGCATGTTATATATAACTTTATTTTTGTTATTATTTTATTCCAATCTCGTTTATTCATGAAAAACATGTTTATGTTAAATTACATTTATGAAATGACAGATAGTTTTTATCCACGTTTTTGGTAAAAATCACGCCGAAAAGATAGAAATTATGAGTATTTATCCATTTTGAGTTTTTATCCGGATTAAATCCCAACACTACTCACAACTGTGAAGTTTAGGTTGCATTTTTGAAGTTACGTGATACATATAATAATATGTTCATTCGTATTATTTCAGAATAAACTAACTCTGAAGATTGTATTTGCGTCAGACCAACTTTTTATACGTAGGTTATTTTAAAGCGCAGTTCTAAATTACTGAGGTGGTTGTTTTTGCACGATAACACTTATTTCGGACAAAATAATAGCAAAAAGCCGGATGTATTGAATCTCTTTGACGTTGTTCCATTGCGCTAATGGAGGATTCCATCAATTTTTTATTTGCTCAGAAGATCTCTCTAGAATAAAGATTGTATAGAATGTGGGATGAAATACAAGTAAGGTGCTACTAGCCAATTAATACATTATGGTACACTTTGTACTTGGAATATAAAGCGTAACATAGGTATTAACAGTGCAGCATATCTTGTCCAAATTCAACGATAACAGAATGTCCTCTGATACTTTTTAAGCGTCCCTCAGGATATCTTTTTCAAACACAGTGTTAATTACGAAACATAATTATTGTTAAAAATATTTCAGCAGTCACCCTTGGGGCCGTTGACACCGCATGGCATTTGTTCGACGATTAATCAGCAGGCCAGAGGTCGCATGCTGTTTGTGATCACCTTGCGCAGGCGCGGCCGCCAAATATCGCCGCCGGCCCGCCGCCGTCCGCAGCGCCGGACGAATGTAATTTGCATCAAAAATATGGAAAATATTCCGTCTTATTAGCTTAGAGCATTTCTCATAATAGCCTAAAAATTAAATAAACATGTAATTTGAAGGCTAAAAGAATAGGTGGTGCAAACATGACTAATCTATCGCCGAAACAATTGAACATCGTCACCATTTATGAACGAATTTCTGGTCACAGTATGCAGCTCCAGTAGTTGCCTGTAGTTACGTACCCGTAACTGTACAGTTAATTATGTTAAAAAAGTGAGGTTTTTGTTCTGACGAAGCAATAAAAGTTTTATTCGATGATTTATTCTCCCACGTTATACTTAAAATTCCTTTGTCGACGGTCATTTTGTATTGTCGGTTTCCTGGCGTATGCAATCAATAAAGAAATAAATGAGGCACTTTTTTTCTTCGGATAAAAAAATTACAATATTTTTATAAAAGAAAATTATTGTACTTTAACTTAAAGAGGCGATTGAAAATTTCAAGAATATTGGAAAGGCAATAACCATTCATTGGTCTTTCCCAGTGTATCCGTTTGCTCTTGAACAGAAAAATCCGAAGAAATCGATTAAAGAATTCTACATTATAGACCTTGAATTAAAGTTAACATTAAAAGCTGTTTAAAACCCCTTAAATACGTAGCTACAACTCTAAATGAGTCATTACTGCGCACATTACCACATTAACTATAATACATAGTTTAATTCATTCCATTTCATATCTTGTACCATGAATTTAAAATACTAGTATGTATAAACACCTATTTATAATAATAAAAACATAATCACTTAACGTGCTCTCGACACATTTATTTAAATAAAAAACGCCAATCTCACATCTGTAGACTAATTTATAACATGTAATTCACGGTTATAAAACTAACGGTTAACCTGTCAGAAGCAAGTTTTAAAAACAAACCAACTCGATAGATAAGAAACAGTCGAAAGGAAGAGAGTTAGTAAAAGGGACAAGAACCTCAGAATTAATAATTTCACTCGTATTTTGAAGGATACCTTTACCTAATACGAGTAGTAACACAATATCAATGCTTTGTCACTCATCATTCATTGATTTGTGTTGTTTAGTCAATGCCTGTTTGTAGTATTTAATATTACGACCATGAACGTGTTCCGTAGATATACGAATATGTACCTTGGCCTCGGCGATCGCTAACGAAAGGCAAGTAATTAAATATTGGCATTATTTAATAATATTAATAGCCAACTTTAAAAGTTAATCTTGCTGAATTAACACTTCCGTTCTTTTATATTCTCATAGAAGATGTGTGTCAAGGATTTACTTTTTGATAGCCATCCGCACCCTTTCATATTTTATTCAATAGCCTTAATACCAAAGAGATATTATACATAGAGGGAGCACTCTATACTAATTTGACGTTAAAAAGCGTGCCAAAAAAGAAATTATTAAAAAACAAAAACTTGCCAGTATCATGAAAAAATTTCCCAAGTTTGGGAAATTGTGCGCTTTTTTTTTAATTTTAAAATAAACAGTAGAATAAACTAAAACATTCATTAAAACGGTAATTATCGTTTTTAATTATTATTATTTTATTTAAAACAATTTAAATCCAAACAATTTTTAACAAAGACTATTTTTGTTTTATGGTTGTTATAAATTTTTAATTAGCGTTTTAAAAATGTCTCTATTAATTATAATATTAAACTTTAGTAAATACTATGAAATACAATTTAAATTTGAGAAAAGAGGTTACACTCGGTCGACTTTTTATGTCGGCAAATGTAATTTAGAGGTTAACACTCCCTACATTTGACCTCCGGAGGTCAAAGAAAATGCCTCACTTTTAGGCATCGAGTGTTCCATCTACAGTATAATATATCTTTGCTTAAAACGTTAAAAATATTTATTGAAATATATAATAACTAGCAGTCGCCAGCGACTTCGTCCGCTTGAAGTTAAGAAGTTGGAAACAAAGCTTTTCATCTTATTTTAACCTTTATAAAATAAGTTTGAAGTAGTAATAGAAACCCATGAACAAAATATCAAGTTTCTAAGACTCTGTGAAACAAATTTTTAGATTCGAACTATGACCCCTCTTTTTTGCCCCCCAAGGTAAATAAAAATAAAATTCTTAAATGGCAAAGTTATTTATTAATGCCGAAGAGCTGTCATTCCAATTTTCATGCAATTCTGACATAGGAACAACTTTTCTCCATACAAACTTTAAACCCCTTATTCGGACCCTTAGGGGTTGAATTTCGTAAAATCCTTTCTCAGAGCACTTTTACGTCGTAACAGAAACGCCTATGCAAAATTTCAAGTCTCTAGGACCCGTACCTACGCTGTGAAAATATTTTTAGATTCCAACTATGACCCCTCTTTTTTGCCCTCAAGGTAAAAAAATGTAAAATTCTTGAACGCCAAATTGATTTCTTCATGCTAAAGAGCTCTCATTCCAATTTTCATGCAATTCTGATGTAAGGTGTGAAAAATATCTGTAGATTTGAAATATGACCCCCCTTTTACCCCCCCAAAGAAGAAATGTATAAAATCCTTGAATGGC